>OZ001354.1:16416036-16809210 GCA_963924055.1 Drosophila limbata
CTGACAACTGGCGGTTGTTGTTGTTGTTGCTGTGGTTGTGGTGGTTGTTGTTGCACCTGCTGCGGCTGTGGTTGCGGCTGATAGTTGCACTCGTTTTGCGCCATGGCCAAAATGCGTTTCTTTTGCGATTGTCCAGGCTCATACTTGATGTTGGGCTGCTGTTGTTGTTGTTGCTGCTGTGGTTGTTGCTGTTGCAGTTGCTGAGGCTGTGGCTGATAATGCGGCGTCTGCTGTGCAGGCTGCACCACTTGCTGTTGTTGATGCTGTTGTGGCGGCTGCTGATGATGGTGATGATGATGATGCTGCTGCTGATGCTTGGGACTGGAGATGGCGGCATGTTGTCGTCGGCGAGCATCCTCCGGATCGTGATCACCTACGGTAACGCATGGAATTACTAGATGAACGTGTTGCGTTGGCTTATGACGACTGAGATGCGACTGAGGTGGGGCAGGGACAGGGACAGGTACAGGGGCAAGGACTGAGGCTGAGGCGGGGACTGGAACAGGGACGGGGGCAAGACAGAGACTGGAGGAATTATTAAGGGAGGATGTGCTAAATTGTGTGCTTGTTGTGCTGGATATGGATATGGGTGGGTTAAGCTGTAGACTATGATGGTTATGGTGATGTTGTTGTTGTTGGTTGGAAGTGGAAGCAGAATTGGAAGTGGTGTGATGACTGTTGTTGTTGTTGTGGTTGTTGTTATGGGAGCTGGGCTGATAACATTGCTGTTGTTGCTGCTGCTGCTGTTGCTGTTGTAATTGTTGCTGTTGTTGCTGCTGTGACTGTAGCGAGCAGTTGTCTATGACAGCAGCACCACCAAATCCATTTCCATTTCCATTTCCACTTCCGCCCATCGACGACGACGTTGACGACGACGACGTAGTATGATGATGATGATGATGATGATTATTGCTACTGTTACTGCTACTGCTACTGTGGATCAACTGCGACGACGACGACGACGACGGCGGCGGCGCTGGCAACTGTTGTTGTTGTTGACTGCTACTGTTACTGCTATTATTACTGTTACTGTTACTGCTATTGTTAATGTTACTGTTACTGTTAATGTTACTGTTACTGTTGCTGTTATTGTTGTTATTATTGTTACTGCTACTGTTGCTGTTGCTGCCGCCGTGATGTTGTTGTTGTTGTTGCTGGTTGTGGTTGTGGTGGTTTTGGTGGTGGTTGTGGTGACTATGGTGACTATGATGGCTATTATGATGACTAGCTCCGCTGCCGACCAGCTGATTATTACTACATTTGCTGGTGCTACGATTATTGGCATTGGAGCTGCCTGTTGTTGTTGTTGTTGTACTGGTTGTTGTTGTGGAGGACATGGAACTGTGAGCATTACCATAATTAACCGCTGGCTGCTGCTGCTGCTGTTGTTGTTGCTGGTGCTGGTGTTGTTGCTGCTGTTGCACATGCAACGGCTGTGCGCTGCTGCGACAATGCGATGAATTGCTGACCGAGTGTTGCTGTGAATGCTGTTGATGATGTTGCTGCTGCTGCTGTTGTTGTTGCATTAGGCTGCTGCTCGTCTGGGATTGGGCATGGGCACGCTGCTTCACGGGCTGCACCGCCAATGTTGCCGCTGGGACATCTGCACCCTCATCCTCGCTATCCGAAATGGTGATGACATCGCCAACAACAGCTGTCGGTGAGGGCGTGTCGTGAATGGTGATTGTTGGTTGCTTCACATGCGCCTGATGGGCAGCATGCAACGGTGGTTGGCTGCTGCTGCTGCTGTGGTAAGCACCACCAACAGCTGAACCACCGCCGCTGCAATTGTTAACCACAATGTGATGGCCAGCGTTGTTGTAAGCGCTGCTGCTGCTGCTGCCACCGTGTGGTGCATGTGCCACAGGCGCATGATTATGATGCGAGCCCGAGGAGCTGCTGCCACTCGCATTGACAATGTCTGAAAGGAGACGATAATATAATTAAAATACAATATAATTATGCAAAAAAAAGCTTGCACTCACTGTTCCCTGATGATGCTGATGAGGCAACAAGCGTTCCAGCAGCGCCAGCACCATAGCCGCCCCCATAGTTGCAGTTGTGGTGGGCGTGGTACTGCGGCGACACATGGGCAGCACGCTGATAGCGCTGCTGATGCGGCGGCGAACTCTCCTTGACACGCTTCTTCACCGGCGACAGCTGCTGATGCTCCTTCTTCTCGTGACGCGGCACGCGATAAGAGTTGCCCTTGCTGTGGATGCGAAGCAAGAAGAGGTATTTCAATTAGGTTCAGATTTGAAAAGAAGCTTCAATACATGGTAAAGCGTATAAAAATAAAGCACGTAAAGTATCTGTATTTTTAAAAAAAAAAGTTTTCTACTTATTTACATTAAATATCTTGTTTATTGTTTATCTAACAATACTTTTTCTTTTTAATCGATCATTCCTAGCACAGTTAAAAAAAAATTTGTTCAGAATGTAAAGCATAACATAGAAAAATTAATCTTTTCATACATAATAAACCTGGATTCTGAGTGATCAATTCATATTATATATTTAATTATTCATTTAGAAATTTCCTTCAAATTTTGTCCGCACAATCTATGATTTTAAATGAAAAATTTAAAGAAACTACAAAAATGTTTTCCCTCGGCAACTATATAATATAGTAATCCGATCTAGCCATCCATAGCCATAGCCTTAAAACTCAGATTATAAATAATTCTTTGGATCTGTCATTCCTTGCTTAATATTTTACATTAATAACAGAGTTATCTCAACAGTAAAATACTCTGTGTACGTTTCTTTACAAACGCAAAGGCAATAACATAATATAATATATACAAAATATGAAGACAAATAAAAAATACAAAAATATTAAATAAATATTGACATATCGGAAAAGTAGCTCGACAAGCTCGACCACAAAACTACAGTACACTTTTCCGGGCCGTCTTAAAGCTCGCAATCCGCAGTCCTTAAGTCTTATTCACTTTGAAAGCGTTTCAGCTGTAAATACTCACGCTAAGTGATGAGCCGGCGATTCCTTTTTGAGATCGTTGCGTGGCAAGTTGAGATGATGCTTGGGATAGATCTCCTCCACGTTGAACAGCGGCGTCGAGTCCACAATTAGCGAATGAGCCGGCGCCTGTTGTGGCCACGACGGCACCAGCGCCATCTGGCGTCCAGTTTGTGGCCAGGCAACGCCACTCGCCTGGACACGATTCGTGAGCAACATGCGTTGACCCGAGCTGGGCTCAACCATTGACACGGGCACCGGCACATTGACATATTGCTGTGGTGGCACTTGCAACGGCGGTTGCATGGTGGCACTGCCGACAACCACATGCTTGGTGGGACTGGGCATGGCCTGATACGAGGGCGGACACAAGATGTTCGACACCAGCTGATGCTGGAAGGTGTCGGTCCGGGCCTGTGGATATTGTCTGGCCACATTGCGTCCACCATAGATCTGATAGAGACCCTCGTAGGCCAGCGTGGGACGTCCGTCCCGCACAAGACGTTGCACCTGGCTGGTCAGCTGATTGTTGATGGTGAAGGTCATGTTGTCGGTGCTGCTCGGCACAAAGTTCGTCACCAGCGTCGGAGTGGGTTGTACTCTGCAAAAGAAGAAAGTTTACAAATGAATTATAAATGAATTTCTATTAAAACTAATGCTCTACTCACGTATGGAAGTCGCCACGACGACACACCTCCATCATTTGAACGGAGGCCTTCACATTATTACAGTAGACATAATCAACCAGATGTGTGAGCCTCGTGAAGCTGTGATTCAATGCCTCCGTTGGGGTTAAACGTCTCTCCTGATCGATGGTCAGCATGCGTTTCAACAGATCAATAAACTCCCTTCGATCCGTTTTCTCCGCCAACAGTTGGCCACCCTCCAGATCTGTGGGCACATTCACCTGCCCAATATCATCGAGACAATTGAAGATATATTTGCGTGCCTCTTTGCTCTTCGTATTCGTTTCGGCCTCATGCTCTTCGGTGGTCTTTAAACGCCAAAATGGATACGTTGAATCCACATCCCGATAAAAGAACTTGGATGTCTTCGAGGCGCTGTTCAACATATGCTCTGTGGGCAAACCCTGTGTCTGCGATATGTAACGTATCTGATCGAATTCCGAGCTGCCCGGATACAGAGGCCAGCCAAGAAATAATTCAGCTACCACACAGCCCAATGACCACATATCGATCGCTTCGCAGAAGGGCAAACCCAATATGATCTCTGGGGCACGATAATAGCGGGATTGCAGATACGTGTTGCACACAGTTTTGCTCACATGCGAGGCGCTGCCGAAATCAATGACCTTCACACGATACGGCTGACGAACTGGATCAACCAGCATTATATTCTCCGGCTTCAAATCGGCGTGAATCAGGCCCAGTTGCTTCAGTTTCAACAGGGCAGTCAGCACCTAAGGCAGAACAAAAACAAACAAATTAAAATCAAAATTAAAGTCACATTAAATATTTTGGTAATCGAAATTATTTTTCAGCCAAAACATCGATCATTTGTATCTAAAATTTGGTCAGAATGTAAAAGATAATTTTTAAATACAGAATTTTGGATCAATCATTTTATATGATATTGAACTCAGATTTTTAACAAATTCGGTCAATTGAACAATCTGTGATATTAAATACGAGAGTGTTTTTAATATAATTCTTAACTATAAGATATGCAAGCAAGATTTATTAATTTAAGTGTGACAACTTTTCTCTCATCCTGTGTAAAATTGTATATTGGAAAGGATCTGTTTTTATTAAGCGATCGTAGTGAAATTGTTAAAGCTATAGCTCTCTTAACCTTTTTATTTTTATATATTTTTAAATTTTAAAATTACGAAATTTAAACTAAACTTGAATTATCGCATAAATAAACTAATATTTTTATTTTATAGAGCTTTGCATATATTGCCGAAGAATATTTAGTTTATAAAATATCAGCTACGGTTTTTTAAATAAATTTGCACAAATCTATAAAACTCCTTTTTTTAATTTTTCAATGGGAGCAGGGTATAAAAAGACAGAGATTAAAATAGGTTAATTACCTGCTCCAGAATGGGACGTATATACTTGAGCGGCAGCGGTGAGAATTTGTTTTGCTTGAGAAAATCGTAGAGATTCTGCTCGAGCATCTCAAAGACCAGGCAGGTGTGATTCTTGTGCTGAAAGCACTCGAAAGCACGCACAAAATTGAACTCATCGGCATTCTCCTGACTGAGCCGTGACAATATGGACACCTCAATTTGTCCCTGTCGCGCATACGACGGATGATTCTTTAGAATCTTAATGGCAACGATTTCGGAAGTGCCGCGTTTCCAACATTTCACCACCTGACCAAAGGTGCCACGACCCAGAAATTCCAGCACCTAAAATAAAAGAGTCAAAGCTTTAGTAATGTACAAAGATGAATGGAGAGGTTAAGAGCTCACCTCATATTCAGCAGACAGGGAGTAGAGCACCTCATGCTGGACCAGCTGATAGTCGCCGTCGGCGCCGCTGCTGGAACGTTTACTGGGGGGCTGCGTATTGGCATGCCCCCCGGATGTGGCGACCTTTGCGTGCGCCGTCTTGAGGCTGCTGCTAACTACGTTTTGGGCTGACGCCTCCTGTGCCGCCTGGCCGTGACCAATTTCAACGCTGGCGCCGTTGTACGAGTCCACGCAGCCGCAATCGCAATCTGCAAAAAAGGAAATTAATCAAAATTATTAAAAATACCATTTAAAGCAGGTCTTTAACTAGTTGCCAGCTACCTCGCTTCAATAAGCGCCTTATCACTAAAGATAACATAATTCTCTTCTATTTTTCTGTGTAAATTTTCCCGAGCTTCGCACTCTGGCAATTTTCCACACAACGTTCAACGGAACGCTTGCAATGCTACTGAACGCCAGTTTGAATGCAATCGGACAATGTCTCATTCCAACAGATATAGACACAGCTATAGATATAGATACAGATACAGATACATATGTATCTGTATTTGTATTTGTGTTTTGACTCAACGTCGTCGTCGACGTCGTCTTGTCAACGCCCTGACAAAGAAAATGCGAAAAATCATATTGCAACGCGCATTTGGCCAATTCAAACAGTCGACAACAGGATGACAATAATATTAATAACAATAACAATAACAATTACAATAAGAACAATAACAAAACAATGGAAATTTCAATGAGGAAACAACAACGAATCAACTTCTTCGTTTTTATTTTTACATATATTCACCTATACAGACAACGGTACATTGTTGCAAATATCCGACAGTCATCATCCTTAATGCTACAGGTTGAATTCAATAAATATAAATATGTTGAAAGCGCCAACTTTGTTTAGTGTATAAACATTTAAAGGTGACTCAAAGAGTCCGTTTAAAAGTTAAGATATTTGTTTATACTCTGTCCTGGTTATTGCATTAATCAAGACTCAGAAAGCGTCTTTCTTGATTAAAAAAAGATATAGAATACTAGTTGAAATATAAGAATAAGTAGAAAGAGATTACTGAGGCTACTTGGAAGTTGAGGATTCTATTTATTTGATAAGTACTGTAAAAAGAAAGTCTATTCTGTCTATCCAAGACTTTGAAATTAGATAAATATAACTTCAGGGACGAGCTTTTAATTAAAGAGGTTTTTAATTATACAGAAAATACTCAGAATACAAGAAAAAAGAAAAGAAATTTTCTTTTCCAAGATCTAGGTATAGCTAATTATACATATTGATGTTTTTCAATTAAAGAAGAATTTAAAGTAATAGTTTTACTGTAAGAATGTAAAACTTTCCTTCCTTTGAAGTTGAGAAATGTAAAAACGAACCTCCAAAATCACTATTATTATATCATCAATAACAAGTGCGACATAATACCACTCAAAGAGTCTGTCACTTCTTTATAATGTCCTTCCAACTCACACTTAAGGATGGAAATGGAAACCTCTCAATCTGGACAATGCTCTTAATGAAGTGCGTCTGTCAATGGCCTTTCATATGCATCACTTTGTCCAACTAATCAAGCGTTGACTTGAGCTAAATTTAGAACTGCTTAAGTAGAATTGCCTGCTTCTCCTTCCCCCCACCTCCCACCACCCACTCCACTCCACATTACATAATTTAATTAATTTGCGTCAGAGGACATTCAATACGAATGCGAGAAGGATATAAAAATAGCGCATAGGAAAAGTAAAAAGGCAGCCAACCCACGCGCTTACTTAGGAAATTATATGGCAACGACGGTGGGGAGGGGGGAAGGTAGGTGAGGGGGCGGCAAAAGGTCGCCATGGAGCAAGAAGTGCGGGGATGGGGGGAGGAGAACATGGCGTGCCGAGCTACAAAACGTTGTTTTTGGTCAGCTGTAATCAAAACTAAAATTAAGGACACACGCGACGGCAATGTCCTGGCCAGGCACTTAAGTCAAGAAAAGGGGGAGAGAGAGTGGAGGAAAAGGAGGAGAAAGAGATCAGGTAAAAGTTTTGATGTGACTCGAAATTTATGGCAGACCAAATGAAAGCTAAATGCAATAAATTATGCAAAAACCCGATGAGCAATAGCAAAAAATTCAATAAAAACTAAAAACGAAATTGAAAGGTAACCACAAGTGGGAAAGAGAGGAAAAAGAATTGGTGGGGAGGGGCAGACTCAGAAAGGTCAAATGTCGGACAAAGCATTGGAAAGGCAGCTCATTTCATGGACTTTAACTTGCATTTTCAAAATTGTACTACATAAACTTTGATGATTATGATAATGATTTAAAAATCAGTTGTGTTTTCCTACTTTAGCCAATAACTGGTCAATCCACCCTCGCTATTTGGTAAGCCAAGGACAAAGCCAATGACAGGGACTTAACTTGCCTCACGTGGCAAGTTGCACAAGGCAAAGGCCACAGAAACGTTGCCTGCAACAAGTTACGACTGTGCTTAGGCCCTTTTATTGCCTTGCCCCGCCTCCTAACCGTACCCCCGCCATCAGCTCAACACCTTGTGAAACTCTAACTGTTTGACATTAATTTCCATATATTTATTGTTACGTTGCGCAATAAAATGAATTCGCTTACGCAAATCTCAGCCGCAGCAGCCGCAACTAACGTCAAACGTTGCAACGTGACGCAGTTTGGCCAAACAAAACGAAGCCGCTTGTTGCATAAATAAATCCAGCAAAAAATCGAGGGGCCAACCAACTGTAAAGGCGGAACTTCCAGCTAACTATGACATGGTTTGGTATGCGGGTGTTTCCACGTAACTGTAACTGCTACCACTTGATGCAAAAACGTTGAATAGAAAGCCGAACAACAGGCCTTGATGGGGCACGTTGTGTTGCAAGTTGTGTTCCAAGGACTTGTGGCGTAAAAGCCAGATCCTGACGCAACACAAAACTGTGGCCCACAAAATTGTCATCAAAATGCAGAATTTTTAGTCAATTTTCAAATAGTGTGGCAGCGCTCAGGTAACGAATAATGAAAATACAGGGTGGCAACGATGCATTTGCAACTAAATTGTTAATGCTTAACATATTAACGAAACTATATTATTAGAGTTGACTTATTTAAATTCTAGCGACAACGCTAAATTGAGTTTTGGCAAAGCAAAAACTGAGTGTTAAATTTGACATATTGTACAATAAATTGTTGCTTAATTTTAAATTATTTAGTTATAGTTTGGTAAATAGGGGTTGTCAAATTTTAAAATAACAATGATCTATGAATAAAATATTGCAATCAATTTCAACTGAATGTATAGATAATATTCCATTTGCAGTTATTCTCAATGCAAATTAGATGTCAATATTAAAATGATTTTACTAAAGGGAGAAAATGTCATTTCATGGTGAACAAGTGGGAATAAAAAATTTACTATCGATAAAATGTTTGTATCTTACATCAGATTCAAAACTGAGAATCAGACTATAGACTATGTTTGTTAGATTGCCAGAGAGTAAATTCCCCTTTTCACAACAAGATTTATTATTAATTACTTGCTTTCCATTAATAAAACAACAGCTGAGTCACCTTTTTATGCGTTCCTAGAACACAATATTTCAAAACATTTTTTTTCTTTATAACCTAGCAGAAATTTGAAAAATGTATGAAACAATAGTTCAGGTTATCGAGTCGAACTTATCGTTGGCCCTGTTGTTATCGACTATCGTCATTGCTGCTTAATGGTTTGTATGGGGTGGGGCTTTTCCTTATACAATAGTATTGACATAATTATTGTAATATAACTGCACAAAGCTCGTAGATAGCAACAAAAGCAAAAAAAAACACAGCAACCAGAGCTGCATGCTGATGGGATTAAATGCAATTAAATGCGCTTTTGTTATAAATATATGTATCTACATATAATGTATAAATAAATATAGACAGATTGTGGCAGACACACGTGGGCCATGTTATGAAAACCTAATGACAGTCAACCGAGGGATTTTCCTAACGAGATTTAAATTATACATATAGAATCAGTTAGTTAAAATGTTCAAATCACTAGAGAGAAAGTTAATTGGAAAAGTTGTGGTTTAAATTCACATGCCAAAAATGCAAATTGATTTTCATGTTGCATGTTGTAATTTAGTGGAAATGCAGCGGAAGTGAGGGAAGTTGCCTTTAAAGAAATTCGATAAATGCATTTTAAGTTTGCAGCACAAGTCGCTTTAACGGAAGCGGAAAGACGAGTAAAAGGAAACAAACAAAAATGAAAAGAGTGAGAAAAACCAAACAAACAAAAACAATTCAACAGAAGCAACAGGTTATAAGGAATACTTTATAATGTTGTTGTTGACTGCGACTAGAGCGCTGATTAATCGGCGCAAACAATAAACAAGGCACCGAAAAACGGGGGCAAAAACGTCGACAATAGCTTGCAAGCAATGCTGGTGGATTAAGGCGGTGCGGCAGGGGTAGGGGAAATGGTGGGGTGTAATGCCTGTTGGAAGTTGCGCAAATATTTGTCGCTGCAATGAGAGCAATGCACGCACAAGCATTTGCCACTTGTCTCGACGCACCTGACAACAACAACAAGAAAAGTTCCAAGCAAGTGGAGCAATAAAGACAGCAGCATGTAGAGCAACAATGTTGCCACATAATTGAGTGCTTTTTTTCGCTTTTGTTGCTTGGCAAAGAGTCAAAGAGCGGGCGCTCTCAATATGGCTGCCTCAGCAACAACAAGAGAACGTATGCAAGAACAACAACGGAGAAAGTTTTACGTACGAATGTTGCAGCTAAAGTAGACAGCAATAATTGAGGGAGCTGCAGCTGTTGTTGTAGCTGCTGCTGTTGAGCGAGTTATGTGCTGCTATTGTTGTTGTTGTCTGACTGAGACAAATGAATATTTCACGGGATCTGCTGCATATTTAACACTGGACGCAAGCGCAGCATCATTTACATAATACAACAACAACAGCAAACAGCAGCAATAACTCATGCTTTGTTTGCTGCACACTTGAGCGAGCAGAACAGTTAACACAAAATACAAAAAAAAAGCCAAATAAAAACTGGCACATCTACAAAATGGCAGCCTGGCAACAAGCAACATGTTGACGTTGCTGCGTTGCAAAAATGTCGCCAATTGCCTTTCTAAAAAAAGAAGTAATAAACAACAACAACAGCGAATGCCTTTTATGTACTTTCACAACAAAAAACTAAAATAAATACAACCAAATAAATAACAAACCAGCTCAAACTTGAAAAACCAAAAAGGCGATTAAATGACAACGACAACGGCAACCGCAGCAACTGCTGAGTAGAAGATGAGCTGAAAGAGTGGCGAGGGAAAAAACAGTGCACAGTTGGACTGCAACTTGTTATCAAAGTGTTCGTATTTCATATTCTCCAGTTATCAATATTAATGTTGCGAACGTATGGCAACATGTTGCTAAGCATTTGCATAGTCTTCTGATAATCGGAAGTTCATTTCAAGTTGCTCTCTCCCTCTCTCTTCGTTCAATCAGCAATAAAGTCAGCTAAAAATATATATTTTTTGTTTAAATTGTTGTTGCTGTGTTCATTTGTGTAATTGCATTGCACACTTGATTGCGTCGACTGCGAATGCAACGGCGACTGGTAATGACGCCAATAAACTTGCGCTCAGAAGCAGCAATAAAAGCAAAACACTCTTTCTCGTTTACTCTCTCCACTGCAGTTACCTGCCATCTTACTCTGACTCTCGCCAAGCTTTATTTTAAAAGCATGAGGTTCAGCTTTTGTTGTTGTTTCGATAAATTCGTATTTTGTTTTCACATTTTTGTGATTGCTGAGTGCATTAACAGCAACAACAGCAGCTGCGACAATGACAACAACAACAACGAGCAACAGAATCCATTACAAATTAAAAGCGAAAAACAACAGCAAGACACATGCATTGACGAGCTGCTGCTGCTGCAGCTTTTTTTCTTTTACATTATTTTTATTGTTAACAATAACAACAAAAACATCGACAGCGAAAATTTCACTTACTCGTGTATAGCCAGCAAAAGCCGCTAGAGCAAAATATACAAAAATGCAATTTAAATTTAAATTGTGCGGATTTACGCCAGCATGATTTTTAAGAGCTTCGACAAAGTAACAATAACAACAAAGCAAACGCAGCATCATCAGCAAAGACAGCGACAGCAGCAATAGAGGTAAATGAGGAAAAAGCACACATGCATAGACACATGTACAGAGCGTGTGGAACGCATGCCAGAAGTGTGGGAGGTTTTTGGGCGACATTTTGTGGATCATGTGAAAGCTTCACGATGCCGACGCCGCAGTCGCAGTCAACGTCAACGTTAGTGCTAGAAAACGGTTGTCTTTTGATGCGCCGCGCTGTTTTCGCATGCTGCTGCTTTTCTAGCGTTGCGCTCAATTATTTTTGATCTTTTTTTTTTTGGTTTTCGCTTAAATGTTGCATGCAGTTGACAAGACGACAGCGAGAGCAACAACACATTAATGAAAGCATGCAAAAACATTGCATAAAATTCAACATAAAGGGAAATTTTTCAATTGCATTGCAGTTTTTCGTTAATGCGCGGTGAAAGTTTCTAATAATAGATAAATTTTTACAAATAAATGCAAATAATGAGTGCAGAGATAGTATGTGAATAAGTATTCAATGATTCAGTGTAGTATTCGCAATATGAATACTCATACTATAGCTGCAAGTAACTATCCGCGGCATTTCTAAGGTCTTCTGAAGCGAACGTCTAATGTTGACGTACGACGCCGACAGCGCAGCTAGCTTAGAGGTCGACACGTTCAGTCTGCTGCCCACTAGCCTGAGAACGACAACAACAACACTACTAACACTATCAGCAGCAGCAGTAGCAGCAGCGACACTTTAGACGGCGTCCTTCAAGCGAGCGTTAGAAGTGACGGCGACGTCAACTGCAATGACCTAAAGTAACCCAATGGGAAGGCAAGCAACAACAGCAGCAGCAACAACAACAACAACAACAACAGAAGCAGCAGCAGCGCGAGTATTGCACAATGCAAGTGGATGTCGTTGAGATACGTATGTGGATGGAGAGCGGCAAGGCAGTGGGGAGCGAGGGAGAGCGCGCATCTGACAGAGAACCAGAAAAAGAGCGACGAAAGAGAGTTGCCAGAATTCAAAACAGCTAGTTTGATTAAAATACGTTGCTAGAATAAGCTAAACAATTCTGAAAACCGCTTAGAAATTGAGAATTTTGTTTTTAAATTTAATAAAATAATCAAATATTTAAATATAAATTATAATTTTTTTTTATTTTAATTTCAATAATCCATTAAAAATAAAAATATTTTGATTAAAGAATTATTTGATTTTTTCTGGTATATTGAATCTGAATCTGGCAATCTGAAAAAGTAATCATATCAGTTTTTTAGACAATTTCTTAAATTTTTTTAATTTTTGCAATAGATCTGTCTGGCTACAAAATAGCTAAAAATGGCAACACTGCGGCGGAAATGGGCGATTGTATGAGTAAGTGTGTGTGTGTGCGGCGCGCGATTCGAGTGTGGGCGTGGCGTGACAGTTGATGGCGCGACTCTTTGGCAGCTGCAAAAGCTGCAAACTAAAAACGGCCGCCAAAGATGGGGGCGGGAAAGCGGGGACAACTTTATAAGCTATAACAATGGCAACAAGAACAAACAAACAAACAAACAACAACAACTTAGACCTAGTGGGTTGCAACTGCAGCAGCAACACTTGACACTCCTTTTCGTCCCCCTCCCCTTTCCCATCAAAGTTGCAACTCTTTCAAGCCGCAAGCCAATTGTCATTGCATATAGTACAACTGATATATTTTTTTACAACTAACATAGCTTGTTATTGTTGTTGTTGTTGTAAGCGAGCAACTTCAATTGAGGTCAACACTTTACTTGCGTCTGAGACTGCTGATGAGGCACTGATAGGGAGAGAGAGAGAGAAAGAGAAAGAGAGACAAAGGGAGAGAGATATATAGCTGCTGCTGTCCGAGTTGCAGGCAGATAGCCTCAACAGCAGCTGGGAGTCATCAGACGTTGCCAGCCAGCGCGACAAGTTAAACAAGTCATCCCAGAACTGGAACAACCAGAGCAACATCATCATCAACAACAACGACAACATTCTGACGCACACATTGCAAGATATACGAGAGAGAATCGCAAACTGGACGAACTGCATTTGGTTGATCATTTGCTTGTTAAAATCTGTAGGAGAACGCTGATCTCTTGCCCTCTGTATTCAATCATTCCTCTGCCTCAAATTGCTTAGATAAATACAAAATTTTTACAATTTAAATATTAAATAATGAATGATAAGAGTCTTGATGAATATAGCAGCTACTCTGTGTATTATACTTAGAAACTAATACTTTATTTGCTCACTTAATATCTCTCTCTCTCTCTCTATCACTCATATCTCTAACAATAGTCTTGAAAACTAAAATAATCATCGACTTAAAAGTATTCTGACAGCTATCTATAACTTTTTTCTAATGCTATGTTTATATTGTTCGATTTTATACCTCCGAAGATTCCAATCTCTGAATAAATGTTTCCCCTTTATTCTTATCTAATCTTCAACTGATCTATAAAATATATCAAAGAAAGTCATCTCTAAAAATGTATAATTTTCAACATTAATATGCTCCACTAAGGTAAAGATTTGATGAGCTTGTAATTACTGTTAAGAGTATTAAATGATAATCCGATCTTTCAACATTTTCATGGCAGCAAAGTTGAATTTATTTCCCACCACCCACACACACTCACAGTCACACACAATCAGCAGCAATTTCCAAGAGTCCCAAAGCGAAAGCATTAAAAAAAACCAAAACCAAAAAAGAAAATCAAATCCAATGAAAATAATAGCAACAACAACAACAACAACGACAACAAAAAGGTGACCGATTCAAAGCCAGTTTTCACAACGTAATTTAAATGCAAATAAAAGTATCTAAGCCAAATGGAAAGCGACGCTTGTGGGACGGCAAGGCGTGGCAGCAAACAGGGCTAGAAACAGATAGATAGACAGAGAGATAGGAGGAGGGAGAGGAAGGGAAAGCGTGTCAATTTGATTGGCCAAATGCATTCAAATGAAAAGCGCAAAGAGTGAATTGAGTCGGAGAAAGGGAAGCAGGAGAAGAAGTAGAATTGCTGAGGGAGGAAGGCGAAAGACAGTGAGCAACGAGCAGAGTACAAGGCAAAGCGAAGCTATAAACTGAAATGAAATCGCAAATTGCATTTCGAGCGTTAAACAAAAAACAACAGATGAAAAATAACAAAAGCAACAGCAACAAAAACACGACTTTAGATTATTGATTCGCATTCCATTGATTTACATTGTTGTTGTTTTTGCCTCTTGTTGCAATGCGATTGCCAATTGATATTTGCAGTGGAAAAACCGAGAGCCTCCCCACCTAACTCCCCTGCCCACCACACAGACACACCCTCCCATTGACATAACTCTATCATAATTGTATCGAAATTCGATATGATTGTGTATCAGTTATTTATCATATTTTAGCTGAAATATCTATGATTAACGACTGGCGAATAACGAGAATAGTTTAGCGGAAATTTATGACGCAATGGGAATGTAACTTGTTTATGTTTACAGTTATGTGCGATTTGTGTGTATTTAAATTACTGTAAGGTCCGCTATTTCAAATTCCAATTACATTTGTAGTGAGAGTTTGTATGGGAATTTAATTTCTACACATTTTGAGTTAGTTAACTGAGACCTTTATTAGACTTTGAAAATATGAATTGAGTTTCTGTATTCCTCTGTTATTAACATACGATATTTCATTCTATTATAATGGGTGAATGTTTTAGTAGCATTACCTTTTTTTTAATTTACTTTTAGATACTACAATTGACCAACTCTCTCTGTAGTATAGCTTTTCTATGGAGTTGTTTTGGTTTAATAATATGATAAGTGTGATTTTAAGATGTTTATCACGTATGCATGTCCTGTCCAATGTTTATTTATTTGCTGACTGATGACTGTGCCGAGTGAAGAGTGCGGAGTGTCGAGTGCAACGACATTAAAGTCGTCACTACCCTCAAAAACCGTACCGTCCAGCACCCTCTCTAGCCATACACAACCCAACAACATCTAAACTCAAAGTGCTTGCGGTTCCCACTGTGCAAACGAGGGAAATTTGTGTCGTGTCGAGTGTTTTCAAAACAACAACAACGACTAACAAACTTAGACAACGTTGCATTTTGCATGACTGCGATGGCGTTTTGATACCCTGTAATCAAATTGCACTATAGCAGGTATAAAGTTTATTTGCTTGTTTACATTATAAAATGTGTAACAATATGTGTAACTTAAATAATATTGCATGTCTGCTATGCCCTGCAATAAAATTCATAAAAGGGATTTAGTTTGTTTGGTTTGTTCCACAATTTTCAAAAAAATTTAATTACCATTATATTTGCAATTATAAATCTTTATTCAATAATTGTTGACTTTATTATCACTTTAGTAGATTTTTAGTTGATCTAATTTACAGGGTATTGCCACAATAATCTACCCAGATTATCCCTATATCTTGAATGTTTCTTGCTGCCTGCCTTTTGCCATTTTGTTGGCCCACAAATATTTGAAATGCATAAATGCAATTTTTGACTTAACATTTAAAGTGCTTAGGAGGAGAAGCAAGACAAAGAGAAGAAGTAGGAGAAAGGGTAGAAAAAGTGACAGAGAAGCAACGATTGCTGTCTGGCGATAAGGAAAATACTCAAAACTGAAATTTAATTCATTAATTGAATGCAAATACAAAAAAATGCAATTGCTTTCATAAGTTTATATAGTTTTTTTTTATTTTAAATTGTGGTGATTGATTGATAAGGCGAAGACCGTTAAGACACAGGGCACAGCTGTCAATGATTGCAATGCTCAGCAGATAACACTGATAAGAGTCCGTCGGGGAGGTCTATGCAATTGTGGGCGTGGCAGCACACGAGTTTCCGCCTGCATAATCAGCCAATAAAATCTCGTGAGGTTAATGAGATTGAAATTACCCAACTCTTTACATACGAGAATATATATATATATCTTTGTTCAGATCTATATATATATATTGTATATGTTAATATTTAATTAGAGTTTCAGAGAGGCCTTCACATGTAGCATCTACACAGTTACGAGTTTTCCAGGCATGCTGAATAATTCAGTTTGTAGCCTCGTTTTGCTACACAAATATAATCGGTTTAAATATGGATCGATGCAACGGGGCGTTGCTGGGCGACAGACGGGCAGATGTGAAAGGAGAGCGACAGAGATACATATAGAGAGACAGAGAGAGAAAGGGAGGGATAGGGGGCTAGGGGCGTGCCAGAGTCTAGTTAAAGCAATTGGCACGCCTTTACATTTAACTGGCACAAGATAGAAACCAACGGGAAATACACTAGACTAAAATGCTCGACTTGAAGATATCAATAAAAGAATAAAAAGAAAAATACCTTAAAGGAACCTTCAAATCTATTACTAATCATACTAACCTATTTCAAATTTTTTTTTCTCATTAATTATTTATTTGTATCAATTTATATTTGCTATATTTCTATTTTTATATTTACCATCACACTTCAGAAAAACCATATTAAACCCTTTCTTCTTCATTTGATGTATGCAGGGTATAACGAGAATACAAACTATTTTGAATTTCATATGTGAAGCATTGGATCTCGACCCGTTTGGCAAAATTCCCAATTACCCAATTCACTCAACTGTCTCCAGCTGTTTTTCAATTTTTGATTAGTTTGCGATGCTTCTGTGTGGGAGAATTTTCGCACAAATTTCCAAACTGAATGGCATAATAATAATAGTATAAACTATAATAACAGCTCACACAAAATGTGTTTCATATCAAGAAGAAATTCAACAAGAACAACAACAACAGCCACAGAAAATAAATGGTTATGAGCCGCAAAAACGCCAACAAGTTCAAAGACCCCGAGAAAAGGCCTAAAGAGTGCCTCTAAGGGAAAGTTCACCTGCCCAAAATATACTGTTCTACAAAATAGTTAAACGGATATGAAAAATGCAACTTTTTGTTTACGCCATGATAGAAAGAAAAAAAATAGAGAAGAAAAGTTGAAATTCGTACGAAAAACACGAAATAAATAGTGTGGAAAACAGAGCGACGGAAAATGTATAGGGGAAGAGGAATTGCTTATCGACTGGGCAGCTATAAAAGCAGCGAAATTCTCCATAAATTAACATAAAACAAAGCAACGAAACATTGAAGTAGCCTTCCAACACGAGTACAGGGTAAACTCTTATGAATGGCTCTCTGGCTCATAATGAACTAAGGAGCTAAGGGAAGGAACCACAGAAGAAGATGGAGGAAGGGCAGAAAGGCTGGAGAATTGAGCAGAAGTGACGCAGTTTGTTGATGGGGAAAAACCAAAAGCAAGTGGCTTCTTCACAGTTAGTCAAAACAAAGCATTAAAAACCTGTCAAGGACAACGAAGAAGGAAAACATGGGAAAAAATCCAAGAACTGAATCAGCTTTTGTACCACCAACAAAAAAAAACCCAATCAATGTAGTTCCATGAATATTTATGTATGTTCATATGTATGTGGACAGTTCGTGCAATATGTTTTCTTATATCATCTGAGGCAATAAGATCTGTATAAAAAGGAGCTTAAACAAGAGTTTTTAATTGAAACAAGTACTGTCTAAAAGCTGTATGAAATTGAAAGAGGCTTTTTAGAAAAAAAAGCAACAATGATATTATCTATAAAGGGAATTTTTAAATTAGTACAAACTCTTTCAGAGTTCAAAGATAGAACACTGATACCATCAATATAGGGTATTTTTAAAACTCTATGATGTATCAATCTGTAGGCCAAACGGTTAATCCTAGAAAGCTGAAATTCTCACAAAACGTACATAGCTCAGACGATTTTATCGTGCATTAAGACATTTTCGATAGTTTAGTATAAACCCTTTCAAAGCTCTTTCATAAGATATGTATATTTCAATGCAAACAGACAAGACTATAACGTACACATTTCAAAATAAGAATGCAAATATGTAAATACAAACAATATAGCCGAAGGCCACGCTGCTTGTGCTATACCTCATAAGTTAGTCTTAGTTTTGTAAACTGTTCTAACTTTTAGATAAAAATAATAATAATAATAATAATAATAATAAAAACGTACACATACAAAAGTTTCTGGGTTTATCGAAACTGTAAGCTCTCTAAAAGATATATCACTAATTTTTATATTTATTTTAAAATTTATTAAATACATTATTAATAGCTAGCTAAACATATTCGAAAAAACAACGTTTAACGCATGGATAATTTGCTTGACATTTAGTAAGCAAAACATTATTTAAAAAAATAAAAATAAAAGAGCGGATAAATTAATTTTTTTAACGAATAAATGTTGTATTTTTCTTTAAATATGTTTAGCTAACTTGATGCACTTCACTTCTTGATAAAGAAGCTTCACTGTATGTTAAAGTCTAGAGGACATTTGAAAAAAATAATGACTAAGCGGAGCGGTCAGAGCCAGACGACGACGTCATCAACTATGGCTGTGATTAGGGCTGGGCTTGGGGTTGGGGTTAGGGGCATGTTTGAGGTTATATTGCAACATTTGCCAAACGGAATTGCCAATGACTAATAAGGCCAACAAATGTATAGAAAACGAAACCGAGAAATAAAACTAAAGCTGCAAAAGCATTTGAAGTGGGCAGCGACAGACAAACAAATAAAGACAAAAAGCAAAAGGAAAAAACATACAAAATAAAAACACTATGAGTCAGAAGAAACAACGTATGAAGAAGAGGAAGAAACAGATGAATACAGGCAAGCGAGCGCTAAGTAAAGTGCTTCAAGTGCAGAGGCGTGCAGCCAGACAAAAGGGGGTGGGGTTGGAGGTGGGGAGAGGGGCAGTAAACTGGCAACTGCTGCGCAGTGAAACTCACTTGGCGCGTCGAGTGGGCTAAGAGAGCTGAAAGCTGAGCAGAGTTGGCGCCGTCGGCAGCTTTTCAATTTGGGTTGACAGTTGCCAAACCCTCCCCCCCCCCCCCCCCCCCCTTCCTGCTCCTTTAGTTTTCCTTCAAATCTCACAAAGTCAAAAAGCAGCCTACAGCAGGAAGAGTATGTAGAAAGATAGAGAGAGAGAGAGAGAGAGAGAGAGAGAGAGAGAAAGACTAGTAGACTTTTCAAGGGGGCAACACAACACGAAAGGCATTCATTTTTCTATTTAATCATTAATTTAATAAATTATACAAAATGCATCAATTAATCTAAAGCTTGTTGCGGAATGTTGTCGCAGGGGTTTTTAACAATTTTAATGAGCTTTCAGCACGAATTAGTCAGATATAAAAAGTGAAAAGTGAAGCGAAATCGTTGGCAAATTAATAAGCGAGATTTATCAATGGTAAAAGTCATAGTTGATATTTAATACCAAGCAAATTAATCTCTTTAATGCGTGCACACTTAAAGAAATATTTGCTATTAAAAGTGTATTATCTATTATTTTTAGGTATTTATAAATATTTGTTATGAGATATAAATAAAAAAAATTATTTTTCAATCTTTTTAACTCAGATCAAAGTTGACCATCAGTTTAATAATTAATTAGATGATTCTATTTAAGTATTTTTTTTTATTAACTTATAATTAAATGAATTTGATCGATAATGTCAATAGAATACGCTTTTGCTCTGAGTAACAAACCATCCTTAGACAACAACATACATACATTTAAATCAGAAAAAACTTGTTTTCCTTACCAACACCTTGAAAGCTTTTAAAAGGTAAATGAGAAGACGAAACCTTTGTTATTGTAGGTTTTTGTTATTTGTAATTTAATGCTCTCATCATTAGTGTACAGTCTCTTGGCAATCAAGCAACCTCTTCACACAATCTTCTTTACACACATACACACACACACAACTTATAACAAATATGCGTCTGTTCTCGCAGCATCTTCCATCTTCCATATGGGATAATAATCAGGCGTGTTTTAAAATAGAATCTCAGGCAAAGTTCTAATCAAAAAACAGCGACGCTGCGGCGTGTAACAAAGCAATTTTCATTTCCATAAGCCACGACAAACAACAACAGCAACAACGACAACAACAATGGGCAACTGGCCTACTCAGCGGTCAACAACAGGGAAAAACGTCAGCAGCGACGCTGGCGCCGCTGTCGCGTAACGTTAAATGCGTGCAAATGGCCACAAAAAAAAAAACAAAAAAAAGAAGCCACCAGGGAAAAAGCAGAAGCAGAAACAGAGGGAGGAGAAGGCGAAGGAAAAGAAGCAGAGCAACGAACGAATATTTTCAGCTTAATTACGAGTATGCTAAAGCAAACAAAAACAACGCCAACAACAACAACAATAACAATAATAAAAGCCACACGGAAGTCAACAGCAACAGTAACAACAACATCAACATCAACAGCAGCACCTTAACTTTTGTTGTTGTTTGAACCGCATAGGCCAAGTGGGAACTGTTGAGTGGGAGTCGGAGGAGGAGGAGGAGGAGGAAGGGGAGGCGACAACATTTTTAAATAAACGACACACTTAACTGAAATTCAGTAATAAGCCAAGAATATTTTTAATATGCCAACAAAAACAAAAGCAAAGCCAAAGACAAAAACAAAAATCACAGAAAAGAGAAAACGTTAAGCAGCAACAACAAACAAAACGCACAACAACAACAACAACAACTTGCAACAATGTTGCTTGCTGCAATTTTGCTCGTTGCATTTTATGGACGAGTTCCAACACGAGAATTTATCACAACTTGCAGCGAATTCGCCGAACGGCAGACAGAACAAACGCAAAAAGGGGGGCGTAAAAGCGAAGAAGGATAGTGAAAGAGAGAGAGGGCATGGGGAATGTTTTTTAGGGGTGAAAGGGATCCAATCAGTGCGACATTTGTGTCGCATAACTTTGCCGTGTTTTCATTTTAATATTATTCAGGTTTTTCTATTTGAGAAGACAAAGAATCTCTGTATATCCTAGCGAATTTACTAAAAGTTACCCTGTAAGGTGATTTAAAAAGTATTATCAAATTTAAAACTATTAGAAGATGAAATAAATAGTACAGAAAATTTCACTAAAAATTTATCGAATGATTTAATTCAGTTTATCTAAGAAGTACAATAACACTTCTCTAAAACAAAATGTAAAATTCAGTTTTTCTAAAAGTCTCCTTCCTTTTTAGTATTTCATCTTGTAGATATAGTTTTCCCTTTGAAGTTTCAAATATTTATAGAAACTTATTTGGTACAGATTAAATGAATATCCCTCCATTTACTTCATAATCTACAGGGTATTATAATACATAAATGAAAGACTAGCGACAAATATTTTGTAATGCTCGATTTAATGTTGAAAAACTTGGGCGTACAATGCATAAATCAAGATTAAAACACATATTTAAGTAGATTAAAAATGCGATAGAAATGAGAACATAATCATATCTCATACAATAAGCAAATGTGACAATAAAAAAACAAAAACAGATTAAGAAGAACTCGGAAATCCAATTTAATAACTTTAATATTAGGCGATCTAGCCTTCATTTAAAAATAATATGTACACAGATCTTTTCATATAAATATCCGCATTTTTATAGTTTCAAAATAAAAAATAGAAACAAAAGGAAACCTTAAAAATATGCAGAGAACTTGTGCAAATAAAGCTAAAAACACACATGGAAATGTCCAAAACACTTTATATATTGACACCAAATTTGATCAACAAACAGCGAGAGGCAGAAGAAGAAAAATAACAACAAAGGTTTAGGAAACAACGTCAGCTAAAAACTTGTTTTGCTGCTGCAAACAGAAAACTAATTATAGCTACAATAACAATATTTTACCATTAGTCATCGCTGCAGCGTCGTCGACAGCGACTATGGCAGCGCACACCTGTAGAAAGCAAAGCGCAAACAATAAAAGCGCCAACAGTCCAATAAGCAAGTATAATTGCAAGCTCAATACAAGACGACAGCATTTAGTTGTGCGATAGAGAGAGCAAGAGATGGAGAGAGAGACGTGTAAAGTGGTTTGATAGTTCAACTATCAATTATTAAAACAGGATAAATTGTTAAGCGAATTATATTGAATAGAGAATAATTTTCACGGCTTGTAATAGTTTAATATAAAAAAAGGATAAATCTATCTAAAAAAAAAGGCCGACTTGACACTGGTAGACAGTTGTGAGCTTTGAATTTGCAAGGTCCAAAGCGCCTTAGAGCGCAAAGCCTGCCAAAGGCAAAATAGATAAGGGCACAAAGAGCAACGCAATTGTAAGCTTAGCTTACTTCTTGAATGCCCTCTCCCTCTCACTCTCTCTAGAGACTGCCTTAATGCCAAAAGGATTAGTTTGTAGTGTGAATTGAGAGATGAAGGCAAATGAGTATAAAGCTAGCACAGTGGAAGGGGTAAAGCTTAACGCCCACAATCTCCAGAGAGAGAGAGTTAACTGTCAGTCGGCGCTAGGCACAAGCGACGTCGACGTTGACAGCAACAGCGACATCGACGCGACGGCGGCCCCCAAGCGGCTTTTGCCTTTCAACGCCCGCGCAATTTTCTCATTGCTGTCGTTATTTCTCAATTGACTTTCTATAATTGCGTTTAATGTGTTGTGACGGAGCGGCACTGACAATTACCCCCCACCCCCAACACCACTTGACTGTTGTGCAACTTGGTAATTCTATTTTTGTTCATTTTGTGTGTGTGTGTCTCTCTTTCTCTCTGTCACTTTTTATCGCACATTTAACTGCACAGCGTTTTCATTTTCAAAAAAAGATTCCTTCATCTCCCTCCCCTCAATCACTGCTCACTTCCCTTTTGCCCACAAATTAAACTTAAGCAGCTTTGATATTATTTAATTTGAATCTACTTTGTAAGTGTTTTGTTTTGCTTTTTTTGCACCTTCTTTTTTCGTTTTTCCTTTTAGCTGATTTGCGTAATCTATGGCAAAGCAGGTCGCTATGTGGCGCCACAGAATGGCTGATGATGATTTCATTATGTTTATCGGCATTGATGCAAAGAAAAATATCAAGAAAAGCACTCTAGAAAGTTCATAATGGATCGTATTTCGTGAGTGTTTCATTCCATTCTATTCCAAGCCTCCCTTTTTTAGTTACATACATAACGGTACTGTGTGTTTACTGTACTTTGCCTTGTTCATTTTGCACTCGCTATGATGCATCTACTGCTGGGCTTGGGAATTGTCCATTAACACTTGTTAACCCAATTTAGATTCAATTTCCATAGACGGTCGCACGTCGCTGAGAGTGTATTGTGATTGAGTGTGTGTGTGTGAGTGCGTTTGTGTGTGTGTGTGTGTGTATGAGAAACATGGAACGCAGAGCGACTCACAAAACAGGCAGCAATGGCCTGCATTGCACTATGGGAATGAATCAATTTTTTTATCACGAAAATATCGGCAAATTTCAAAGGTATCCAAATTAAAAGGTGACAACTATTTTACCAATTAATTATAATTTGCCACAGTAAATAATTTTAAAATTTGAATTTTTCTTAAGCCCAATGTAATATACTAAGAAGTCTATTTCGTTTTCAAGATAAATATTAACAAATTTCAAAAATATGGGAAAAGTCTCCACAGTGGATTGTCACTCAAAAGCAATTCACACATACACACACACACACACATATGAGAGAGAGACAGCTACGTGCTGCAGCAACAAGAACAATAATAAAGCAAGCGACGCAAACGTCGACGTCGACGCTGGCTTTGCTGTTGGCGTCGCTGCCATTAACAAAAACAGCAGCCATAATAACAACTTCAAGGCTTACCGCTCAAACGTGCGACAGAGAGAGAAAGAAAGATCAAAAGAGAGAGACACAGATATAGATCGTAGCTGGCAAATTTTCTCTTCAACGCTTCTTGGAGCGATTTTTTTTTTTTTTTTTTGACTTGACCTCCATTGGCCGCCGCCCGAGGGCCGTTAATGGAGTTGAAGTTGCAGTTGGAGGCCGGCTCAATTAAAAAACTGCCAAATAAAAGCATAATCATAGCAACATTGTATGTACAGGTTAATTGCGATCGTTGTGCAAGTGTGCACCCAAAAAACGACAACGACAACAACAGCAACAACAGAAACGAGTTCTCAAACGAAAACTGGTCCAGCAATCTTTCAAAACCAAAATAAGTTGAAAATATAAAAAAGCATCAATGAGAGAGCGGGCAGTCGAGAGGGGCGATTGTGACTTTTTGAAAGTAATCAGCCATGAACTGAGAGGTTCTACCATTAATAACACTACAATAGCTTCACAATTGTATAAAAAAGATTCATACATCATTCAACAAAATATGATCGTCAACTCACTTATTATTCAAATATTTCCTGTAAGGTGAACATCTGCTTACCTGCAAAGAGTAGAGAATAAAAGATACAAAATTAATTAGTATTACAAATGCAAAATGAAAAATATATTAAATGATAATTAACATTTAAGTAGAATTTCTGTTTTCGCACACATTTATCACATTCGTTTTGCCATTTATGTAATGTTTGTGCTCTAGAAAATTCAATCAATCATGTTTACAAAATATATTCTATATATATGTACATGTGTAGAACCAGACATTTCTAGGCCCAAATAAAAGTGAAACTGACATTAAGGCCGACAAGCACATCATTCCATTGGATTTCAGCAAAAAATAAAAAAATAAACAAACAAAAAATGTCAAAAAGCAAGTACAAAAAAACACATTGAATGCCGAGAAGATACTCTCTAAATAGTTTTTGGCTAAGCTTTCAATAAATAAATTAAAAATAAAAGTGAACATTGGATGTAATTTATGAGCAAATAATAATAAACATTTCAAGCTATGTATACTTATATACCCGCTTTAACCATTTACTGAGCATCAAAAAAAAACTATGGTTTTTTACATGACATTAAATTCTGTCTCTGCCTTATTGAAATTTTGCACACACTTTGTACTCGCCTGTGCATAAATGTGTATCTGTGCTGCGACAGGCAGCTGCTGTATCTCATAGATACACAACAAGGCACTACATGTTTAGCAACATTTGCATAGCGACATGAGTGTGTGCGTGAGAGTGTGTATGTATTGTAGTTACCTTTCACACTCGCCCACTTCAAGTGGCCTTCCCTTAACCTTAGCTTAGCTTAGTTTAAGCCATGTTAAGCTCAACACAGCTCACCGTTTTAGCCCGGCTCAATTCAACTGTTTGTCGAGGTCTCAGTTTTAACTCACAAGGTTCGCACTATAAATAATGACTAAGAAAATTACGTTTAGCCAAATGGCAACAGTTGTAATGAAGTGAGCAGCGATTATTGATTGCCACACACACCTACCACAAACACCTTCGACAAAATACAAACAGTCCACAATCCATTTGGAGTGCCAATCGATCGATCGATGGGGCTTTTAATTCAATTGATTTACATATCTACATAAGTGAGGAATTTCACCCGTTGCATTTCATTTGTTACCAATTAACTTGTCTAGGCCTAATGTCATATACAACAGGGTCGGTCGTTAACTCTTTTACTCTCTTTGTTTACAAAAAAAAAAAAAACAAAAAAATACAATTTCCATATGGATTGGATGTCATGGAATTTTGTAGTCGTGTCTATATTAAGCTACGTGATGTCTTGCATGAATATTTCATTTACATTTTGTTGAATTTACAAGTTCTCTTACACCAAACACACACACACACATGCACACGCATACACATAGTCACACCTATACGAATATGAGCAACAAAAATAATAAATTCGAACTTTGCTGACAGCCGAAAATGTCGCTGCTTTGATTGGCATATGAAAGCTTTTCGCCCGCTCTCCCTGATGCTCGCTCTTCACTCTTCGCTCTTTGGCGCTGTCAAAGCTTCTACATACACAAGTGCGTAGGTGTCGCTGTATTTGTTTTTGTCTTTGAGTTTGACTTTGACTGCCGCAAAGGAGTCCAGGAAGCAAAAGAGCAAAGAATCTTGTTGCGCTGCAAAAAAATACAAGCACTCAAGAGAGCAGCAAGCACCAGTTATACCTGTATACTGCATGTGTGTGTGTGTGTGTTGAGTGAAATTGCAACAACAACATCGCCTACATGAAGTCTGGATTCGGATTCGCAGCTGTCTAACTCCTTTCACCCACTCAAAGACCGAGGAAAAGCTTTGTAAGTTAGGGCAAAGCCAGAGTTGCCGCCGCCATTGCAGATCGCAAATTAAAAGATTTCTTGGCAATTTGTTGGACAAAGATTTATGAGAGAAAGTCGCAGTTACAGTGCTAGCCAAAAAAAAAAAAAAACAAACGGGAAGTTGACTGAGAACGGCAAGTGAAGTAAGAAAAGGTGAGAAGAACGAAGCGATTGTAACTTTCCAGAAGAGTTGCTAAAAGAATCTGAAAAGTGTTTACTTTACATGTTATTGCAAAAGTCTTTCAGACACATCTGGTTTGAAAGCTCGAGATTAGAGTTAGTATATTAAGATTAACGATCAGTTGGTAAACTAAACAAGTTATGATTACTGGGAAAATCCGTGTGTGACCATAAAAAAAAGAAAAACAAATTAATTAACACGCAAGGCAATTGGGAGATGACTAACTGCCAGCACTGGGGTGTTATTTGGGTGGTATAATATGTGTATGGCGGCACCAAAAGAAACTAGCACAATTTGCGGTTTCTCTTATCGTTCGTTCGGATGGAAAAACATTTCCAAATAACAAAAACAGTTTATTTTTATGCAGCCCGCACAGTCGCACACACATCGCCACACAAAAACAGCACCAAAAGTATTTAAACGTATTATCACGATAAACGCCAGCAAGAACAGGGCTGAGTAAAGCAGGCACACAAAAAAACAAAAAGCAAAAAAAAAAAAACAAAATAAAAATATTCCAGCGACGCCGCCGATGACGACAATAACAGCAAAAGCAAAGGCAACAACAAAATCAGTAATGGCAACGCGAAAAACAAACAACATTTTTAAAGTCGCAATAAGCGAAAAGCAAATAAAAATACAAATAAAATCAAAAAGTAAAAGAATTAAACATGAAAAATACAATAACAAAAAAAAACACATTTTTACTTTGATGGGGAGACAATTGGCTTAATAATGGCCTGAAATAGTTTACCGAAAGGCAAAGGGATGCAAATAGAAAATATTATAAGAAATATATTCTAATTTGCTTAAATATTAAATGGATTTTTATGCGCACTTCAAATATTTATTTAATAATAATATTTTATATAAATGCTTTGTAAAATAGAATTTTATTTTATACACAGACTGTAAATTACAAATATCTCAAATTACGTGCCTGTTATTTCAAAGAATACTTTTGATAATTGAATCAAATGTGTTTGGAACGTGAAGAATCGAGATCTAATTTCGTAATTTACCACTTCAAGTCTTCGTCGTTGCGAGTGAAATCTTTTTATGTTGAGAGTTGTGGTATCAAACAATGATGATAATGATTAAAAAAAAAATTAAATAAAAGCGAAAACAGCAATGAAAAAAAATCAACTAAAGCGTAGGCAAGCGAATACAAAAACACACACAAGAAAAAGGAAGCGAATTTCAACTGATAGCTAAAAAAAAAAGGGAGGGGGGCAATAAAAACATCAACAAGCCGACTTAAACTTGAAAAAGTAATCAGAGACAAACGAGAATAGAGAAATGGAATAAAAAGCGTAGAGGATAGAAAAAACGAGATAAGCGTCTGAGTTTTCACACGCGCCCAAACAAAACCCCAGAGTAAAACATTTTCGTTAGCTTTGGGTCATATTTTCAACGCATTCAATTGAAGCCCATTGACAACAACAACAATGAGAATAAAACATCGCAATTTCGCATGGTTTCTCTTTGCGTTTTATTGTTTGATTATCAATAGAGTCGACATTCATACAGAGTGAGAGGGAGAGAGATAAGAGTCAAAATGAAGAAGAACGAAGAATGCACATGGCAACAACAGCAATAAGCCATATTCATATGCATAGATACATATATGTATCTCTATCTGCAAATGTATCTGTATATTGTACCCATAATCATAATAAATTTGTGTCTCCAGGCGCTGTTTGTCTGCTCGATAAAACGATAACGATTATGACTTGGCACACATCAAGTTGGCAGCCCCCAATAAACAAACGAATGTCAAAGCCAAATAAATATCTAACGATATTGCCAATTGCAATATTTCACATTACATGATAGACCTCATTTCGATGAACCTGCAGTTTATCGTATATTTAACGGCCCCAAAAGGTTGATCCAATAATAGAATGATTAAATTTAATCAGACATAATGAAATTTCTTAAAATAGTTATAGTGTTTTAATATCACGTTTACGGATTTGAGAATTAAGAAGAATTTTAGAAAGGTCATAAATACAACAAGTAGACTAAGAAAATATTAAAATAGTTATTTTTAAGATTCCGAACCAACTGATCCATTTCTGACAAAAACTTTCCTTTGCAATTGCTATTCAAATTATTATTTGATAAACAAAGATTATCACCCAACACTTTGTATCTCAAAAGCAACTGCTTATCGTTAAATTATATCTTTTCAACAAGTCAACTCTAGAGTCGATTTTAGTCTGGATTAGATAAGACATATTCTTTGAAAAATATTACTGCAATGCACTCATGGCATTTGCTCATTGGCAAAGATAATGCCATAAGCCAGCTGATGAAAAAATCAATCAGCAATGCATCAGAGACATTTCTAATTGATTTCATGCAATTGAATGCGAAATTAAATGGAACTTGTTCCATTCGAAATTCAGTAGAGATTTAAAATGGAATTAACAGATTAAGTGTTTGCTATTCGATTAGAATTTTCTTTTTCAATGCACTTATGAACTTTATGGCAAATTACAATAAATTATTTTTTACCAGTGAATAAAGAGGGAATAATTTTATCTACATATGTATATGATGTGAGGAAATCTAAGCTCACCTGTTTCGCGCTTTCGCTTGCTGTTGGTCGCTGCTCCAGACTTGGACAACGATTGCTGTTGTTTCTGTGATTGTTGATGGCGTTGTGGTTGTTGTTGTTGATGGTGTTGTTGTTGTTGGTCTTGTGAGTGCTGCTTGATGATCACACTGCGCTGACGCGACTGCTGTGTCTCCGTGTCCAGATAGACAATGGGCTTAAGATCACAACTGATGCCAATGTTAATCTGTTCAATCGTTGGTTTTACATCCACATCCGCAGCGGCTGCATAGATGTTCTGTCGCTGACGATGATGATGTTGGCTCTGACTCTGGCTATAAAAGAGTCCTCCTTCTGGACCGGAACCGGAACCGGCAACGACGGCGTAGTCGACGACGAAATCGGACGCGTGTGAATGATGCGACGTTTTCATTGGCGCATCCAAATTAATTGAACGATCTTCTGGTGCTCTCTATCTCTCTTTCTATCAATCTATCTCTCTTTCTCTCTGTTCGCTTTTCTTGTTGTTGCTTTTGATCGACTCGTTTCGTTTGCAATTTGTTGCAACCTCGTTTTGGTCGTGTATTTTCTTGTATTTGCCAGTTGCTTTTTTTTTTGCAGAATTTTAAATTCGCTTCTAATTGGATTTGATTAGATTCAGTTGCTGCCGTGTTGCTGTTGCTGCTTTGGCTCAATATTCATCAGAATTTTGCCTTCTTACAATTTAATTTACTGTACAAAAAATTACTGTTGCTATTTCGACGTGACCAAAATGTTGACTTTGGTCTGCCTTTTAGACTGTTATTGTTGGATTATTTATTTACAGATATTTTAAGGACATTTACAATTTATGTCAAATTAAAAAGAGAATCTGCAAAAAGAAGAAAAGAAGTGGATTAGCAAGAGAAATAAGAGCTAAATTACGTATTTAAAATATGATTAATTGTAAAAAATATAAAGCCGTTGCCAGTAAACAGTATGGAAAACGAAATAAATAAACCAAAGAAATGGTAGCAGGAAAAAATTAATAAATAAATAAAAAAAAAATAATGGGAAAATTGTATAGTAGAAATGTATACAGATTTATGTAGACATGATCCATCACATTTAATCACATATCTAGGGACATGGAGAAAGCGTGACACACACACACACACACACACACACACACATTGAGTCTGCTAATTTAATAAATTGATTAACAAAACTCTCATAGATAATTCGATATGTTATTTTTTAAACGGAGTTCCGTTGAAAAGGGGTCAATTTGTTGAAACACAATTAATTTGGGGTATTTTCTATTTACTATTTCAGTTCTAATTAAAGTTTGTTTTTAATGTTTTACTTTTTTTTTCTTTTAGAAAATTTGCATTCAGAAATCTTTTGTGCAAACAACAAAACAACAACAATGAGAACAATAACAACAAAATTATTGCTGCCAGACGATGCAAAGCAGCCAATTTGAGGTTTTTTGTTTTTATATCTTTCGGAGCGGCTTTTGGGTGCCTGCGTGTCAATGTGTGCGTGTCAGTGTCTGTGTGAAATATAAAACTACGCAAAAACTATAAAAACACTCGCCAGCAAGAAGAAGAAGTAGAAGAATGCCTAAATGGTAGTGCTAAAAGCAAAACAACGAAACATAATAGCAATAACAAATTTGTAGATTACGCACCAACACATGTATAAAGATAGATATGCATATACATATGTGTGCGTGCGTGTGTTTGCTCACAGATACGCAAAAACTTTTTCTACGCATTTCATGCTGAACGGAACGACAAAAAGTTCTTTGGAACTGAGCTTTAAAAGTACTTTGAATGAAATAACAAAAATTTGGCCAATTGGCAACTTTCATGTGTGTGTGTGTGTGTGTGTGTTGAAAACAAAATTAACAACTTGTTGGGTTGGGCAAGAGGCAGGCAATTGAGAAGGGGCGGGCAGGCGGAGCACACACAAAAAAAAGTATAATGAATATGTGCGGTGAGAAAACACAAAATTAAAGCAAGCAAAAAGCCGGTTCTCACACACACTCTCACAAGTAAACATTAATAAAAGCGAGAAAGAGTTCCAAAGATGCTGTCGACGTCGCTGCTGGGAAGAGAGAGCGACGTCAAGGAGTTGCAGCTGCTGTTTGTGACATACAAATATATGCAACCACATTGAGCAAGAGAGAGGGAGAGCGAAGGCAAGCAAAACAAACAAATGCACACACACACGTACACATACACTAATATGGACACATGGGCGGCAGCAGCGCCAGCGTCAGCGCCACATCGACCGGCGCAGACGTCAACAAAGCAAAAACGAAGAAGAAGCAAAAGCAGGCAAAGCGATAGCGAGTATGAGAGCGAAGCTTCGGGATGTCTGCGTCGACGTTGACGCTGCCGTCGACGTCGAAACGAGTTTTTGCTGTTGGATTATTTTTGTTATTGTTGCACTGCTGCTGGGCGAGTCGCAAACAACAATAACAAATACAAGCGCGTATAAATAAATTGGATTTGTTTGCAAATTGCGACACAAGCTTTCGTTACACAGACACACACACAGAAAGATCATTGAAAATGTTGACAAACAATTACTGCTATTTAAATTTTATGTTATTGTCTCTGTCAAAATATTGTAAAAGTTCTTTTAAATATTTTGTTATTTTCAGCACCTGCAGCTTTTGATTTTTTGATTTTTTACTTTCTTATTATATTAATTATTTTTAATTTTATATAAATTTCTTTTTGCTGCCACCGCGTGCAACGTCTGTTAACGACGCCGTGTGCTGAGACTCTGCCACGCTGCCAATTTTGCAGCTGCGACTGAAGGCTGCGACGCTGACTTTCGCCGTTGGGTTTTGCCCAGGCGCCTGCGCAAGCGACAATCTCACGCTCTCTCTATCAGTCCCTCCCTGTCCCGCTCTCATGCTCCTTCTCACACTCTTACAGGCTCTGCCCGGGGGACTCGCGAAATCGTCGCATTTTGCTGACGTGGGCGCGCCACCTTGGGCGTACGCAGGGTGGTGTTGGCGTAAGGGGGAGAGGACAAATAAGAGGGGAGTGTGGGGTGAAGGGGTTGCCTGTTTATTTCAACAGACACGTAAGGATTTGCGTAGTTTCGCAGTTCGGGGAAGTGGATTACGGGCGCGTCAGAAATAGTTTCTTTTGCACAATCAACGCGAAAGCTTAGACGAAAGGGGGATGGGGACGGGGGCGCGCATATGAATGTTGGGACGCCACAAAGGTAGGGGTAGGTCGAGACTCGGACGCGTCGAAACTTGCGTTTGTGGGCAGACTTAATTTCACACAGACAAACACACTGTGGATAACACACACACACACACACACATGCATACTTATGTTTGTATTTTTAGCTCACAAAATGGCACAGTTACTGTTTTAAAAGACGTTTGAGGTCGCGGAGAGGACAAAGGGGGGAAGCCAAGGGGGCAAACAAGCATATGGCTAACATTCGTATGCATATGTGTGTGTGTGTGTTTGTGTGTGGCAAGAACTCTTAAGAAAGCCAGCTAAAGGATTTCGAATCGTTTTTTAATATGCGGTTAAAGCTTATCGTGCTAATAGAAAGGCAGGAAAAATATTCTACATATATTGTATTCCTTGGAAAAACTCATTTCAAGAGGTTAATCGAAGTGGGTGACAAAGTTGTAAAAGGAAAATGGAAAATCCCTAAAAATAGACTATCATATGGATAGGGATAATTGGAAAAAGGCTAAATGTTTGCTGCGAACAAAAGCTGTATTTATTAATGAGATTCCCAATGAAAAGTCTGCTATTCCAAAGACTATTTTTTAATATCTTTTTACATTTTTATGTAAAGTATGAATGAAGTTAGATAATAACTGGAAGATAGTAATATTTATTTTATCAAACGTATTTAAATTAGAAATAAGTTTTAGCTAACTTGAGGTCTAGTAATGTCTATAAGACACCAACAAACAACAACACACAAAACACTTGCAGATCGCAAGGAGCATGGCACGGTATACAGCTGTTTCAAGAGATGCCAATCTCTATCATCAGTACCGTTGTGCTGACTTGACCAGCGATCTCAGCCTAATGTCACTTTTGAGAAGCCAGAACCAGTTGTGAATTTTAGTTCTCAAAAGTGAAAAATAGCTGTGAAGCTGATCTAGCCCTTTGTGTGTTGTTGTTGCCGTCGTTATTGTGCAAATGCCATCGGCATTTTTGTTGCAATAACAATTTTGTTTTTGTTTTCTGTTTTTGTCAGTAACAAGAGAGTGTTGCTACTATTCCAAAATGATTCCGGCGTGTAGTCCGTTTATGTTTAAAAATGTTTGTTTTTGCGACCTTTCTATATTGTAGAAATAAGTTTTAGCTAACTTGAGGTCTAGTAATGTCTATAAGACACCAACAAACAACAACACACAAAACACTTGCAGATCGCAAGGAGCATGGCACGGTATACAGCTGTTTCAAGAGATGCCAATCTCTATCATCAGTACCGTTGTGCTGACTTGACCAGCGATCTCAGCCTAATGTCACTTTTGAGAAGCCAGAACCAGTTGTGAATTTTAGTTCTCAAAAGTGAAAAATAGCTGTGAAGCTGATCTAGCCCTTTGTGTGTTGTTGTTGCCGTCGTTATTGTGCAAATGCCATCGGCATTTTTGTTGCAATAACAATTTTGTTTTTGTTTTCTGTTTTTGTCAGTAACAAGAGAGTGTTGCTACTATTCCAAAATGATTCCGGCGTGTAGTCCGTTTATGTTTAAAAATGTTTGTTTTTGCGACCTTTCTATATTGTAGAAATAAGTTTTAGCTAACTTGAGGTCTAGTAATGTCTATAAGACACCAACAAACAACAACACACAAAACACTTGCAGATCGCAAGGAGCATGGCACGGTATACAGCTGTTTCAAGAGATGCCAATCTCTATCATCAGTACCGTTGTGCTGACTTGACCAGCGATCTCAGCCTAATGTCACTTTTGAGAAGCCAGAACCAGTTGTGAATTTTAGTTCTCAAAAGTGAAAAATAGCTGTGAAGCTGATCTAGCCCTTTGTGTGTTGTTGTTGCCGTCGTTATTGTGCAAATGCCATCGGCATTTTTGTTGCAATAACAATTTTGTTTTTGTTTTCTGTTTTTGTCAGTAACAAGAGAGTGTTGCTACTATTCCAAAATGATTCCGGCGTGTAGTCCGTTTATGTTTAAAAATGTTTGTTTTTGCGACCTTTCTATATTGTAGAAATAAGTTTTAGCTAACTTGAGGTCTAGTAATGTCTATAAGACACCAACTAGACCTCAAGTTAGCTAAAACTTATTTCTACAATATAGAAAGGTCGCAAAAACAAACATTTTTAAACGTATTTAAATTTTTAAACAAAAATTAATATGATATATAAATTAAGATATCTTTAGATTTTAATATTTGGTAGCGTTTTTTAATAAACTTTACGAAAAGATCGTAGGCTTGAGAAAATAAGCTGAAGTTTATAATAGTTAATTTCGTAAATAAATTGCATTAAATTTTAATTTTTTAAAGATAATGTTTTATAAAAGGATCTAAAGACCTATCTATAAAATGTACAAAATTCCAAATTATATCTAGAATAGCTGTTAGCTTACTATTAACTACAGTCTTATGAATTTATGTCAAAAATCTTTAATGTTAAAAACTTATCTAATCCATTTTCATGGACAGTTTCTTCAACTAAATTCTTTACAAAATATTCAACTTTAGTAAGGATTCTTTATTTAAAATCTAAAGCGCAATTTGTGTAAAATTACAAAATTTTATCAAAAAGTCAAAGTAACTAAGAATAAAAAAGATCTTTAATCTTAAAAAACAGAAGTAATTTTAATCATGTCTATCTATGTAAAATCTATTTAAATTCAGTCTTATCTCAATGATGTGCTCTGGGCTTAAATTGAGTTTCAGCCAATTTTAACCAGTTAGAAGCAATGTTAACAACAGCAGCCTGCTTGTCAATTAGTAGGCCAATAAACGCACCTCCCACTGGAAGACAAGTTGTAATCTCATTGGCCAGTTTCTAACAGCTGTCGGTTGCCAGCTTGTGGTTCCTTGAATTTCACTTTGAATTAACAACCCCCCTCCTTCCCCCACCCTCTCTCATCAACTGGCACTCTGCAAACTGTACATATGGCACAGTAACAGGCGTCGCTGTCAACTTGTTTTGGCCCCCTTTTTTCTGTTGACGACTAATTGACAAGTGTGCGTGGAAGGGGGTGGAGGAGTGGGGGGAGGGGTTCATGTAGTGCTTCCTATGCTTATTAGAAGCAAAAAAAAAAGAAGAAGCCACAACATGAGGCAGCCTGTCGAACAAATTAAAGTTGTGCAACAATTTAAATCTTTTACATAAAATTGTGTGAAGCCCAAAGGCAGGCAGCGACGCTAGCAGCGCTGTCATCGTTAACGCAAGCAGCAAATTGTTTTCAGTATCCTTTGCATGAATGGCCACGCTCTCACGCTCAGGCAGCCGCTCTCTTTGTCAGTTGCGCTCTCTCGCAGTCACGCTGTTTCTTCGTGAGCAGCGCGCACCGGCGACGATGGCGGCATTTTCTTTGATAATATTGTTGATGACGCAGCTCTGGGCAGGAAGGACCCTAAATACATATGAATATATATGTACACACATACACTATGCTTCCTTTTGCCTTGCAAGAGTCACAACAACAATACAGCCATCATAAATGTGAATGAATGTTGCGGGCAGCATGTCTGGAATTTCATTAGAATGGAACAACAAGAACAACAACAAATACCACAAAGTGGTGGAAAAACGAAAAAGAAGACCGTGAAAAGTCGCCCGCATTTGCCAGCATATGGAAACCCCTTAGCAAAGTTGACATTTTGTTGTGAAAAATACAAAAGCCAAATCAGAAAACTATTTTCGAAGTTAGTGGAAAACAAATGAAAATTGTAGTTTACTATAAGGACAAGCGGGGTGTTTTATTACCAACAAAAGCAATGCAGCTGCCAGACACACACACACGCAAGGAGACACCCTGTATCGATATTATAGTGTACATTTAATAATTAAAATTACTGCCAAAAGCAATTTAAATATGTAATTGAAAGCGTGTAAAAATTTGCTCGCTTGCATGCTCTCTCTCACTCGCACACAGCTACGTGCGCTACTTTGAGTTCATCGTTTTCAATTCATTTTGAGTTTCTCTCAGTTTGCTGCTTCTTCTTGCCACTTGAATAGAGCGCAGCAACAACAACGAAAAATCGCACTCAAACAGACACGCACACACATGCACAGTTACTCAATATACACATGAACGTTATTATGGCATATGCAAGTGTATTTGTGCTTACTTTTCATTTATTTTGATGATATTGGGGCGAGGAAATTAAAGGAAAAAAAGCATTCACACTGCGCGTAAACACTTTGGTCGCATTACAATTGAAACAAAAATTGAATTATAGAAAGTGTAATTGAATTTTCGTTATTAAAACACTCGCCATGTTTCGCTCGCTCGCTCTGTTTCACTCACGCTAACGTACACGCACACACGCACGCATGAATCACAATCAAAATTTTTTCTCACTTTTAAAACACGAGCCCGAGAACGAGCGCTTTGCGTCCGCGTTGTTCAGAGAGTTTTAGTAGACTGACTCTTTAGAGGTGGAGAAACATCGATGTCGTCGATGCTTGCAAAACATCGGAAACATCGGAGTTTGGTAGGCCACTATCGTATGTTTTTATACACAACATAAATAAACAATCCTGATTAATTAAGACCCTCTAAAATGTTGGAAAGAAAGAATTTCAAAATATTATGAGAAATTTGTTCAATACAATCAATACAGATGAGATTTACAGATTTTAAAGCGGTGCCCAAAATATGTCATTTATTCAGCAAGCATTGAAACATCGGGGATAACGCACACCTCTAATAAATAAAGGCATTAATCAGCTGACAGCATTGGCACAAAAAAAGGTGGCATTCTTTTCAATTGTTGCTGAAATGACAAATTTAACTCCTCTCAAAAACATTGTTAAATACGGTCTTTTTTTAAATAAAAGTTGAAGCTAAAGTATGAATCTTTCACAAGAGTTTCTTCAAATCTGGATTTTTTTTAACGGTCACACACAGTTGGCAGCGCTGGTGCCATGCACTTCTAGCACAACTATATGGCAACCTAGGCATAACTTTGGCAAACAAGGTGGCAGCCTTGGCCCAAAAACACGGAAAATTTGATCAGTGTGACCGATCGCTGCAAAATATATCGATAGATACCAATTTTAATACCAAAAAATTGACGAAATTGCTTTAAAAAGCGAAGTGGTATATGCGACTGTTATCGATAATGTGTGTGGGCGCACTCTTTGAATTTTAAAAATAATTTAGAATTCATTTTCAATAAAATACAATTTAATAAAACCATACAAATTATAGATTAGATAAAATAAAGAAGTGCAATTTAAAGAATGTGAAGTTGATATATTAATTGTTGAAAAATCGACAAAAAATTTGATTTCAGTTAATTTGATTTAATGCTAAAAACTAATTGATTAACAATATTAAATGTACATTAAAATATGACTAGAAGTGTGCAAAGAATTGGAATGAACGACTAAAGAAAAGCACAAGGAGAGCCTCCAGATTCCAGGGGCGGGTCCAGTCTCAGCTGAAGTGCCACGCCCCCAACTCCGACTCTGTCTTCGCTGTCGGCTTCCTACTACATCGTGCTGTCCAGCATGTCCACCAGGCGTTTTATCTCGCGTCTGGAACAAGTGGAAGGTGGATAAAGAAATAAACAAAGATAAATAGGGGATTCCCAGTTGAAACTCACATGCGTTGACTCAGCTGCTCGGTGGGCTTCATCGACTTGGATATTTCCTCGGTCTTGGCCAGCAGCTGATACTGACACTTTATATTGGCATCGAGGGCATCGGTGAGCTTCTTCACCGAATTCTTGTGCACCTCCACATTATCGGCAGTTATGGAGGAGATGGAATGCAGCAGATTGCCCAGATTCTCGACCAGATTGTCCACAGAGGTGGCCAAATACTGTGCCTCCAGCTCAATGTCACTGAGCACATTTCCATCCACTTGGGGCACATGATGATGACGGGATTGCAAGAATCTTGAGATCGGCGCCGTCGAAGTCGATGGCGTTGTGTGCTCCGAGGCGTTGCTGTAATCTGTGGCTGCACGCAGCTTCGACTCCAGATTGTGGGCCACAAAATGATGCATGGCGCCCGTGCTGCTGGTGGCGCCTTCTCCTTCCAGTTCATATGGAAATGCTGGAAATTATTGCAAAAGCTAGAGCGACATATATTTGTGAGAGAAATTCACTGGTACTCACTGGATTGCAGTGACTTTGGTCGACTCGAGGGCTTGCTCAGCTCGCCAGAGCTGTCTTTGGAATTACTGTTGCTTTGTTCCTCCTCCTCCTCCTCGTCATCCTCGCCAGAATCAAGATTAACGTAACTCTCGTTGCCACTGCCCATCGGCGGCACCTTATTCGCTGTGGGCGTAAGGTCCTGCAGCACATGATCGGGCACTGGACCCGCATATTGTGCCAAAAATGGAATCTCCGAGTAGGACGCAGGCGTTCCGCAATTGTTTCTTTGTTGCATTTTGTTGTTGTGGCTGCCGCCAGCTTCGTCGCCTTCCGCTTCGTCTGCGTACCCGTAGCGAGGGCGTATGGGAATGTCCTGACTGCGACGCGACATTCTCAGTCCCACATTAGCATTGGGAACTATTAAAAACTAATTAAAAAGCAGCTGTTGAAATTAAAATTGTCTTCAATCGTTCGATTGAACTATTTATTCACCAAAGTCAAAGAACGAACTAAGTCCCTGATCAAAAAGTTCATTTCGTTGTTCGTTCTTTTGAGTCAGTTAAAGAACTGTAAGTGCTGACCAGTGTTGCCGTCCTAGCCAATTAGGGTGAATTATTTATGTTCGCCGAGAAACAACAAAATGTACTGCCACAGTTTTGAAACGTATGGTTCACAGAAAAAACGATAGTTTTAGTTTTTTGGCATTAACAGCGTTCTGTTAATTCGACAACGTACACCCTATAATTATATGAAATTTTTGTTTATTTACCTTGTTTTTCATTTTACTTTTTTATTTCTAATAAGTACCCTACTTCACGTCAAAAGATTTGACTGTTTTTTTTTGTCTGCCGCCCAGAACGATCCCTGACTCGTGTTTGAATAATAACAGACAAATATCGCTATAATAAAACAATCGATAGTATTGCTAAAATAAATCTGAATTAGTTTCGATATTTGTGCGATACATGTGAGATAAGAATATCCCTAATTTTTAGAGTTGGGAATTTAAATCAATTTGCTGAATAAGTATAAGTTTTTAATTAGAATAAACGAAAAATGGCAATTATATTAAGGATTATCTTTTAATTTTTTGGGTTATACCATACCCTGTCTTATTGAAAGTGAGCAAAACGAGTAAATTGGTTATTTATTTTGGGCTTAAGTTAACTTTTACATTGTTCAAAACTTAAAAATATATGAAATTGAAACATTGTAACTTGAAAATAAAAAAGAAATTGTATTTTTCTAAGATATTAAATTTTTTTTTTTTAAGAATTTTCTGACCAGCTGTGAAATGAACGATTTAGTTCATGATTGACTGAATAAGTTCATTCGTTCATCGTAATGACCCGTTCACTTGAACTTTTTCAAAACGAAACGAACCCTAACATAGATTTCTAGTGATGATAGGTGATTCGATAGTGATTTCGATAGAAAATGGTCCCATATCATTTCTCTAGCGAAATTAATATTTTTTAAAAATCAAATAAAAAAAATCAAAAGACAATTCCAAAACTTAAACAAAATCCAAAATTAGGTAAAATAATTAAGTTTATTCTAAAATTGGTTTGGTACCATTTCCTCTTCGCGATGCGAAGTTGAATAAAAAATGCTGAAAAAATCTTTAAAATTCGAGAAAAACTCTGGTAAAATTTTCAAAATTCTAGCTTCAAAATTAGCTGCGGGACACTTTTAATACACACGAGGACTGGCGTGTTAAATGTGTCCCGCAAGAAAAAGTTGCAAGTAAATTTAGAGCAGTGCAGAAGCGTTTTGCGTTGCGAGAGAGCGCTCTCGCTCTAGCCCGCTGCTGACTGCGGGTAACGCGAATTATTCTCTCGTGTGGATTTTGTACTCTCTACTAATTTTCATAAACAGAAACAACATCGAGCGGGTTGGACGCGTGCGGATGTTTCGCGACGCTGTGTTGTTGAATTTTCAAACAAATGGCCGCCGACGCGTGTGCCTGAGTCAAAAATAAGTGTTAAATGTTTTATTGTTAATGTGGAGCAACAATTAATAAGTGTTTGAAAGCCACGGCAGCGTTTAATTTTTATTTATTTGAAATCTTGAAGCAGCGGTTAATGCAAAGTCGTTTTCGTACTTACTTGCTTGAATGTGTTGGAGTCATTCGTGTGCGCGCGTGTGTGTGTATAAGTGTCGACAAAGTGCATGTGCACGGAAATAAAGTGCCGCAAATAAGGGCAAACAAAATAAAACAAATTTAATGTGTTCCTGTGTATAAATTAACAACAAATAAAGTTGATAAATGTGCTAAATTCGAAGGATAAAACAAGCAGAGCAACTAGCAAGTATCGATACCCGCACACATATGCAGAAAAACCGACAGCGAATGCAGTGCGTGCATCTGTGTGTGTGAGGGCGACAAATTCGCTCTCTTGTGTGTGAGGGGAGAAAAGGAAAAGAAGAAGAGCAAACCATCGTTTTGCGTTTGCTTTTGCATTTGATTTTGCGATTACATACATGTGTATTGCTGCCTGTCCCTGGGGTACAAATTCCAATTTGAATTTGAATTTGCAAGTTGCGCATGCGTTGCCGCTTCTTAACGTTAAAACAAATCGTGTTTGTTCTTTGTGAGATTAATCATTTCAACGTTGACCGAATCAAACAATTTAATAAAGAGGTAATAAAATGAACACTTGCTAAATAAAAAAGAATTTTTTGAGAGAAGGAGAGCAACGAAATTATTGTTACTTCTCTCTTGCTCTTAAGTGCAGAAAAAACTTCATTTACTTGTTGTGCATGCGTGTATGTGTAGTTTTGCCTGCTACTCTTTTCTCTGGCATTTCGTTCTTTGGCTTTTCTTTTCTATTTTTCTGCTACGGCCAACTTTTGTTCTGACTGCTTTGCCAGTTACGCTTATTCGCTTGTTTTGTGCTTTACGCCATTGTCTTGGCATTCGCTTGGGCAGCCGCTGCTTCTTCCGCTGCCTCTGCTGCTGCAGCTGCGATTGCACTGAATCGTAATCGTAAGTGGACGCATTCAGCTAGCCAACTTCGTTTAGTTTTTCCAACCTATCACAATTTAGAATTTTCAACATTAATAAGAGGTATTATCCAATCTGAGTCATTTTCCTGTCAATTTCACATCGGATACCTGTTGCTAAATTTATTTATATTTCTATTATCAATGAGTTGTTGATTGCTGAATGCGTTCAATAAATTTCTAGCGTTTGCTCGCTTTATTTGTGTCTTTCAATTTCATTTTGCTTTGCCTCCCAATACCCATATGTAACTGTATGTGTTTGTACTGCTTTTGCTATCTACCGTTATGTTTCGATTGCGATTTCGTAATAACTTTGAATTTACCCGACCGCCGACTGCGATAATATTCGTTCGCTCTCTCGCACACACACACTTACCAATAAGTGCTTACCTGCTGTGTGCATTTGTATTTGTGCATAACTGTGCAATGGCAGCAGGCGGTGTAGTTGTTGCTGTTTTTGTTATGCGTGGGCTGCACTTTATTTATCTATCTGTCTATCGATTGCTATCAGCAGTGTGGGCCACAAAGCAAATCAAGCGATTGATGTTTAACTTGAAGTAATAAAATATTAATGAAAAAGCAGAGAAAAGTGAATAGCAAAGGACACGTGACTAAAAGGAATATACAGCAGTGGTCAGACAAATAGGTTATTTTAGTTAAAATTGTTTGATTTTTTTTAGATTTTAAATCTATTTTGTAGGTATAAAATAAATATAAGCACAGTATATTAAGTAATCACACCATTATTATTTATTTAATTTTAGAGAACATGTAAAAAAAAACATAACGTTTATAGAGTTTAACAATTTTTAAAAATAAATAATTATTCAAAAATTATTTCATTTCATTTGGTATACTATACGTTGCTATTATTGATTGAATGAAAACGATATCAGTAATTTAATTTTTAAGCATTTATCTATTGCAAACTTGAAGCGAGAAACCCAAAATCAAAAAAGTAAACATGGAAGCCTCGTCTAGATAAAATAAAATTTAATTTATGTCTAAAATTTGATGATGGAAATCAAATTAAACATAATATCAATAACAATAAGAATAGGAACATCACGAGTACGTATACATATTCATGATAATTAAGTTATTTACTTAAAAACACTTCTGTTACTTCACCCACTTTGCTTTCACCCACATCAATTCACACATTCAAACACACACACACACACTTCGTTTCGTAAATGATCCTGCTGAGGTTATCGAAATCTTCAAATTGTTTCTTTTTCCAGCTGTGCCTCGATTTTTGTTTATTTTTGTTTTTGTTTGTTGTTGTTTTTGTTGCCATTTTATGTGCCGCTGACAACCGCCAGAGGGTGACACTTGAGTATAAGTGTTCCACTCGTTTATTGCCTCTTTTGCTTCTTCTCAACAGCTTCGTGATCTTGCCATCCAGAGAATTCTTGCATTTCTTATGCCCTTTACTCATATATATTTTTGTACTTATTTCATTGATCGCCACACATTGTTTAACTGTAGTTACAATGACTGTCGTTATTATTATAGTTGCTGTTGTTGTTGTTGGCTTTACGGAACTTTCAATGGGCGCCTCGCTTTTGACCCGTTGACCCAGCAGACAAGAGATTCGTTTACGTTTACGGCGATTTCGACTTTTAACGTTTTCGAGGCAACAATAACACAACAATTGCAAAAAATTGCAAATGCTTTAAAACTGCATGCGGAGACATAAAGCTACTTTTGCTCTCTCAAGCAAATGAGAGCGACAGAGGGAGAAAGACAGAGAGAGAGGGATAGATTTGGTGAGGGCGAGAGAGAGTTGTAGGTGATGCCTTGCAGCTGATTAAAAGCGCGTCTTAATGCGATTTGCATTTGGTTGGTGCAGCCTGCGGGTCGTGCCTGGAAAATCTAATTGAGGAAATTCATATTTTTCCCGTTGACCCTAAAAACAAAAGTTGTGGGAATACCCACACATAAGCGAGCTCGGCTGCGAGAGACCCTGTATTTATTAAAAAAAAAGCTATTTGTAGTGTAATCCGATTTTAATGAAACATTTTCGGGAATTATTTATTTAAAGTCAACTAAGAGCAGTAAACCAAAATTATTTTAAAGTAAAAAATAAATAACTTTGAATTTTAAATAAAAAAAATGTATAAAAAAAACTCAGCACACCTTTTGTACTTTTGAAGTACAGGGTGTAGAAAGTAAAGGAATGCCCGGTCACGTGCCAGGTCTTGGCTGGTCATGGGAGTCGTAACTATGTTTGGGCCTATGTCATGTGCGTGGCCAATTTGAGTGCTGGCTTCAACTCTCCGCCCCCAAAAAGTCTTTGCTTTGGATTTGGCCGATAAGCGTGTTAATGGCTCATTAGCCGCTTAGCTTAAAGAGTTTAGGCCAAAAGCAATTACACAAAATTGCTTAAAAAAGCTAACGAGCTTAGCGGCAGACTCTTAGCTTGCTCGGGCGTGGGAGACACCTGATTTGGCCCAAATCGGACCCTGTGAAAGCCAATCGAACTCATCAGCTGGCATTTGAGAGACTCCTCGTGTCCATAAAAGTAAAGACTCATAACTGAAGTGCACATCATCAATTGAACTTATGGAAACAGGAAGTCGTAATGTCTTAAAAGCATCTCTAATTGCAAGTGGGAATGCTCAGAGGTTTTTGATTGGATGAACAAATCTGTTTGATCTGTTTCTGTTAATGCCGATGTATCTACTTGTCGAGAAAGCGGAAAGATGACACGAAAGAACTGTATGACTTGATAAGTAAATAGATGATGACAAGGAAAACTCTTAAAGCATGAACTTTGAGAATATTAAAATTAGGTCAGAGAATCGTGTTGATTACCATAAGCTGATTTCTTTACACTGGGAAAGTTGTAAATGAAAATGATAATAATGATAATTGCTTATAACACCGTTTTTAATGAATTGATTTTTCTAGAAAATATAAAAAAAAACTTTCAAAACGAGATCGCTTCATATTGTTTATGAAAAAAAAGAGTTTTTTTTAACGGAAAAATGATTTGCTAATTTTTATCTAAAAAGTCTTGTCTTCTTTTATTTAATTATTTGTCTGCAGTCTTGTCTTTATTTGAAGAAAGTTTATGAAATAATAATTATATCTGAATTCTTATTAAATATATTTTGATAATAAGCTCGGTTCACTGTTTTTTCATATTTATTTCCTAGGCAAGTTCACTTTTTCTGCTATAACATGAGATCATCTCAGCGACTTTTATTTGAAAAACTTCTTTCCCTTGACGCTTCTTAGCTGGTGATCTTGGTTCTCATTTATAGTTTCATAAATATGCATATATTTGCAATATAATTGTTCGATCCGTTGCTTCAATTGCTTGGCTGGCGATCTCAGCGATGCATGACTCATCGAGTTCTCCTTCGTATAAATTTTCAGCATTCCCACTAACTGTATAAATCCAGTAATGAATTCCGCAACATTTAGCTCAGTAAATACAAATCGTCCATCAACACTAAGAACACGAACTTTATTCTCCTCTCAGACTTTTTATTTTGTACTTATTTCAATTGCGTAAAGCGCTGGTTGTTTATTTTCATTTTGAATGAGCATCAAACGAATCTCATTTGAGGAAATTGTAAAGTACTTTTGAGCAAATTCCCTCCCACTGGCAGCTCCTCTTCTACTTCTGTTTCTTCTCCCTTCTCCCGTTACTCGTTTGGCAAATGGAAGCACTTAAGAATTTTGCAATTATCGACAAGTTGGCAGCCCCAGTCAGCAATATCTTTGCCACTTACAACAACAACAACTTACAGCCATCAACTGTGCTTCTTATTGTTGCAGTTGTAGTTGTTGTAGTCCCGATCTGTGTGCCAATATAGTTGACCTCCTTTTGATTTGTTTACAGCGCTTGGCACTGCGGGAAAATCATTGAGGGGCAGGGGCTGAAGGGAGTGATGTTGTTGTTGTTGTTGTTGCTATTGTTTTTGCCGTTTTTCGTGGAAGGTGTAAAATGAAAATCGAACCGTTTAGCTTTGTCTTGTGTTGTTGTTATTATTGCTTTTGTGGCGCAATATTTGACCCACCTTTTGTTGAAAATATATCTCTCTATCTCTTTCAGTTACTCGGTCTCTCCCTTTTGGCATTTTTTCACACATTTTCCGTTTTGTTTTGATTGCTTTTGATGCGTTTCGCTTTTGCTATTTGATTGATGTCTGCGATATCATTATTAACATCATCATCATCAGCAGCAGCAACATAATAATCATTATTGAATCGCTTGCACTGGCCAAATGCATTTGAAAATGAATTTGTGGGTTCAACTTTTACTTTTCTTTGATGATTTCAACATTATACTCCGAACGAACATAGATATTTTTCCTTGAGGGATTTTTCCTTCAGTTATTTTTTTGTTGTTGCTGTTGCTGGAGGAGCTGCTTCTCCTTGGATTTTTATGTCAAAATATTGTGTAGACTCCGCCCCCATTGCCTCCCTCAGCTTTAAGAGTCTCTTACAATGTCCGCATTGTTTGCAGCTCATTAATTTCCCAAAGGTTTTTATCTGCATTTCCGCATCGCTTTACAGCTTTTCTTAGTTTTACTTTAACTGCACGCACAGTCAGCTGTGGTTGTGGTTTTTATACTCTTTTTGCAGTTTCTTTACATTTGCCGTGCAATTTGTTATTCTAATCGGAAAATTCGTGTTCAAAAATGCAAATGTTCTAGGCAAATGAATATGTGTTAAAAAAAATATTCATGCTTAGACTATTTGTTATAAAATCATAATATTTATAGAGAAATTATGCAACAGAAGACTCTAGTCAACTAGTTTAGGTTTTTTATTTCGAGAGTTGTTATAACGAAGTTAATAGCCATTAAAATTTAATTAAAAAATTTATAAGAATATTTGTTAAATTACAATAAAAAAATTCACACAATGTTGTAAATATATTCCAATCTGAAATTCAAATTTAAACGTAAAAATATATCTTTATGTACATATAAATCTAAGAATATGACTAGTATAAAGTGATCTCCATAAATAATGGATAGTGTAATGAAAACAACATATAAATCTGTTGATCTTTGTTATTTAGATTGTTATTTAATTTGAAGGTTGTTATGACTTCAATAGATCTTTTAACAAAAAGGACTTAATAATTGGGGTTTCGTATTAACTGGATTTTACTAAGATATATTATATTTAGTCAGAGCTTTAGTTCAAAATTTGACAGTCAATTTGTCTTTGCAAGAGTATTCGATAGGCTACAAGCTGAAATGCAGTTTTAAATGTGCACTTGTGACTTGCGGGCGGAGTTTGTAAATTTCACTGATTGCGTGTTTGTCGATGGAGGAGAAGAAGGAGGAGATAATGGTGAAGTAGGCGTAAACCAACAACCACTGTGACACGCCTACAAATTGTGTCAAACGTTCAATAGTTGCCAAACGATTATGTATGCCGATAGCTGACCAAAGTCAATTGGTAGCTGGAATTTATTATCAGACTACTTTGGTAGTGCGCATCTTCTAAAAAGATTTGCAGTCTCAGACAGAGACCCAATCCCCGAGACAGACCCTATTTATAATGTTTCTGTCAACGTCGCTTTGCCGTTTGCATACAAAATTAACCTTGAAATGCGTAAAATATAAAAAACATCAAATTAATTTCAAACCGGTTAACAATTTTTCTGTCTCCCTTTTGCACTCTTATTCGCATTTTTAATGCTTTCGGTTGTTGTTTTTGTCCAAATAGTTTTGCATAATTCACAAACAGTAAGCGAACGCATTCTAAAGGGGCGCAGTTTGGCAGCAGATTAAATGATTGTTTTTTATAATTACTTTATTAAATAATCCGCATTTTGTTGGGCAAAATAAAACGTTTATAAGCTTAAAATAAGCTTAAAATTAATGTTGGAATGTTTTTATTGGTTCTTAAGTTGTTCAAAGTTTACATATTTTGAAGGTGTTGTCACAGTTGAAAAAGAAGTGCGAACTATTTGCAAATTTCGTTTTCTTCTGAATATTATTTTACAAAGAATTATCTTTTTGTTGGTATTTTTAACATGAATAAAAGAAGAAATATGCATAGCTAAAATTAAATTAATTAAAAATATGCCCAAATGATTATAAGCATTTTAAGTTTTTGCAACTCAAAATATAAAAATCTAGATTTCTATGACACCTTACTGCCTTGTTTTCCGTTTATGTTTCTATGACTTACGGCGGAAAATGCGGTCGCACACACAAATTTTCAATGGTCAGTTTTCAAAAGGTTTTTCCTACACGCCGACATTATTGGGGTCAGGCATTTAAATAATCCCCAAAAACATTTACATTGTCACATGCAGTCGACAAAGTATTTGGGACACGCCGTTGTAGCAAAAAAGAGTTTGCCAAAGATGTTGCTTAAAAATAGTTGCAATTAGCGTGGAAATGTTTGTAGTTTTTCTTTTCGGACTGTGGCAGCACAACAAGAGGAGAATTTGAGGCATTAATCGACGTCATTAATAAAACTCAAGTGGTATTCAACGTCAGCTGTTAAGGAGTATCTGCAAGATACGAGTACTTGTGCTTAGATACATAGATACATAGAGTAGATATTCATGAATGCCACTTCAATGTCTGCCACACATACTGGAAATGAGCCAAGCCAATGGCGACACTTGCATTTTTCAATGCTTTATCTTTAGAATGTGCAACTATTTTTGTGTATCTTTATATCTGGGAATGTCTAGCTGGCATGTGAGTATGTGTGTGTGTGCGTTTGTATCTGTGTTTTTCTTTGGGGATATGCGTCTTCATTTTCTTGAATTAGGCGCGCTGTCACTGACGTCGACTAGGGCTGGGTCTGGGCCTGGCATTTGGCTATTCGGCTGCATCTTGTAGATACATTTCAAAGCAAAACTGCAGCGCGTGCTAAAAATAAACCCAAAAGCCCTTCCATCACAACACCAGGAGAAACATTCACAACAACAACAACATCAGCAACTTCAACAACCTATGAATAGCATAAGAACACGCAGTGATCCATTTTTATTATCAACGCTGTTGCAGTTGCTCAATTTATGGGGTGGGCCTCGAATTAACTATAATTTTTTCTCTGTTTTTTCCGACTTGTTTCTCATAATCGTCAGTTTGCTTCTTGGCCTCATCTTTAATTGCTGCTGTGCTCTTTGCTCTCTTCTGCTTTATTTTTAACGCTCTCTGAACCACAAATTTTGTTTTTCTTTTTATTATATTTTTTGTTGTTGTAGCTTTTAAGAAGACACCAGCGATAAGGCGGTGTCTTCACATCTGAAGTTGAACAGTTTTTATATGTACAAGTTCTGGTTTTTTTTTCTTATTGGAGGATTTTAAAAATAGTTTCGAGTACGCCAAAGAAATTGCAGATAAACTTAAGCATGAAGTTCACATAGGGGCCAAGTTTCAGATAAGTTAGGGGAGTCCATTTATGTTTTATGATTTACTGCGCATTCCTGGAAATAAAACGCATAACGGGTCGGCCTGGAATTTCGTTTCAGAGGGCGAGGCTGACAATGAGTTGCAGTAAATGTTGAAGCAGGAGTTGGAGTTTATGAGAATGAATTCATTTAATGAGCTCACAAATTATTCACGTTTCTCCCACTTAAAGATAATCCAAGTGTGAGGTTAAGACTTGAAAAGTGTGAAGATATTGAGGGAATATTGAATTTAAATTAAAGATGTGATAGGGAAAGTTGTATAGATAGGCTTAATTTCAAATTCACAAATTCAATTAAATAATAATTATAAAAAAGCTGAAGAATAATCGATTTATCATTGGTAAACAATTAACTACAGCTGTTTTATTGATTTTTTCTAGTCTTAGATTAAACCGATAACCTTTTATATTGATGCACTTTCCAATTTTGCATAACTCTCAATGAAAGACATTGGATAATAAAACTCCTCTGAAGTGTCAGCCATAAAACTGATAACTTGGAAACAAAAGTAAAAGTCCAAATATAGTATGTGACCTTTGTGAGGCAGCAAAGAGACATAACATTGGCCCTGGCCCATGTCCAACTCTGCAAATTTTCCGAATTCCCACACGAATATTTGTAGGATGCAAAGACTACCAACGGCTGACTGTCAAATTTGGAATCGAAAGAAAAGCTAAAGCCCAGCTGCTTTTGTTGTTGTTGTTATTGTTTGTTTTTATTGTTGTGGCATTTGTTGCTATTCACACGCTATGAAGAATTTCTTTCTGCCGGGCTTTAACATCGATTTAGTTATATTGTTTGCATATTTGTTTACCCTGCAAATATGAAATGTCTTTAAAAGGTGTGATAAGTTTATAAAAATGTAAAAATCAGACAATTAAATATAAAATTTACTTGTTTAGTATTAGGTAAAGATTTTATGTTTAAAACGACTTTGCTGTGATCAGATGACAATAAGTAAATAAATTAAATGGGGAAAATAAATACAATTTTATTCATTACATTTTTATGTCCTTTTTATCACAATATTTATTGATTTAATGTCAACTAAGAACAGTTGACCAAAATGAATGTAAAAATTAATATTAAATTAATTAAAAGTAAATTTATATTTAACTGAAATGATAAGAGATTAAAAAATTAAAAATCTGGGGGTATTCAAAATTTTTTTTAGACATGATCCAACATTTATTGAAAGTATTAGGGAAAACCCAGAAAAACCCAATAAGATCAAAAAGTATTAGTAGTAATAATTGGTAATAATAGAAGTATTAGAGTTGGTAAGGACAGGGATTTCTAGAAAGGAAGAGGAAAAGGGACGATTTCAAGGAGGGGAGAGAGAGTTCTGTAAAGAAACCGTGATAAAGATTGCCATAATATAGCGTTATCAGTTGTCCATGTAGGTGAAGCTAAAGGTATTAATTTCCTAGTATTTCTACGGGGGACAATGATTTGCTTTTCATATGTTTATAAAAGTTTACTTTAATTGCTGCATTTCTTAACAACTCCTGCTGGGTATTCACATTTCTGCTACTCGATTTGAGCTGCTTTTCATACATTTCTTTTGGACATTTCCAAGGCAGCGAAAGTCGCTGTTGCCATCGTCATAGAGGCAACGTCAGGGAGTCTGGGTCTTGGTCTTGGTCTGAGCTCCTGCTACATTTTCTGTGTGTGTGATTTAATGCGCGACTTTTCGCTTTTTTTTCGGCAGCTGCCCGTGGGCTTTTGTGGGTATCTTGAGCTAGGCATTTGCATATCGCATGCACCATCGACTGGAGCAAATAAAAATTTATGCAATTAAGCAAATCAGATGACGACGACGACGGCAGCATTAGAGGCACAAAGCGATAACAAATGTGGGCTTGATCCTGGGCAGTCCACCTCCTGGTTGCCATACGAGCTAGCCTGGAGACGGAGGAGCGAGGGAGGAGGAGATTCAATATACAGGCCTAAGACTTGGGAAGTTTGGAACAGCGACAGGGCGTTACGCTTTGATAGTTATCTTTAACTGTAATCATCGATAGTTGTGGAATCGATGCACAGCAGCTCCTGCAGCTGAATCATAAATTAAAAGTCGACTTGTGCTTGCGCATTTGTTTGCCTGCTTTGTCATGTGAATGTGTGCCCGCCTCCTTAACTGGGCTTAAACTGCAGCCAGCTAGGAGTTTGAAAATGTAGTTTGGAAATTTGGAACTGGAGCCAACACACCATGTCCATCAATTCTTCACTTCACTTCACTTTCATTTGCTACGTTTGGACCTAGTTGGTTTAGGCCAACTTTGCGTCTATAGTTTGTGGGTGTTTTGGGGCATTTTGTTGTCGTAAATGCAGTTACGACTCTTTATTGTGGTTGTTGTTGTTGCTGTTAATTTGCCTGTCTGCCATGTGAAAGTTTGCATGCCACAAATTGCGCGAACGTGTGAATCGAGGGTTGAAAGGGGGACGCATTGTTGCAGGTGGAGATTTTGGCTGCGAGGGTTCAACATTCATTTTTCAAGCTGCGACCATGCGGTGATTATCCTTTTAACGGATTGACCAGCAAACAACCAAAATAATAACAATAATAATAAAAAAAAACAACAAGCTGAAACAAAAACAATTTTCATCAGCCATTCACAGCCCATAAATCGCTTAAATGAGGCATTCAATCTTGTGGCAAGTGGGCTATTCAAATGTATTATCCGATATCCATTACACTTGGTTAACAGCCAAGGACTTGTCACAAGTCCACACTTAATTCTCATGCTTTATGTTTGCTTTCATTATGCAAATTTGAAAAGTAAGAAAAACAAATATGATTTGAAATTATGAGTTTCGTTTGTCGTAATAAACTGTTTACTAATTACCTGCCAATCCCTCTATTAGAGTTTGTTATAGCGTTTTTGGTTTAAAATTTGTAGCTTTATTTCGTTGCTTCCGCTGTAGAATAATTTTTTTTTACATAACACTCAATTTTAAACTCTTTTTACGTGTTTTACCGTCTTTATTTATGATTACTACATAACTGGATATTTTTTTTTTAAAATAGTCGAACTTACTTAACTCAAATCACCATTATCAAAGAAAAGGTTCGAGTTATGGAGATATTCGACCCATAGAGTTATTTTTCTTATGTTTATTAATTTTACTGCCACTCATTTAGCTCGATTAGAGAGAATTTCGACTTATAGAAGTTCGAGTTATGGAAGTTCAACTGGATTTGCTCTTTATTTTAACTCTACACTTTTTAGAGGTACTATTTATCAATTACTTTCTTATAAAGTCAACTCCATTTGCATCGCATTTTATAAAGATTTTTGTTTTATATATTTCTTCAGTTTTATTTATTTTAAATCAATTTTCGTTATATTATTTTTCTTCCCATTCATATTCTTGTATCGAAATCCAAAGCATTTTGCACTTTAACCTCCAATGACAAGTTTCAGGTTAATTCTTGCAATTCAGCAGTTTTCAATTTTCAAATTCAATTGCACAAGTCTTTAATGTCTCAATTCAATTCACAAGAAAAGCCACACCCAGAAAAGATCATTCACAATGGGTGGAACACTATAAAAACAAACAAAACGACAAACTCAACATGAGATACTAAAGAATTTAATTGCATTTTTTAACGTGTTGCTTTTAGCAGCTCCAAAAAAAGCTGAGTATGAGACACATTGGTGCACAACTTAATCAATTGTGGCAAGGGAAACAGAGGGGGGAATGGGGCTGATGGGCGGGCTAATATATCAGGGGACACATAAAGGCAGCCACATAGCTACAACCTCTGTGACATTTTCTGACATTTAAATTGCATTTGTTAAACGGCAAAGGGGTGAGGTGAAGGGAGCTGCCCACTCGTGAGAATGAAGAATGAAGCGTGTAAATGGGTCACAAATTTGAAACATAAAATCAAAAGTTCTGCGCATAAATTATTGAAAAGAGAAACAGAAAAATAATAAAAGAGTGCTGTGTTATTAATGCTTCCTGGCTCTGGTTGAACCGAGAAAGTGTATAACCCAAATTTTGAAGCAGGTTGCATGTTGCAGGAACGCCTCGTTGTCCTACTTATGCAATCGCGCACTTTCCAAAAGTGTTGGGCCCCAGGCATCCAGGGCCAGGCCAGGCCAGCCCAGGTCGATCAACAATCCAGCAATCGAGTGTAATCGAGCAATCGTCGTCGAATCGATGATTGCCAATCCTCCCCCTGTGGACACAGTGGACTTGATGCCCAGTTTCAATCACTGGAATTAATGCATATCTTGAGAGACTTGATATTTGCATTTGGCCAGCGATAGATACACATAACTGAGAGCTCAAGTGCTAAAGGCGAACATTGTGGCCTAACGATAATGTGCCCAAGTGCAACAACAACAACAGCAAAAAAACAAGTGGGAAAGGCTATAGTCGAGCTCCCGACTATAGGATACCCGTTACTTACCTAAATAAATTAAACTTTTGTTTTTATTGCATGCTTTTAGGCACTTTTATTGCTTAAAAGCTTTAATCAGCCAGTACCACCTTTATCTTTGTCCGATCTTGTTGGGATTTAGTAGGATGATAGGTAATAATAATAGCTAACGTTCACCGTTTAAAAAAACCTAATATTTTGAAAACTGTGCGTGTGGTGGATTTTCGCGATTTACGGAGGCGGAAAGGGGCGTGGCAAAATTTTGAAACAAACTTGACCTGCGTGGGGTTTATAGAAATCTGTGTGCAAAATTTGGTTGCTCTAGCTCTTATAGTCTCTGAGATCTAGGCGCTCACACAGACGGACAGACGGACAGACGGACGGACGGACAGACGGACAGACGGACGGACGGACAGACGGACATGGCTATATCGACTCGGCTGTTGATGCTGATCAAGAATATATATACTTTATAGGGTCGGAGATGCTTCCTTCTCCCTGTTACATACATTGCAACGAATACAATATCCCCTTTTACTTATTTTTAATAAGTAACGGGTATAATAAGCTGCAACTTTGTGGACAGCAAAGCAATTAGCGCTGGCCATTTATGGCTTTTAAGAGTTGGAAAAACTGGAAGCTGGCTGGGAAATTGTCCAACAGAAGCAACAGCAGCTGGGTGGCTGAAGAACCGTTACGCAATCTTTTCTCTTCTCTCTCGTTTTTTTTTTTTGTTTCTTTTGTCGTTGCAAAAAAGTCTCGCGGAGATCATGGTGCACATTATGATGCCGCTAATCACCAAAGTGCCTCTGGGGATGAGTCTTCAACTTGACCACTTTGCAGTTATTATGTGCTAACTGATAATGATTATCCTTCTAACCCGATCTATGGTTAGATGGCAATGGCATTTGGGATTGTTCGCATTGCCTGCAGGCGACAAGACTCCAAAGCAGTCAATGTTGTTCTTGACAAGATGATTAGAAAGATATCAAAGTGATGATCGCTTGAGAGCTTGAGAATGGAATATTTGAACAAGTAAAAGGTGGGCAAAATCAGAAAAGAACTTAAATGATCTTTTGTTGGATAGAAATAACTTGTTTGGTGCAGCCGAATGGTAATAGTTTGAAAATATAAAAGGTAAATGAATAATTATTAAAATGGGAGCAGTGCTGAACGAAAATGCATATTGTTAATAAGAAAAGATGAAAGGTGTTGTACTTAATTGTTTGTGAAATTCATTGTAAATTAAGGTTCTATTAAACTTGTATTTGCCAACAGAACAATTAAATTTAATCTGAAAAAAAATGGGAAATAGTTTTTTTTTATCACTTTGAAGATAATTTCCGCTGGGAAACCTGTACAAAAATATTTGCAATAATAACGATTATTGCTCGTTTTTTATTCTTTTCTTATTATGCATTTATCTTTTTTTTTTATGAAGACGACAGTAACTTTCATTTATCTTGAATCGTACGTAATGAGATCACTCACAGTAGACAGATCAATTGAAAAGATCAGTATGTAAGTGTGTAGCAAGTTGAGAAGGAAAGTTGAATACCATCCTAGCTGATCATCAGTCATCAGTTGGATTCGTATTAAGATAAGCACTGCCAGCTCCCCATACAATAATACTTGATTATGCAATGATCCTTTGCCTCATCATTTTTCAGTCTCGATCTGACAACGCCCATAATGGCTATTAGGTGATGTTGCCACTGCAACTGGCAACTGGCACCCGAGACTCAGACTGGGCAGCTGCTTGTCCAGTTTATCGCATGTCCAGGAAATGAGGTGAATGCCTTCTTCATTTTCTTGGTGGCAAGGCGACAATCGGAACACGAACGAAGAGGAGTCAACCAAAGACAACAACAACAATAACCAAAGAGTCTCAACAGCGAAATCGATATATTTTCAGGGACGAAGCTTCTGTCAGTTTGTTGCTTGTGTTTATGCAGTTGCCACTTCCATTTAACGCTTGTTACTCGAATACCCTTCGCAAAGGGTATTTGAATTTTGTCACGACATTTGTACCGGATTAAAACAAATTTAGCATAAAAAACTTTAACTGGTTGATTATTTGGTATTGTCAAAATTTACTTAAAATCGAAACTCTTTATCAAACTTGTAGCGTTGAAACGAACGGTTGAAAGTCAACCTTAAGTATGAAAAACATTGTTGTCTTCTGAGATATCGCGACTAAACTCACATATAGTGTATTGTTTAATCTAACCTGACCAAATTTGGCTAAAATCGTAGCACATTATCCTATAGCTGTCATCGAAACGATCGCTTGAAATTTAACCTTTAGTATGCAACTTGTTTTTCATCTTTTTTCAGTCAACAAATCCCACAAAATATACATTTAATATCTGGCTGAGTTTGATTGAAGTTGGACGACTATATCCTATATCTACCATAAAAAACAACGCTCTAAAATCAACCTTTGGATGAAAAACTCTTTGTTTTTAGAGAATTCTCAACCACACTTACGGATTGAGTATCGAGATCGCTCTAAAATAAAATACAGGCTTATGAAAGGGTATCAGAATTCCGGCGTGTCGTTTATTCTTGTTTTCCATTCTTTCGTATATTTCTGTGTCTGTTTCTGTTTCTCCTTCTGTCTGTGTTTCGGTTTTAGTTTCTTTCTTCACCGCGTGCTGTATGCGGTTCAATTTTGTGCTCATTCGGCCATTGAGCGCGTATTTATTGAGGGGCTGGGCTGTGTTGTTTAGTGTGCTGAATGTTGCGGGGGGTGGGGTGGAAGAGAGGGAGGGGTAGGGGTAGGGGTGTGACAACATTGGTGGTGACTCACATTGGCAGAACATTTCCCAGCTTGCAGTTTGCATATGGACTTTGTGGCCACGTGAAGCCACATCAATCCATCAGCCGACTTTTAAACGTGTCGCCTGCTTGCCACATGCAACAACAACTGCAATAACAACTGCAACAACAAGAACAATCGTAAGAGACATAGACGGAAAGATTATCGTTAAATGCGTACCCTAGTGAACTCTATAGAATTTAGAATATAGCGTTAGATCGATAAGATACGAGAAATATGAAGCAATATTTTGTGCCATAAGATATCAACTGTTTATAGAGCAAACTTGCAAATACCTATGACAAATATAAGATATGATTGCCGTATATTGATAAGAGTTTAGTTCTTAAATTAAATGTTATGAGTCAATCGATTGCGCTTATCGGAACGAGAATCTAGAAATGGTTTTTATTGATGCTTAAACTTTTCATATAATACTAAGACTTAGAGATATTTATTATAACTTATGTCTTATATTTAAGTTATCTGAATTAATATATTATTTCAATCGACTGAAAGTTTTGAATCGATTCAATTGATTACTTTTAGCTAGAAATGAGCTTAAATTTACTCAGTTTGCATATACCCCTTTTTCCATCATACACAGAGGGTATACAAATTGGCCAAGTGTCTAAAAGTGTCAATAAATTGTTGACTGTGTCAGTTTTGTGTGTATTTGTGTGCTGCCAACTGAATTATAGCCACGTCTTATTGCCTGATGTCTTGTTGTTATTGCTTGTCGTTGTTGATGTTATTGCTGTTGTTGTTGTTGTTGCAGCCGCTTATCTGCAGCATGTTTTAATGAGTTTTCATGTTCTTTGGCTAAATTGACAAACTGTAAATTAATGTCGCTGCGAAGCATTTGCAAAGCAGCAGCAGCAGTAAACCAATTTAACATTTAAGCCAACAAACAACAAGCATATAATTTGAGCCATCGAACCGCAAATGCTTTCAGGCCAGGCTCAAACCACTAACAAACAAAACTGGCCGTCTCTTCGTCTTTACCTGGAGGCCTCTCAATAGTCAGTTCGTCAATTGTCACATTTGTCAGGCTTAATAAGTTTTGCGAATGCTTAAGCTCAATTTATGTTTACATTTTGGCTTTATTCGTATGGCGCATAACTCGGAAAAACTTGACGTTAGATGCAATGGAGGTTAAGTGGCTTTTGGGTTGGGCCCGATGATGATTTATGGCAGCCACAGAGACAAATCTCTTTTGCCAGTTTATTGGGGCTGCAGAATGTTGGTTGTATAACTTTAAAATATTGCTTTAAATTCCCAAGATACGTTTGAATAGTAATAGTAAAAGTAACTAGGAAAACTTTTTTTCTCATAAATTATTTAAGTAACATTTTAAGAAAAGTATTTAACCAAGTCTTTCTACCTTATTTCTTTTATTTACTTAATTAAAAATTTACATTACTACAACAAGTACAATACATTGATAGAATATTGCATTAGTCTGAATATATAAATATAACAAATATTTTTTCTTTATTTATTTTCAGGTATGTAAAGCTGATTGATAAGTTTTATTAATTTCACCGAATTTTATGGTAAGAAATCATTGTAAAAATATCAAATTAAGGTCGTACCCTTGGCTCTAAATTAAATTTAAATTTTATTTCTCCGTATCTTTTTATTCTTTTATCCATTTTATTGTACTTTATTCTCAGTTCTCCATCTATTTGCATATGGAGAAGTATGACTGTACTTTCTGTAACATAAATCAAAGAACACTCAAGTGAATGTGTGTACATGTTTGAGGTCAGTTTGAGGTCTTCATATCTGACACACCTTGTTAGGTTAATCCTCAAGCAATCTTCTCCTGTAAGTTGATTTTCCACTCGACGTGTTCAAAATGTGGGCGTGGCATCAACAGTGCAACAAGTGGCGCCAAGTGCTGTGCACTCTCTCTATTCCACTCACTTCCTCTCCCTCTCCTCTTTTCTCCTTTTCACATTTCTCATGCACACCTTGCACTGATTTCCATGGCTTTAATTACTAAAGTGGATGACCAACTTGGCCAACGTCATTGGCCCACATTTTGTGGCTGCTGTGCGTAAGTGTGTCTTGGTGTGTGTGAGTGTGTGTCTTAATCCCCCACGGCAATTTCGTGTTGTTGTTGTTGTTGTTGGAAGTGCGTGAAGTGCAAGTTGCGTTGATTACAATTGCGGTTAACGTTACACCCTCTTCTGGCAGTTTTTAAATTAACTCTTGCCAAAACACTCGCAGATGATTTTGCGACTCAAAAGAGACATCGTCGCTTAACAGTTGTTTTTATACAGTTTAATAGGTAATTGGTTCATAAATTGTCATCAGTTTTTTCATATATGTGAATTGTTTTTCATTCTTTTAAATAATATATGTGTCTAAACATGTTGTTAAAAAAACGTAATTATATTTTAAACAATATTCAAATCTTAAACCGATAAGATTTGAATTTTGCATATTTCACAACTCTTTTTTAACTAAGTAAAAAGAGTTTATGTGACTATTTCATCGACTCGAACACGTTCGTCGTGAAGATCAGAGAAGAAAGCCCCACGCACTGACTCAGTGCAATCGTTGGGACTGATATAGAGAGGCCGGATGTGCAGTATGACTATCGTATGATAATCGAATGATAATCGTATGTAGATTGCTGCGGTCACTTAACGAGTGTATGGCCAAGTTTGGACTATAGGAAATATAAATTTTGCGCTCAAATTACACTCAGTTATGCAACAGCATATTAATAAAAATGTTGTGGGAGATTAAACAGTTTTCTACAATTTCACAAGCCGACAACTCTACGAAATCTGTTGGTCAAATTTCTATTACTTGAAATAAGTTGACGTTGGATTAACTGTCAAGTGTTTGGAACTTGGCATTAGGTCGTTTTCACACTGTAAAACCGAGAAACGAAGTTCTTTTATAATAATTTTAATTTTCCAAAAGTACAAATAGGACAACGACTTTTATTCCAATGGCCGACGATGAAGAGGTTCAATTCGATGCCGTGGATTCAGGAGCATCGAAAACATTTCCCATGCAATGCTCGGCATTGCGCAAAAATGGTTTTGTAATGCTCAAGGGACGTCCATGTAAGATTGTGGACATGTCCACCTCGAAGACGGGCAAACATGGACATGCCAAGGTTCATCTAGTTGGCATCGATATATTCACCCAGAAGAAATACGAGGACATTTGTCCCTCGACCCACAACATGGATGTGCCACATGTTAAGCGAGAGGATTACCAATTGACAGACATTAGCGACGATGGATTCGTTACTCTCATGTCCGACAATGGGGAGATACGTGAGGATCTCAAGGTGCCCGAGGGTGAATTGGGCGGTTGCCTACGCACCGAATTCGGTGATGGAAAGGATCTGTTGTGCACTGTCCTGGCTGCTTGTGGCGAGGAGTGTGTCATTGCCATGAAACCCAATTCGGGCTTGGATAAGTGAGGCATTTTGTGGAAATAATAAAAATATGTTGAACCAACACCAGCTTAAGCGTAAAACAATAGAAAATTTATATTTTCCACAAACAAAAAATCGAACTGAAATTTTTATTGATGGTACATTTAAATTTGAGGAAAAATTTGTTGAAAAGCAAAGCCTTTTAAGGCAAGTAAATAATAGATCAAAATAGATAATAGTTACATTGGTTCATACAAGAATTGTGTTCATCAGAAGAGAGAGTACATTAGCAGTAAAACTTGTGATGTAAATGAAAACTGAACATTTAATTTAACCCATGGAATTTAAGCATCGCTTATGATAACATCGCACTGTCTATTTCAAGGGGAAATTAAACATTCTCATCGATTTTCCTTAAAAAATTTCAAATATTGAATACAGTATAAAGTGTTTTTAGTTCTTAGGTTTATTTATAAATGTTTTTTATATGCAATTTTCAGAATCAAAGATTTTACTTTGTTTTTGTTGCTCGTTAGAAGAAATGTATACAACAGAAATTCAGTAATGAAGCCCAAATAATAAATAAAATAAATAAATAAACTAATTAGCTTGGACTTAAGTGTCATTAAGCAATCACACAATTTGCAAATTACATATAAATCGTATTGTTTAATTAGCTGGATAAATACTCCAACAGATTATGCATCCTCCGCAACAGGCGCAGGAGCAACAACCACAAGAACAACAGTCACAAGGAGTACGACTAAAATCACAACAACGGTCATTAGAAGAGATCTTAAATAGATCGCGTTCGCCCGAGGAAGCACCTGAACCGGAACCGGAACGAAGGCCAAGTCCAGTCGGTGTTATAACCGATCAGGCAACGTTGCGATTATTTGTACGAAACGTTTATATTTATGCGGCGATTTTCATATTGATCACATCTATATTTTGCCTGGTGATATCTGGCACGAAGTTTTCAATTTATCCGGAATTTCCTGTGCCGTACTTTGTGTTTATCCTGTTGGCATTTATTTTGATGATGATCATGAATTGCTTTCCGATAACGCGCTACAATTTCCCCATCAATTGGTCGATGTCCATCTGGATACAGATTTTAGTAATCGTGGCTGTCGCTTGTGTAATGAATTTATTTCACATTCTTTTCGTAGTTGGCTCTATTATAGTCTCCATTGCGATAGTTGGGATATTTTACACCTTTGGTGCTATCGGTCCACAAAAGCTGCTGCCTGGATATATTTTTGTGTATTTTGTAACCTGTATCTTTGGTACAATTGTGTTCGTGTTGGTCGTCCTGCTCAGCATCATGAGAAATACCGTCCTTAGAGTGCTACTTGCCATATCGGTGTTGGGTTTTGCTCTCTTGATAATGCCTTTCAACGCACAGTATATTCATGGACGTCTGGAGTTTGTGGTTCCCTTCGATATGCTGCACTGCGCCCTGACCATCTACGTTTATTTTGCAGCTATTGTCTTTGCCATTGCATTTTTCAGCCATTCCGTCAATTTAATTTAATATAATATAATAGACCCAGACAAATGAAATAAAATGAAAAAGCCCAAGTCCATTTGAAGCAAAGTAGGTTCCGAAATTCAAAATTTTCATTTAAAACGTTTTTTATTAAATGAAATTTTGTATTTCGTTCCTGTTTTGTTTCAGGTGAATATGGATCTTAAATGAAAGAGTGAGTTTTGGAAATAAATTATTTATATATATTATTTATTAGCCTTGAATTTAACTTTTAAATATTAAAGTAAAAATGTGCAAGGAGTGAATCTCTTTTATTTGATATATATTTATGTTTTCCTCATTCAAAATTGTTTTAAACCTTTTTTTTTTAGGTTTTTTTTTATTGAAAAAAAAAACAAGCAATTTAACATTGAACTTCATTCATGATTGATCTCGCAATGTTTTGATCGTCTAAATCTTTTTTTCTTTTGTTGAGACCCGCATTTTGGTCTAGGCTCATTTATCATGCCAGAAGAAAACATAATTTGATAGTCTCGTATCAAATTAATGAGATCTCATTAAGGGGACGCGCCCAGGCATTTGGCCAGTTAATGCTCTTAGAGTTAATGTTGCTGTTGCAGTCTTGAGGTTATCGGACTTGGATTTTTGGGGAACTTCACATGGTGTTCATCATAGAGTGTCGCTAATTATGAGTTTACGCATTCTCATCCGCCATTCCCATGTCCATGATCAGTTCAATGGCCAACTAACCGATAGTTGTAGGAACCGATTACCTGAACAATTAAGCTCCATTTGCTGCAACGTTTATTTCGTTAAACGTCGTCTTCCATTTGCATTTTCATTAATTTTTCTGCTGTTGCTTAAATTACTTGCCTCATCGTTGTTGTGGCGTCTAGCTGGCGGCATGTCTTCCTCCCTCTCTGTCTCTCTGTACCTGTGTATCTTTCTCCCTCTGTAGGTGCAACAGCATCTTAGTTGCTCCACCTTTTGGCTGCCGACGGCGTCTCCTTCATTTCAATTGACAGGCAGCCGTTTTGCTTCCTTGTTTGCCAATTGCATTGGCAATCGACTAAATGCATTTGCATAGGCCAGAAGACTACTTCGACAGGCACTCACTCGCACATTCACTCGCACATTCACTCACTCACACACTCACTCACTCACACACTCACTCACTTACTGATTCATCCATTCATTCCCCTGCCATTTGCCAGTCATTCATTCAAATTTTGTAACTGTTGTTTTTTTTTTGTGCCTGCCAATTTGACATTTCTGTCAAGCTGTCGCCATTTACCCAACTCCCTCCCTACCTCCCGCTTCTTGGCCTTGTGGGTGTGCTGACTGCTTCCAGCTGGTTTCTAGTGCGTGGTCTTAAGTTCCCCCTTATTTCTTCGCCTCCTCTGACGACTATTTGTTGCAATTGCGTTGCAATTGAAAATGTTGTCATGTCTGTTAACAAATGCAATAAATTTGCTAATACAATTTAATATGACTTGAGCTCGACACAGGATTTTGTTACAAGTCAACAACGACAGCCACTCCTTGAAATTGGCTGTGGGAATGAATCAAAAAATTCGAGGAACAAAAATGAAGAAAAAAAAAACGCTGGCAAACTGCTAGGGAGTGATGTCATAGCCAAAGGCGCCAAGAACTTTGCAATCGTTTCCCGAAATTCAATTAGTTGGCAGCAATATAAAAAAAGAAAAAATAAATAAATAAAAAAATATTAATCCAACAACAACCGTTGTGTGAACAACAATTTAATACGGAGGCGGCGCAACCCGCATAAATTTCAGTTAATTTTTTCAATTCAACTACGAAATTGTAGTTTCTTTGTCACATGCGAGAATTAAACGTTTTCAAAAAGGGGCAGGCAAATGTTTTCTGTGCTGCGAAACAAATGAATAAATAAAAAGAATGAAGATATAAGGGGAATTGAAAGTAATTGCTAAGCTTGATTGATAAATGTTTGTCTAATTCTTAAATATTTGGAATTTATGAGGGATTAAGATAAATAAAAAACGAACGAAAAGAAGTTTGGCTGCATTCTTTGGGGGAAACGAAGAGTTTTTCTTTTATCTTTGTGAAGTTAATAGGCAGTTGTGAAAAGAAGCTTAGGGATATTGATTGTTAAGAAAATATTGTGTTAAAGAGATTCTTGTGGAAAGAATGTGCAATGGTTTTTAATACAGCCGATGTATTTACTATATTTTTTAATATTCTTTTATATTACTATTTTATTGTGTATGGGATTACTATTTAAATTTGTTTAATAACATCTTATTTCCATAGAATCTTATGATAAGATAATAATGAGTTTTTGAAATGTGTTTCAACTTCCATTTAAACCGCTTGAAGTGACATTTGATTGACTTGTGCATTAAAATCGCTCAACTTTCCTCCTTACGCCCACTCACTCCATTAAGCTGACAACTAATTGTTATTGATTTAAGCTTTGCATGCACTAGACTTGTAAATAAAACATATGCGGAAGACTAAAGGGAAAACTAGTCATTGCACTTGGCCCATGGCCCTGTCATGGGGCTGTCTTAATGTTTTCCAAGTGCAGCGCAAGTTTTCCATGAACTCAAGTATATATTGAATATCACTATGACAATGCCAGTAACAACAATGTGGGGGAAGGCCTAGAATAGAATTGAACAGAAACCATTTCCCATACACAACCTATTTTGCTGCTTCTGCTGCACTTGACCTCCGGCTGTGGCTCCGTCGACTGACAGAGTCGGCTGTCAGTCAATCAACATGAAAACTGCAAGCACCATGCAGCGTCTAGTCGACTCCTCTATCTGCCTGCCCCTATCTGCCCCTTAACTGTCAGCTGCATATCTGTCTATCCAAAACTAATTACACGCTTTAATATGTCGGCTGTCGGGGCGTGGCCATTATTCAGCAATTTTTTCTTTTCGGTTTTTTTTTTCGAGTGTGTTTGGAGCGAGGCGGGGCGTGAATGCGTGCATCATGATGATGACGATGGTGGCAGTCATGGATACAAATTTTACTGTTATTTATACACCCAAGCAAATGCATTGCATTGTCAATGTTTACCTAACGGTCATAGGTAAACACGAGAAACGCCTCCCTCTTTTCACCCCGCATTCAATTAGAACTCGAACTCGTGTTTGTAATCAAAAAGGTGACAGTTACCGGTTCTAATTACTCAATTTGATTGTGATATTATGTTGTTAGATCAATGTTGCTTTCTATTTTGTTAAATCGATTAATGGGAATTTATCAGATTCTTACAGTTGTTTTTGAGAATAAAAAAAACCAAAAGTTGTGCTTGAAATATTTTAAATAGTTCTGACAAAATATATTATTACAATTAGATAAATTTTGTATCTAATGTGCATCTAATTTTTTCCAATACTTCACCTTTAAGTAATAAACTTATTGATGTCAATTTCTTTATGTCAAATTGCCAAATTAAAATTATCCGTTTCGGTATCTATTGATGGACAATTTTCATTTTATTCCTTTATAGTTATCTTTAAAGACCCTTATAGAGAAGTTTGACAAATCTTTAAAATTATTTCACATTGAAGTTTTAAAGCTTAGTGTAGCTGTCATATTACCCTTTTTACTTTTATCTTCATAGAATTTGTTTTAATTTACACCTTGCTAAAGTTAATTTTTCGTAATATTTCTTTCATTACAGGTGAGTGTTATCTTTATCATCTACGTTTGACTCTTATGATATATTCGGGTAAGTTGCTCAATTGTTTGCCAGATCCAGATCTGAATCTTATGGGGCAGATGGCAAAGTGTTAATGATGCAACGGCGCTTTTCTGATTGGAAGATAAAGCATTAAGTTAATTTGAGTCGCTTGCTTTAATTAATAGCTGCTTGCGAGACACCTTTTGGAGAGTCTCAAGTTGCGTGAGGCAATTAAAGAGATTTATGTGTCAAGTCTCCACCCAATCTCCCTTTCTCTCGCGCGCTCTCTTGCTCTCACTTTGAATAGGGCCTGGCTTATGGCTTATGAATATGTGCGTGCCCCTTTGGCTCACTCAATCGGAATAAATGGGTTAAGACAACAAGTGTTTGTGTGTAGGTTTCGCACTAGATAAGGTGCACACGGAATTAAAGTCGCAGTCGCACTTTGTATTATGGATAATGGGGTCATTGGAAAGTTGGGTTGTATTTTATCTGCATGAGTTTCGAGTTGAGAAATGTGACTTGTAGGCTGACAGGTAACCGTATAACCTGAGCTGTGACACAAGGTGTTGATGGATGTGTTTTAGCTTGACTTTTAGCAGGTGCTTTCCAAGTGGAACATATGCGGATCACTAGAGAAATTTTATTATGGGCGAAAGAAGTCTGAAATTAGTGTTGCATGCTGTGAAAATTAGAAAATCATTCTGAAAAGAAAATGTGACCAAACAAATCCTAATTTATCCAAGAAAATGCACAGAAGTAAACCAGTATTACAGCACTGTTTTTAAAGAACTAATTAACAAGTTCTGTTGCTTAACCTTTATGTTCTATATCACTCTACGTTACACAGCTTAATGCTAAGGTCAGAATCCCCGAGCCAAGGTGTTGCCCCCTTCGTCTTCCTCTCTGTCTCCCTCGACTTCTCACTTTGACCATCTTTGCGTGTGCTTTGAAATTTTAAAGCCAAGCCCATTAAAATCGTGGCTGTGAATGAAATTTCAAACGACATTTGAAGACCTTTAAGATAAGCACGAAAATTCGTATGCTAATTGTGTGCCAAGTGCGCTGGACGCCAAATGGAACGACCCTGAAGATGGGCCAAAGCAAGTTTCTACATATGATATTGAAAAAAATAAAAATAAATATGAAATGATATTGGGTAACAAACAAAATACAAAAAAAAAAAAACGTAAACAAATGAAACAGTCGAACAAACATCAACTGTTTAACGAGAGTGGAAGATGATGAGAGGGTGAGGGGTGTAGAGGCAGCTGGCAATCGACTCGTAAATCAAATTGCAGCATTTACTGATTCAACTTGAAATAACGTGGACCGTGGACTTGGAAGTGGCGTCCACTCCACGCTCCACTGGCATTTTACAAGGGAACCGCACGCGTTTTAATTGCAACTTTGCATGTGACGACACAAGGGAGGGGGCGGGCACAGGGTGAGTGAGAGATAGCCAGAGGGGGAGCAACTCTTCTCTCCCTCTCTCTCTCTCTCTTCCTGTGGAGGCGTGCGTGCTCGCAATGAGCTCATGAAGTGGCCCCCCAATGGCGACAGGCCACATAAATAAAAAAAAAAAAACAAACAAAGTTGCGACAGTTGAACGGAAAGTGCAGTGGCAAAACAGAAGAAGAAGAGGGAGGGGAGGAGGAGGGCAAACGTGACCATTAAACACAATTGAAGCGCCACATTAAACCAAGAGCAATATAGAGCAGGAGAGGCGGTAGATGGGGAATTGCTGTCTGCGCACTCAAGTTAAAGTCTCCATTAGGCGCCTGAGCATGCGTGGGCAAACAGAGGAAGCAGAGATGTGGAAAGAAGAATGACCAGAAAAAGAGAGAGTGAGAAGGAGCTACAGTTACCCCGTGAAATTTGCAGATTTTTGCCATGAAAATTTAATGATTTTATCGGCATTTGCATCCTTTACACACTCCCCATATTAACGTTGTTTTCTTTTTCTTTTTGTTATGTGTGTTTTTTTTTTGCGACAAGCCCAAAAAGGAAATTCATTTTCACTGACCAACTTTATTTTCTTTTGGTATTTATAACTGGGAATGGCAATCAGGAAAGGTTTCCCCTTAAGTTTATGTTCAAGTTTTTCTCTACGTATAGTAAACTTAAGTTTATCGTATTATTGTTGTTTTAAACTGGTTTTCAAGCCAATTGAGACATAACAGTAGTTTAATACACATTAACATTTTCCTTGGGAATTATGTCAGTTGGCTTTGAGTTTGTCTCGGGCGTTTCCTTAATTCGAATTTGAAGTTAACAACAAAACGCACAACGCAGGCCCCCAGGGAACGGAATAGAAAGAAATGGAAATAGTGAGAGATAGAGAGAAGGAGAAGGAGATGGAGAGAGGAGGATGCCAGGCAACGCATCATTATATTGTTGCACAAATTTGATTGTTTGTAAATATGAGAAATATACTATAAGATTGCATATGTACTTAAAAGTATGTTGGGCTAAATTGTGGGAATTTTTTTAAAAGTAGCTCAGAGACTCCCCAGACTGGGATAGACTGTCTATTGTGCATTATTATGAGTTGAAATTGAGGTCAATTTACACAAATTACTATTGGGTGTAAACAGGGAAGCGCAGCTGTAACAGTGGAAAATATGTTAAATGTGTTAATAAGGGCATTGCATTAATTTTAAGCATGCAACTTTAAACTTAACTAAGTATTTAGATATACATATATAAGTTTTAACAAGTTTAAAATTAGAAATTGTGGTAAAACTATTATTTTTGAAAATAATTTTTAAATATTTAGAATTTATTAGCTAACATTTAATTAGTTTATTTACTTTCAAAATTAAGCTTTAAAGATCTAGTTAGTAATCTTTTGTTTGTATTATTAGATAATGTATTTATTAGGCTTTAATTATAAACGTTTTGTATTAATTGAAAAGTTCTTGCTATGGTTAAACAACTTTTTTTTTAATTAATTATACAATTTTCTATTAAACCTAAATCACTTGCTTTGTCTTTCCCCTTTGCGTTGCACTTGCTCCGCTTTTGTTGTGGAAATAACAGTTGAGGCAACCTGCCAAATTAATTAAATTGCCTGTAAATGCAATCACAACAACAATTACAGCAACAACAACAACGACGTTGGGCATCAACTAAAACAACAATCAACAGCTACTTCAGCTTGAAGTCATGATGTCGCTTAAAAACGTCATTAACATTAACATTAAGCTAACCCCCAGACGATGGACTTTTCACCTTGGCCCCAACTGCAATTTTCCAATAATAGCAACAATAACAACAACAACATCAGCAGACAAGACAGACAGAAAAAATCAACTCATTAAAGTTGAGAGACGTAGAGAGAAATGACTAAGGAGGCTGAAGTGGGAGGAGATGTTGCAAGTCAAATGTTGAGGCACCTAATGGAAAGAGTTGGAGAGGGGATAGTGGAGAGTGTTTGAGGCTAAAGTCAAATCAATGCGGGTGTTGTCTTCGCAGTCCGAGTCCACATTCACTTGTCTCCATGGCGCTGAAACAGAAGCAACAACTGCCTTAACATGCAATGGCCAAAATGTGGAATGCGGAGGCGGAGTTAACAGCTGGCAAAGATGAAGGAGTAGATGGAAATGGAAATGAAAGAGAAGAAGAAGGAGGAGAAGATGGAGTAGGAGGAGACTGGCTACTGTCTGCTGTCTAGTCTCCTATGGTCAGAGACGCCGTATGTGAAATGTGGACGGTGGCTGGCAGCAACATTTTTTTTTTTTGGCTCCTTGTCGAGCTGTTTTCCATTAGCTGCAAATGAAATTTATATCATGTAATTTAGTGGACAGCGTCTCCCACGTAATTCACCGGCGCCATGTGTCCCACCAATTGACATTTCCACATTGGGAAAGTCTCTGGTCACTGGTCAAGTGAAACTTCCGAATGTAACTCTTTTTTATTTTTATTTATTTTATTTTATTTTTTTTGGCACACCAAATCATCAAGTTCTTCACACACACACACACAAATCGTTGACTTACTTTCCTACCTGACGACCTGCCTAACTGCCTGCAATTTGTTGTAGTTGCCGTTGTTGCTGTTGTTGCTTCTAACGGGCTTTTGATCATTCTCACATTTTCACCTGCTGCCTGCTGCAATTTCTCCCATCAGTTTTGGCGCATAGCCCAAAAAGTCTTGACAAATTAATAAACAAGCCATCAAGTGGACCCCTCGACACTGTTCAACAACTCTCCAACAACATTTGCTACATATGCTTCTCCTCCTCCTCCTGTCCCCCTCTAGACGTTGCAACCATTTGTCAGCCTCCCGGCGATTTTTGCAAATTGCATTCTTAATGGACACTGCCAGGCCGCGGGCTGCTAAAGTTGCTATGCAAATGACTTGGACAGTTCCAAATTTCCACACTATAAATGTGTGTGTGTGTTTTTGTGTGAGAGTTAACCGAAAATTTCCCTGTAGAAACTGTTTGACGATGTGTAAAAATAGTACAAGAATTCGTACAGAACTCGGAGACGTGAAAGGCTTTCGAATCTCTATCCTTTTTTTGGTCGTTTATTTTTTTAATCCAATTTTTGCGCCACATTCTTAAACTATAAACCTGTAGCTATAGTTTGTAAAATGAGTACAAATATTATGCGAATATCTAAAGATTATTGAAAAACGTGGATAAGGACATGTAAAAATAAAGTAATATTTAAAGTAATCTATTTATTTAATTCTAAGCAGCTTACTAATACAACAATTGAAAACAGATTCTTAATTGTAAAAATGAGTAAAATTGATAATTAAATTGAAAACATTTCCAATTAAAATATTTTCTGTTTAATTCTGTTAAATAATCCGCAGACTTCAATTTTGTTAACTCTTTTATTTTTTAATTTATAATTTTTATTTGATAAGTTTAGCTGTTGATTTAAATCGTAGTTCCTAATTTTATTTTGCCACTTAATTGGTCTGACATTATATTTATCTATTATTTAGGAGTTTTCTATTAGGAACACAAGTTCCCATTTTATTAACTCCCCATCAACTCTAATCAATCTTCTTCATTATGCAAATGCATAATACACTTAAATATATATTTTTTGAGCACTTTCCATTTGAGTTTTCTGCATCGATGTGCACATTCGGCACAGCATGTGCCTCGTTTAGGCCTTGTTTAACTGTCATTAGCAAATACTTAAAATGTGTATTTTTACTTTCAATTCCATTCAATTGAAATCTCATTTATTTGAGCGCTTCAATACAAATGTCAGAAACTTTTCATATATGTATGTGTGTAGATATAAGTATATGAATATTTGGTTTCTTTAATTACCTGACAATTAACAATGCAAATTGCAGAGAAACGCCACCTGGCGGCGGTCGTTGAACGTTACTTGGACACGCTATTGCAACAAACAACAACATAATGTAACCAAAATGCCATTGAGAAATATTAAACATGTGTAGACAAACAAAAATATCGCTGCTGTTATATTTGTTGTTGTTTTTGTCGTTGTTGTAATAATAACGTGTTAAATTTTCACGTGGAGCATTTCGAATATTTATCGCTGTTACAGTCATGAAAGACAGACAGACACCGCCCCCAATTCAACTCCATTCCCCGATTCACACACACTCAAGTAGTGTTGCTAATTAAAATGCAAAAACAAATGTTTACGACTTTTGTTCAACTAATTTAGGGGTAACTACAACAACAACTACGAAAACAACAAATACAGCAATAACAACAAACATAGGCCAAAATAGACGCCGCTTTTGCTTAAACATGGCTAAGACACGCGATGGCCGCGAATTTTGCAGCCAAAGTCAAAGTTTGCATGTTAGAAGACCATAAAAATGAAACGACATAGATGACAAGAGTCCAGAGAGTCCCAACATTGACATTCAGTTGCATGCCACAACTCTATGTGTGTGTGTGTGTGTCTAGTGGAGCCAACTGTCCAATGTGGCAGCTGTTTCTCATTGAACATAAAGCTGTCCTTTGATTGTGTTTGTCAAGTAGGTTGACCTAAAATTAGAACTATAACAGCAGATGCTTTTTAGGCTGTTTTCTTTTTAGCTAGTTTCATTTTCTTATAAAGGATGTTGGGTAGATCTTATTAGGAATTTTCAATATATTCTAAATGAATTAGATGAGCTGAGTCTGTAAAGCCTTATTCAACTATCTGTCTATCTATAAAATTTTTTAAATGCAAATATATATGGATGAGTCTCAAAATTTGTTTTTCTTTAAATGATTTCTTTGTTGTTGCAGAAAATCCAATTAATCTTAACAAATCATAGTAAAAGTTGGAGAATGTTCCATATAACAGCTTACTTTTTATTGGTATCAGTCTAAAAATTAATGCAAAACTAAATATAAACAACTACTGTCCAAACAATAAAAAAATAATAAATGATAAATTTCAGGAAAGTATTAAAATATTATGTTTTATTTAAGGATTTATTTCATATTTAATATATTTATGTCTATAACTTACAATTCCAAGAAAATAAACTTATTCTTATGCTGAAATATAATTTATGGCTCTCTCTCTCTCTTGTATTCAACTATTAATTTGATTTAAATAAGATTTCTTTTTATAAATCTAACGAATTGAGGTGTTAAGTCCCATGTTGCTGCACTTCCAGCTGCATGTGTTTTTTTTTTCTTTAGGCTGGTTGCAATCTGATGAAATTTAACCCCTATGATTATTAAAGATTACTCGTATTAAAGTTAGGCCTCTGCTCATTGGCACGTTTCACCTGGCCCAGTGCCTTTTGCCATTGAGTTTTCAATGTGAAAGTGTGCAAAGAGTTGAGTTCATGTATCTGATAGATACTTATATACTTATGAAATGAGAAAGAAACAAAAAAATGCATATTTTTGGTGCAGTTTTTTTTTGTTTAAGTTTTATTTTGTGTATGAGATGTGTGGAGGAAGGAGATTCGGCAATATTTGGACAATGAGAGGAGGAGATTTTTTTTTGCCTTTTTTTGTTTTTGGCCACCTGAGGCGATGTCGGCCATGGCAGCGACTGTTGCATGTCATTTTCTGACCGGTATCTCAATAATTCATACGCAATTGTATTGAACAATAAATTAATCACACGAACGAAAGCTGCACACACGAATATAAAAACGTCATAAACAATGGCCAAAACACAGATGTAGTTTACACACATGTGTGTATTTGAGCATTTATATCCGAATGTATATCCATTGGATACAGATACATGTTTACATGGATGCATTTGCAAATGAATAAATATTGAAACAGCGTGGCGGGAAATTAAAAGGCAATTTTCCGACCAGATAAAACAAAGATTGAACGTGTTTTCTACAGTGCAAAAGTCAATTAATCATTAAAGAAAATACTGTGTTCATGTGCATGTCGAGCTTGTTACCGTTGCTGTTGTTGTTGCGGTTGTTTGCCGTGTTGTTGTTGTTGTGGTTGTTTGCCGTGTTGTTGTTGTTGTTGTCTGTGGCACAGGAAACATCGCTCGGCGTTTATAAAGTAAAAGTAACAAGAAAAAAAGAAGCCGCGACAATGTGCAATAGTTGCACAATTAGAGACATTTCACAGATACCATTCGCAAATTCCAACAACCGACTTCATTTCACAGGCCGCCTCGTTAGATCTCCTTGGATCTGGGTTCCTTCCTTCTCTCTCTCAGTCGTGAAACTTGTTTGCACACAATTTAATTGTTGCGCTTTTTTATTATTTATAGCACCCGCCGTCATAAAGTTAAATGTCTAGACTCTAGAGTCTAGAGTCTGCCCAATAGCCAACTCATGAGTCAGTCAATCAGTCGGCTAGTCATTCAGTCAGTCAGTTAGTTAGCTAGTCAAGTCAACACAAACACTAACAAAAAGTTGTTTTCGTGTCCAGTTTATGGCTCACACGCCTTTGGACGAGGACCTTACATAACCAGTCGACCTAAAATAAAAAGTAAGATATAAACCAATTGTATGGTGTGGATTTATAAGGGAATAATGTAAACTGAATTTTATTAAACGTAAGGTGGCAATAGCTCAGAATTTCGGGATATAATTATAATGCACTTAATTTGTACTGCAACCAATCATTATATAAAATAATTTTCTAGGGTCTGTATTGAAAATAAAATATACATATTTCAGTGATTTTAATTAATTCTTCTGTAAATTTAACAAAACATTTTAAGGAATCCACCCAGATTTGATAAATGGTTTCAGAATACTTAATTTCATAGAACTATATTAAAAATAAAAATACAGCGTAAATTAGAGACTTAAAGTTTGGCAAAATTTTAGAAAAAATAATGTAAGATATATTTTTTTAACTGATCAGCTTAAAATTTATTTTGTAAGATATATTTTTTTAGCTGATCAGCTTAAAATTTATTTTCAATAATCTACATATGCTCAAAATAAGTTGATACGTATTTCAGCGATTTTCGAAAATTAATTCTCAATGTTAGTAAAACATCCTATTTTATTCCAACTGCTCTAAAAGATCTTTGTCAAAAAAGAATCAACACGTATTTGAGAGTTTTCAAAAATTACTGTCCGCGATGTGGGAATCTCCTTATTACTATAACACATATGTTTTCTTATTATAGTTGTTTTTTTCAATATTTCAGTTATTTAAGTGTCGCCAAGAGTTGCTCACAATTGCACAAATGTCTTATTCGTATTGGTCTCGTTTATAGAAAGAAATCGAAAGTGAATTGCCATGCCAAACAAATGGAGCATCTAATTGTTGGATGTCTATATATTTTGTCACACACACACATACACTCACACACACACAGCATGATATGATTTTAATTGAATTGAAGCAAAAGGAGCGAAAACGCAGTTTGAAACGTGAACGTTAATAAAGCTGTAAACATATCAATTACTGACATTTCAATGCGTTGCCATGGCCCAATTATGGCTCTTTCTCTCTCTTTCACTCTTGCTTCTGGCACTAGAGACTTCTTCCTCCCCCCTTGTTGACTGTGCATTGTTTTCTTTCGATGCCACCGCCGCATTGACAACTTTGAAGATTTATCTGTGGCTCCCATTGACAGCCATACAGAGAGGCAAACCATCAAATGCCAAAACTGAACTTGTCTCAAGAAAAGAAACAGGTGGGTGTAGAGGGGGGCGGGGCGGTGTAAGCCTCCTCTTTGGCTACTGTCAGTAGTCGGTAGTCGGTAGACTGTATCTTTCTCCCTCAGCTTCACTCGCTGAGTCACTTTTTCTTTCTCAACTTGTCGCCTGTCATTTTATCAAACGAATCTGTGGCATTTCATTTGCTTCTGCAGCCCACACATCTGCCGCAATGTGTCTTGCAGCGAGTTTTCCACATGAAGTGCAATTGCAACTGCAACAGCAGCAGCAGCAGCAGCAGCTTCAACATCAACTTGAAGCGTCGTCAATGAGAAGTCCAAAGATATTTTATCTATGAGTTGTGTGTGTGTGTGAGCTTGTGTATTGTTCGTTGTTTGTTTGTTGTTGTTGTTGTTGGACTTTCGTTTGGCTTCGTCTAGTTGCATCGTCGTCTCTTTCCTGAAAGTGAATCTCAAATATTTCTTGATTATGTGCAACCAAACAAGAGATTGTGGCTGCTGTTTGCTGCTCCCAAGGTAAAAAGGCAAACAGAATTCGCATATTGGCTTCAATGCAATGTAACAAGGTCACGTGAGAGTGTTCCCCTTTCCCCCTCCCTTCACCCAACTAACAATGTCGTTGTCTGTCCTCAAAACTACTCTTTTACCCTCCCTCTGGCCTAAAGCATATGCTGGTCATATCACCAGCATCTTTTGGCTCATTTGGTGTTTGTCTCTTGCTTTGGTTTTTTACTATATTGTTTTTACTTTTGTGTTTGTTTCTTTTTCATTTTATTTTCCATTTGCCAACGCATTTCACTTTCTACTGCATTTCGAATGCATTTTTGTAGCTACTGCTGTTGTTGTTTATTTTAGTTGTTGTTGTGACAACAAGTGGGCCGAAATCGACAACTTTGACTTTTCTTCTTGACGCTTTTCACTTTCATTAGCGCATTTTGGCGTTTCCTCTTACCATATTTTAACTGAAAAAACATATTCATTTCATTTCATTTGATTTGATTTGAGTTTGCTTTTAAGTTTGCAATTCCCATGGCGTTGCCACTTGACATCCGAATCCAACACTGCTCTTATATCACCACATGTCATGGCTTAAACACTTGACTTGCAATCAGAGTCTCTCTGTCAGGTTCTCGACATCAACTCAGCTTCTCAGTTTCTATGTCATGCTTTGTTTGTGCTCAGGCAGCCAAAAATAGCTTTGCTTTGATTTGAATTTTTCTTCTTTGCTTTTTCTTACGCGTTTGTTGTATTTACACACCTGACAGAATTTCCGACTTGGTTCCGTGTGTTCGTTCTTCGCTTGCACTCGACAGACGTATTGAATTTCATTTTGAATATGCGCAAACAAAACTCAAGATATGAGAATACTTTGAAATGACTCTTGAAAGCTGAGTGTACTGTTATGCGATTCCGACAAAAAGGTGTGAAAAATTTAAGAAGAAGAAAATGAAAGAAAACGATAAATAAAAAACTTAGCGTATTTCAACGCGGAAAATTCGGTTTAATCTAAGTTTATTCTTTATTAATAATGTTGTTTATTTGAAAAATAAAATAAAACTGCCATAACTTTGCTAGAACTTCAAAGACAATTTGATATTTGGTTGAATGCATTTACATTACATTTTTCTAATAACTTTGAACTCTCATAACTGTGTCAAATCATAACCGATTGTACAGAACCTGATCATTATTTTGTAAATTGATTGATACATTTTCTAAAATGACTCTGCACCTATATTTAAATATCTAAAACTATCTGAAAACTTACAACTGTCTAATTGATATTAATCTGACCTCATAATTTATTCTACACTTAGTTTTTTATAGAATAATTTCTTTTGATAAATGTTTAATTTTGACACGCTTAACAAAAAGCAATTAATTTTAATGCCCTCTAACATTTTAGTATCTTAAATTTAATTTTTTCACACACGCCATTGAAAGTTATCTGTGTTAGCCAACGTTTTTAGCCGAAAATTCGCCCGCATGTGTCAAAATCTTTAATGGCAAATCTTTGAGCTTAGCGACCTGCTGACAAAAGAGAAAAATAGCTGAGAATTGTTGCTGAAAGCAGCTTAAATTGAATTTTCCCCAAAGCAACCTCCCAAAATATCGCATCGTGGCTGGGAAAGGGACCCAATTATCGCCCGAAGATGTTGTCGTCGACGTCGCTACGTCAGTTGGCCAACAACAAGTTAGCCAACTTTGGCCAATTGCCTTGCTTGACCGCTGACGATCGATGCGCTGCGGCGCAATTGTGCCCATTTCCGACTTCAACTTGACCACAAAACAAAAAGCTAACTAAAGCGAGAGTGCTAGAAAGAGATGGAGATGTGAAAAAGCTGGGGAATAATCTCTCTCTTTCGCCTCAATCTCTGGTTGTTTTTGGTGTTGCCAAAGTAAATCAACGTTCATTTGTTTTTTCATCGCGTTGTTCGTGCAAATTTCGCTGAGATTTCAGTTTTATTGCCAATTTTAAGTGCAGGTATTTTAACTATTTATTTGGATTTGTTTTTTAATTAACAAATAAAATTGTTTTTTGGTCTAACAAACGCAATATTATTCACTAATTGTTTAACAATTGTGAGATTTAGGCTGAAGCTGAAGAAAGTCCGAATATTGTTTCAAAATTTCTCATTTGGTTGCAATTTATGTCTTAAATTTCGATATAAATATCATTCTCTTAAGTTTTAATATTTTTAATAAAATAAACGTCTTTAGATAGACTATACTTAGTTATAACCTGTAAATTTAACAATTAGAGTATTTAAACTTCGGCGCGACAGAGATTTTTTTTTTTTTGTTTGTATCTTTTACAAATTGCCCGTAAATGATATTTTCACAACTCGCATCGATCGGTGGCCCCGTAGGCGCCCCCTTCCTTTTTTGGGGGGACCCCAACAAGTGAGAGAGTTCGTTGGGGTTAATGCGGCCAATAAATTGTTATGGCGATTTGTTGCTGATTTCTGCCCGTCGTTGCGGTATGGGCCATATTTTTAACCATGTATTTTTTTTGGGTTTGATTTTTGGTTTTCGTAAACGCCTAACGGCAAACCGTCGAAAGAAATATTGAAATTTTCGTTCAAATTGTTTTCAATTTAATCGACTTTGTTGCATTTTTCATGCTTAGTCGCCGTGGAGTGCAAATATAATTAATGATAATGAATTGTTATGGACATGGATGGAGTTAGGCTGCCCACCAGCTCCGCATTTCCAAAACGCCCACAAAAGATCTGGGGAAATATTTTTATTTTTAGGCATCAGGCAAATGTCGTGCGACGAATTTTTCGGGAAGCTTTGCAAATTATGTTTAATTTTATTTTAGTTACGTTTTTTTTTTTTTTTTTCTCTTTCTATGCCTTGTTCATTTGTTGTGGGAGTCGGAATTGGAGTGGTAGTTGTATTGTAGTTGAAGTTGAAGTTGAAGCCGAAACTGAGACTGAAGTTGAGGTTGAGGTAAAGTTGATTTATCACTCGAGTGGCGAGCGAAAGGTTGCCATAAAAATGTTGCTAAACAAATGTTGACGCAGCCCCAATGGGGAACTGAGGTAAAAGTTTTCAAAAGTTTTTCTTTATGGTTCACTTTTGATTTTGGTTTTTGTTTTTGCTTTCCTTGATCGCCCGTTGTTGTTGCCGTATTATGCAATGCGCCTTGGCCAAGTGCTAATAAAATCAGTTAACAATTTTCATTTGTTGTCATTTGTCAAAAAAGACAACGCAACTTGTTGTGATTTCCGCTGCATTCGATTTTCATTTTGCACACCATTTTCATATAATTTCTGCGCATTTGTTTTTATCACGCATTTCGACGTTTTTTCTTTATCTTTGCAGAGTTTTTGGCACAGAAAGTGAATTGAAAGGCAATTGCTGTAGACACCGCGTGTCCGTCTCTCTCTGGCCATCACCTCATCCACATCCTCAACATTGGATTGGAGTGCAGCCAACAACAACATTGTTGGTCACTTTTCCCATTAAGGTATTTATTTTGTTAGTTTGTAAACCTCATAAAGAGCTTTTAATGGCAATGCAAGCATCTCAATAATATTTATTTTATTTTTTATTAATGCTTTAATGGTGATCATAATAATGATAATTGGTATAATAGACAATGCCCTTGACATTGAAACAGTTTCAATCAGTAGGAAATATAGGTGTTTAGGTCAAGGAAATTATAGAGGAGTTATCGTTAGGAAAACTGCTGAATTTTAATAAAATCTAATAGACTTATGAAAAGAGCTGTAAATGGTAACAGAAATTGGAACTCAGTTGTAAGGATTAGAAATATTAAATCAGGGACATAAGTTTATTTATTTAGATAGTGAGTCTGATTTATATTCTTGCTTTCTAAAAATCCCTGACCTTACTAAGTCTTATATTTGTGTTATTACTAATTATTACTTCTAACACTTTTTGATCTGATTGCGTTTTTATGGGCTTTCCCTAATCCTTGCAATAAATGTTGGATCATTTTAAACATTTTTGAATACGCCCAGATTTTTAATTATTTTATTATTTATCAATTCAGTTAAATTTAAATTTAATTTATTGAATATGACTTGTTTTTTTATAATACTTAATATTTTTCTTTAATTTTTTGCTTTAATTTTTTTCAACTGTACTTAGTTGACACTAAATAAATAAATAAATATTTGAAGTTGTTTGTCTGATGTTCTTAGTAAAAATTATTCCTTAACACACTAGAGTCCAAGTTTAAATCATAAAATTGAGGGACTATTATTATTTCAAGCTAAAGTGTTAGAAGCCATTATAGTTGTACTCATTTCTATTGGTCCAAAAGGGGTTTTTATATTTCTAGATTTTTCCTTTGTTGTCCTTTCTAAACAGCTGCCACGTCTAATAGGCAAGCAGCTTGATATATTTGAAGTAAGTGGGTTACAAAAGTCCCCAACATATGATTGGTACTCTCTCTCTCTCTCCTGTTGTCATTTCTGCGACTAGAGTCTCTTTTGATTTAGTTAGTTCACCCAGTTTCCAAAGTAAAGTGTATATATCATTTCTTAAGTCTAAAAAGAGTGACATTCCTGGTGCAGTCGCCTAATCAGCTCTGTCGTATCTGTTTCATAATTTATGCCAAGTTGCATAGAAACAGCTAATTTGGTAGCATGTTGTTTTTTTCTCTTTTTTTTTTTTGGGAGTTATTTACAACCCGAACGAGCACCTGTCGTTTGGCCATAACAAACGACTTCCCTTTGACAGAAACAGGCGATTGTTGGGGGCGTGGTCGAATCTCTGGATGGTTTTCTTGTTTTTTCTTATTATATTTGTAAATATCTATTTAGCCACTGTGAAATGGGGCGCAGAACAAATGGAAACATGTTAGAGCCACAAAAAAACACGACACATTTATCATCTACAAACATTTATTTGTGCAATGGGGACCCCAAAATGTATTCAAACTTGTAGACAAATTTTGCTGGCCAACCAAACAAAAAAAATAAAAACACTTTTGGGCGATTAGCGACCACTTTGGAGCGGGAGTCAAGACTCAGTTTTGTGGCACGTTGCAGGTGCCTCGTTGTCTTTTTGGGGCGGCAACAAACGGTGTTTGCATGTTCAACATTTGTCCACACTGCTCGATAACTTTCGTTTCTCTGCCTGGACCACGTTCATGTGCTGGCAATTCTCTAATTGCTTTGCAACAGCCACCACCTCCTTTGTCTTTGTCTTTGTCAAGCATTGTTTCCCCCCTTCACTTTGGCCTTTTCGTGTCGCGTTTCGTTACTCGCTCTGTTTTGTGTCCATGTTCATGTCGCCCATATAACGTGGTTGCCTGCCTGCTCTCACCTTCCCAACTTGCCACCTTTGCCTTGCAAATATTTGCCCCAACGCGTTGCATGTGTGTGGCACACATAGGCTAAGACTTTAGATTTAATTTACCTAAGGAATTTTGCAATGTTTTCATTTTCATTTGACATTTTCTCGTACATGTTTTGAGACTTATTTGAAATATACCCTATGCGAGTTAAGCTGGGCTTATTAGTTTGATTTTTTGTGATGTCCCAATAAGCTAAAGACAGTTTAGTTTTTATTTAAACCTCAATATTAAGACACTTTACTTGACTTGTAGGCAATATGTCTTAAATAATTCAAAATAGTTGATGGACTTTTGGACCGAAGTGTCCATAACAAATTATGTACCTAATGTTTGACTTTGTGTAAAAATTCTTCCAATTATTCATTTTAAACTATTTAGAAAATCACGCATAAATTTGTCATTCGATTAAAAATATTACTTATGGGGCACTTTAACTGACAGTTATTACGCTGTGAGGTGTATGACTTTATCTAGACATTGACATATCTCATCTTATTATCAAAAGAGCAAAAGTTGTAATTTAAAAGGAACTTTTAGCCAAGAGTAGCTCAACGTTTTAGCCTTAATTTCTCACACTAGTTAGCAGCATCCTTCAACTCACCAAAAAGTGGTCCAAAGCAACCACAAATAGCCACAAATTAACAATTCATTGTCTTAAGCTGGTAACTTGACCCCCTTCTCCCTCCCTTTTAGCTGGTTGCTCTAGTTAGCTAGTTGGACTAAATGTTGTTGTCGCAGTTGTTGCGGTTGCTTTGTGGCTGAGGTTGAAATGCCGCTTGAACCCATCAAAGGGTGCCACAAAAAGGTTTCGATTGTTTTTTTTTTGTAATTGTTGATTGTCGAATGATGTTGTTGTTGTTGCTGTTGTTTTTTTACAAGTCAATATGGATATTGTTATTGTCATTGGCGCATTGCCTGCAATTTGGCCATTTGGTAACGAGAAACGACAACGGCAATTGCAACTTGAATTGCAATTGCAACGGCGACAACTTTACGTGTGTGTGCCCAAGTCTGGCAACATGTTGCCAGGCAGTTAACAATTCATTAGGTGTTGTTGTTGTTGCTGCTGTTGTTGTTGCTGCAGTTTTTGTTGCTGCTGTTGTTGTGGTTGTTACTGGTTGCAAGCGGCAAGTTATAATTTATGGCATGTTGCGCCTTGCGGCTAACTTGATTCAATTGTGGTCAACTTGGCCAACTTGCAACGCGCCAAATGCATCGCCAACAATTCTTGGAAGAATTTCCAGAGCTTAAACACAACACAGATCACATTGATAATTTAAGCAATACAATATTCAAACGGTCGGTGGAATGTCGTATCTCTGCTCGTAGTTTGTCATAAATTGTCAACAGCAGCTGCTGCGGTTTTTTTTTTTTTTTTTGACCCCTACACACGGTCTACAGTTTGTCTAGTTTCGTTTTTTGGTTTTTCTTTTTCCATGTCCAAATACCTGACGCTTAGTCATGTCTTATTGTTAGTTTCTTACGGCAAAACCAGATGTCTAAATTGTGGCCAAGTTCTTTGTGCTGATAAGTAGAACAATGCTTTGGCAAAGTACAGTCAAATTTGACTAAGTAAACATGTTATTTAAGAACAGGTTGGCTTGAAATAATGACTATATACAAACTATGTATGTTTAAATGAAATTAATTCAAATTTAACAAAAACGATACCTTTAAGAAAAAATTATTAAAATGACGAATCTGTAGATATCGATTACGTTTCTGGGAGATGATAGTAAAGCCGATAGTCTGAATGAAAGAAACTATCCTAATAATTTATTTTGTTAGTTTTTCATCAATCATATACTTAACAGACAGCACTAAGTTTCCAATTGACCAAGTAAAGTACAGTATCGATACTTTCTAAAGTACAATCCATAAAAGTAAGCTTTCAAATCGAATCGTTTTCAAGCAGTTTGCAATTTAGCAAAGTTATACTGTATTTATTCGCTGCTGCCAATTGATTAGCCAAAGTTAATTGAAATCGACGGACCCCTTAAGGCCTTTAGTTATCTTTATTTGATTGCGGCTCTTAACTAATCTAGAGACACGAGTGCTCAAAGGTCACAATCTGAAGCCAAAGCAAGTCAAGTGGATGCACAATGGCTTTCAATTATCTGCGGTATTTGCTTTAATTTAGCGTGAGAACATTAACATTTTCCACATAGAACGCAACATCCGCAGGAAATAAGCACTAGATATTAGATAATATGAAAAAAGTATATCAAAAGATTTATAAATAACTTTATAAACGAAGAAAACGAAATGAAAACGAAAGTTTGTTTTCATTTTCATTCAATTTGAGTTCTATTATGAACTCGTTTTTAGTTTTATTTATAAAGAAAACAAAACTCTGGAATGTCTTTGCTTTTTGGCAGATTTACGAGCTGTTCATTGTGTGCACAACACATTCAACTCTTTTTTTATACTCTTCTGTAAAGTTTTTCTTTGGCTTTTTAGGAACTTGACTTTATTTTTGGTTTGTTGATCGCTTTGTTTGTTGTCGTTTTGTCGTTTGTGGTTTTTAGCTCTAGCCAAATATTTGCTGTCATCATTTTAATGCCTCCTATTGCTTTATCTTTTTCTTTCTTCTGTTTTGCTGTCTTGCTTTGTTTATTAATTGCGGCCGCATGCGTTTTTGGTCTATAGATGGTTTTTATGTGTGCTGTTCATGTCTGGCATAAACTTGGGTCCAAATAACTTTTCCTGGAATTAAGTCGTCTATTACCGCATGTTTGCTCACTCGGCTTTTAGTTCCAGTGGCTTAGTCTCTTATGCAATGTCCGACCGACCAAAATACAGGTGACTGACGACCTTCCCACACACACACACAGTCACACACAGCAACACCATGAAGCACTCGGAAATGTGAATGGTTTTTTTTTTTTGACTTATGGGAAAGGTTAAAGCACTTTTGTCTGCCTGTTAATTTGCTTAAGACTCATCAACAAAAATCTGCATAAATCTGTTGTTAAATGTTTCGTTTTGTCGTATTACTATTTTTGTCACATTATCGATCATCTATATTAATTGAGTTGTTTAAAAAGTTTGATTGATTTGCAATGTAATAGGTATTGAAAGTTAATTATGATAAAAGACATACATTATAATACTTCAAAATTCAGTTATATTAAAGAAATTTAACCTTATGCTATGACTAACAAAAGCAGTTTTAGAAAATGACTTAAAAATTAATCTTCCTGTATTGCTTTTGTAGTTTAATCGAGCCTGTAATTTTTTTCTTTTAAAAATTTCTTACATTTTTTATTAAATTTTATATTCTTTTCCATTTCCTAAATGGTTGCTTACAATTCCTATGTCTTTATTGTCTATTCCAAAAATAAAACCATTTACAATAAATAAATAATAATAATAAATTTTAATAGAGTCCCGCATTAAATCTTTTAAAAATGTAAATACATAATAATAAAAAGGCACGTGAAGCCTTAAAACTATAATATTTCTTAATGAGTCATGGCTTGGACACATGTGTGAATGACCGGGCTGACGAGGAGTAAGAGAGAGAGGCAGAGTCAATGAAAAAGGGAGAAAGAGAGAAGGGTATATGACGAGGTTTTGGTTTGTGCCAAACTCGCGATTTGCATGCATGACAAACAACAAAGAGGGGGAGGAGAAGAGGAAGTACCTGGCTGAGGGAACTCAGGTTGCTCTTGACTATTTTTATTTGTTGCCGTTGCTTTTGCTTTTTTTGAGTGACTAACTCAAAGTGTTTCTTGAGCTGTTGAAGTGGCTAAAAGGCCTGCCCAGAGAAGTGCCAAGTTCCTACTCCTCTTCAATATAATAATCGGCGACGTGGTAAATGCCATAAATACATTATTTATACGTAGACAGATGTATTTATACGTTAACGATATGTTTTATGTGTGTGTGTTTGTGTTTTGGCCAATTCATTTGGCCATGTGTAGGTTGGCAGTTAAAGTTTCGCTTTCGCTTGACCAAAATCACGCTGTTGTTGCCAACAATTTTTCGCCAAACACAAGAATTAACAAAAGCGAAAAGTGCAAGTCGAGACTCATAGAGAGAGAGATGGAGAGTGAGAAAGAGGCCCCTTTTAAATGGCCCCGAGGCTCAAGTTTTGCCTGAGGCCAAACTCCTAACAATTATAATGGCTGTAAAAACAGGCAAAATAAAACATTATTTACTGCTTTTAGCGGCGATTTGTGTGTCGTGGCACGCCCCCCTCCCCTCCCCCAACCTCTTTGCTGCCTCCTTTCCTTCCCGGACAACTGTCGACAATTGTGCCACCCCCTCCTAGTTTTGTGTGGATCATTTTGCGGCTTTTCGGCGTTTTTCAGTTTTTCATTGCCTGTTTTTCAGCCGTTAGTAAGGTATATTAGATAAGCAATTGAATAGGAATTTATAAATTTAATAAAGAAACTGAGTTTTAAAATTTTTCATTTTGTGAAAAATACAACGAAACTAATTCAATGCAAAACCAATATCAAAATAATTTTCCGCTTGAAAATCTGTTCAGTTTTGACCAAGTTATGAATGTTTAAACTTTAAAGTCTGATTTTGGATCCATCAACTCAACAACAAAATGTTTAAATATTGTACTATACAATAATACATATTACAATGTATAAATTTTGTTTTTATAATATTAAAATGCATTACAAAATAGGAAAATATAAAAGCAATAATAAAATTATTACAATGCCTTACAGGGTATATGCTAGTCTGCTTCTTGAGCTCAGTATCAGTTGACGTAATTGTTGTTGTTATAACTACTGCTGCTACCTCATATCTTAAGTGGCTAAATAAACGCTCGCAGCCAATTTTGGATAGCCAGAGTTAAGCGTGCAACTCGATTTGCATACAAATATGGCCCACAAGTGTTTCGGCGACTAATTTCGTATGAAAATTTGATTGCTCGCGATTAGAATCGTGTTCATTGTTTTTGGGTGCCGACTCTTACTCAGCGACTCCCCTCCGACCACGCCCCCGCCACTGCCCCAACATTGTTGTAAAGTGTTTGGTCTTTGTTGTTGTTGTTGTTGGTTTCTTTGTTTGCTTTGTGGCCAATGTTGGTTCTTTTTTGGAATTAAGTAATACTCGTGATTATTATAATTTTTTTCTATTTGTTTTGTTGACTGCAATTTTGGTTTTTTATGCGTCCAGAGTCGTTGGCCTTCCCCTGTAATTATGTAGTTGTCAGTTTACAGTTGGCTTTAATTGCCATTTACAGTTGTTACCATTGTTGTGAGTTGTGGGTGTGAGATAAGATATGATCCGGCTTAACAACTCTTAACTGTCTTACACTGCACTCGAATGGACCCCTTTAATGTTCTCCATTGTCAACTGATTTAGTGATAACCGTTGATTTGGTAATCCCAATTAGCAGTGCTCTGATTTCTAGATGAATGAATTACTTGTGTGTTGAAATGTTAATAGCAGAAGTTATCTATTAAAATTGACCAATATGTCTGTAGATTTTATCGGTTTAAAAAAGTATAACATATTTTACAGAAGTTGGATTTTAATGACAATTCAAATTACAAAAATCAGCAGCTTTCATTTATTTGAATTTTTAACCACATATTGTATTATTGGCATTTTTTTTTTTTAATATTTAAAATATATTTTATAACTTTTCATTCAATATTAATATGAATAAATATGAATATAGTTAAGTTTAATTCAGGCTTAAATATTATAAAAATTTTCAAAAATGTAATACGACATTTACAATTTTTTAAAAACAGTTACTCTTCTCTTTCATTCAATTTATTAGAGTTTACCAGATAAATTTCCTCTTATTAAGGTTGTAACTGATCTAATGAAACTTTTTTAGTGCTCAAAAGTTTAAGATCATCATACAATTATTATCTTAATTATTACCTTTATAATATTTTCCTTTTAACTAATTCGCGTTAAACGCTTTTATTTTTTTTTTAATTACAGTGAAATTAGCAATTAATTTTTTTTTTATCAAAATAACGAAAAACGTATTTTGCATAAAGGCAAGCGAACGGAAAAGCGAAGGAAAAACGGGAAAACGCAAACAATCAAGAAATCGAGGCAGGAACTGGAACTGAGCCCACACAACAAAGGTCGTGATTCACACAGCGGAACGGTGGCATGAAACGAAACCACCAAACATGATGCCAGACATGCAAATTAGTGCATTTTAAGTGCAGCAACAACACAGTAACAACAACAACAACGAATAGCAACAAAAGGCAAATTTTAAACAAATTAATTTAATTAACATACACATGGAAATCGGAACCAAAAAACCAAAATAAAAGCAAAAAACAATTAGCGCCAACACTATGGAAGCTGCGACACATGAAAATGAAACAGAAACAGGAGTTAAAGAAGAAGAACTTGAAGAAAGAGCAGCAATGACAGAAACTGCGTCATTTTGTAGCAACCAAGAGACTGAAAAAGCGGCCATGATGAAGTGCGGTGGTGATGTTGCAACCACCGGCAACACCATCGAAACAACAACAACTAAAACAACAACGACTACATTGAGATTGGATGATGTGTTTGCATTTGTCATGCCGGCAGCACCACCAACAACAACAACAACAACAACAGTCACACGCACCACCAAAACGGGCATTAAGCCCAAAGCCACCAAATCAGCTGGAAGCAGTCGCAGCAGCTCGCTAAAGAAACAGCGACGTGGCGGTGGCCACCACTTGGATATCGAAGATGCTGCCAGTGGTTGTGGTGGTGCTGGTGGTGGTGGTGTTGGTGTCGGTATCGGCCAGCCAAAGGGCAACGGCAACGATATGAAAACATCGCAATCGATGACCTCGCTGCCAGCGGATGAATTGCAACAGGAACGTCGTGATGTCATTCAGGCCAAGTTGCATCTGGAGCGGCCCTACAACAGCCTCAAGGTGAGTGTGGTGCAAGTGGTGCAGGTGGTGCAGATGATGGAGTTGCTGCAATTTGCTGGTTTCTCAATGTCTTCTGCCGTGGGCTGTGCGCATAAATTTGCAATTGAAAGTTGAATATTTTTCACAATTACACAAAGAAAAAAAAACCAAGATTGTGGAAGAAAAACTAAACTTTAAATTTGTATACAAAACTCAATATTTTAATTTTTTTTTTTATATTAAATATGTATTCAAATTTTATTAATTTTTTTCTTATTTGCATAATTTATTTTAGATCTTGTAGAATAATAAAAGTTTATAATAATTAAATAGATAAAAGAAATGCCAAATGGTTTTCTCATCAAAACTTTTATAAAATCAAATAATTTAGAATAATTTGCGTATTTTAATGCTAAATAATTATAAATTTTCCAGACCAAATTTAACAATAATTTCTAATTTCTAATTTAATTTTAAAAGGTTTTGTTTTTTCTGTGTACAAATCTTTTTACCTTCTTCGCTCCCTCTTTCTCTCTCCCACTCGTTGTCTGCGTTCGACACGCTAACGAGTAGTTGATCTTGTTCACGAGGGGGAGTGTAGAGCGGGAAGAAGGGGAGCGGGAGGGGGCACACTGCTCTATTCATGGTCATGTCTCCATGGCGGCGACTTAAATGACAACCTGCCGTTAGAATATGAATTCTTGTCCATGTTCTGGTGCTTGTTCTTGTTCTAGTTGGAGATTTCTTCTCTCTCGCTCTGTGTCAGCGGAAATTGCTTTAATAAATTATTAATAAATTTTCATTATTAGCATGCAATTAAAGGCGACATAACGGTATCAAATTCTATAGCATTCCACAAGCGCTTATTCATCATTTAGACAACTAAATTTGAGCTTTCATTAACTGATATTGTGACATTAAATTATAAAATGAAAACATTTATTAGTATTAATTTTTATTGCTTAAATGTTTATTTATTTAGCAATATATTTATATTTAATAAAAATTCTTTTTAGTTGTGTTGGTATTTTTGGAGATTACATTCCATAGAAGTAACTGAAACAGCAAAATAATTATCAGAGATAATTTTTATAATTCAAGCCTATTTAAAGCCTTTTAATTGTATATTGTACTATTTGTTCTACAAAATTGATAGACTTTACATTGCTCTTTTAAAGTGTAATATTAATTTACTTATACGTTATTTTAATTGCACTGAATTGAATTTTGTTTTTTAATTTTAAAAAATTTACATTATTTGACAAGCAATCCCAAGAAATGAACATTTTTAATAATGAAAGAAAATCATTAAATCATTGCTGCTTTTATAGCCTTAACGCTTATAAATTCTCAATTACTCATAAATATTAATACAGACGAGCATCAAATTCAATGACTTGTTAAGGAAAAATTCCTAAAAATCACACGTTCCGATTCCAAACGTCTCTCGTAAATAATTATGCAATTCAACCGTTTGATCTAAAGATTTGTTACGCATTCCACAACCGTTTCGCAACTGCAAAATGCAACCGTATGCAAATTTACTGCTGCCACTGTAAGTGCTCAGTGGGCGTAAGTAAATATTTCGCAGGAAAATCGAGTCATTCAGGGGGCTGGTACCCCGAGCTGTTTATTCAATTCAATTTAATTAATTACACATGGCGCCGCCATTTAAACAATTCATCGACTTGCCAGATCAAACTTACAATTAGTATTTATTTTCGGCATTGTTTGAGCATTACGAATTTGTGTGAATTAGGAATTTCCTGAACGACTTGATTGATTTTTTTCTTGAACAAAAAAATAAAAATTTAATAATTAATTGCGCGCGCTTTGCAATTTGGAGCGTTGTGAACCGGTTTGGGGAATTGAATTGAATTAACCAAAGATGGCTAAGCATATTATCGCAACCATATTTGGCAGCTCAAATTACTTATTTATTAACAACTTTTAATGGTTTCCCCACTCTCTTTCTCATCTTTTCTCTACACGCAGAAAAACTCTCAAAGCAGCGGCGGCAACAAGTGCAACAACAACAACAGCAACAACAAAATGCATCGATACTCTTGGGGCAGCGGCCACAGTCATAGCAGCTCCACCAGCTTGCACAGTAGCGCCACCCTTGGTCTGGGCTCGTCGGGCAAAGACGACCTCTGGGCGGCCATACAGACAAACTACAATTATATTATGGACACAAACCTGCTTGATACGTGCAAAGAGGCGAGGTTTGAAATTGAGGAGGCGCAGCCAACTTCACGTGAATGTAAATTTACGGGTAGCCAACTTCATGTGAGTACAGCTTAAGCGCCATCTAGAGTACGCTAGTAAATACTTGAGTTTATAAAAAAAATCATTGCATACTTTTAGCTGTCATTTAGTACAGTGTCAATCAAATCAATATATTTTTAAGCACAAATTTACCCAAGCTGCAAACCGTTTTCATGTTTTGTTACCTTTGTAGATTTTGGATGAAACCCAACGACAAGAAGGTCTTTGCGAAGATCCCAAGGAGTTACGGCGTTGGCTACGCGACATGGAAAACAAATTGGAGAGCTCTCCAACTATTTCGGAATTAACTTTGTATAGTAATTCGGAGTTGCAGCGCCATCTAGCAGTACACTCGGTAAGTATTGACGTTTTTTGCAATTTATGTAACATAAGTTAAGGCAAAAATGTTGGTGCAGCATGCGTAGTACGGCAACATGAGGCAGGAACAGAAACGATTAAATTTTTGTTTATTATGAAATTTCATGCATATTGCAGTTTTCTAGCTGAAACTAAAGTCTACCAAAGTTGCGTGTTACATTAAAAGCTTGTTATTTCCTTTATTAACTTTCAAAATAAAGAAAATAAACCTTGAAAGATACATAACGATGATAACAAGCCATAATGCCAGACCAGTTAAGACCGGACCAAAATTGAGATACTAATCGTGGGTAAAAGTGTAACGAAGTGAACAGAAAGAAGAAAAAAAAATTACACGCATTTAATTTTTCTTTTCATTTGCAATGACTTTGACTTTATTTTTTATTATTATAACTTTACAAATACAGATTTGATTTTCGTTTTCCGTCAGTGCGTGGCACATGGAGCTAAAGAAAACCGCTGTTGCCACTTGTTGCCACTAAAGTTGCCGCCCATTGAAAAGCAAGTATCTGTAAGATTGTGTAACCGAAACTCAGACAGAGATACAACCCAAAAAATAAATGGGGGGAACAAGTTGAGAAACAAGAAAGCAAAAAAAAAGGGAAACAATGTTCCCTTGTTTTCATTATTTTCATTGGCGTTACGATAATTTATTGTACTGAAAGTGAAAATTGTTGGCCAGTTGTTATTGTTGTACATTGATAACCTCCAGCTTCAGTTTTTTGGCCCGCAGAAGTGGACGACACTAAAAGTGGCAGCCGTTACTTGCAACACCTTATGGAGAGGAGTTTGGCAAATGTTGCCTAAAGATTTATATTGTTGTTGTTGTTGCTGTTGTTGTTGGCGAGGGGGATTATTATCTATCTGAACAATATGTTGGCTATATGCTGCATTCATTTGTAGGTGTTGCATGCAACGCTTCATTGCGTGGCTTTGGGCTTGCAATTATGCAATGCAAAAGCCTGTGAGAAAAGCACTCGATGTGTGAGTGTGAGTTATTGGAGGGGAATCAAGGGAAAGAGGGAGGCAAACAAATCTAAGACGGAAGAGCTGCTTGAGCCTTTGGGCTTGGCTTAAGTCACTGCATTTACATTGGCTGATTGAACATGACCATGACAGCTCCAGACAGCTGCTTGAGTATTGTGATGTGTGATTTAGTGGGAGTTACATAAGCAGGTTCCTCAATATAGACAAGCATAACATGAGATAGAAATTTCACTAAAAAAGAAGAGTGTTTGTTACGGAAACAAATCAAATTGCAATGAAACTTAAAGTTCTCTTTGTTGAAAACAATAAATTTTAATTTACAATATTTGATTCTGAAGACAGATTTTTCAACTTCCAGCTATGTTCGTTATATAGTTCTTGACATTCTCAAATTCTCAATTTAATATCAAATTGTATTAAAGTGAATTATGAAAAACGGACTTTAAGAGACTTTTATTTTATAAATTAATAACAGCTTTTGTCGCTTAAAGTTTAAGAAATATCTACAGAAGTATATTAACAGGAGGCCAAAAATTTAAACATAAACAGATTCTTTTCACAAAAAGTACTTTAAGTTGAAAGAAAAAATAATATTTAACTGAAAAGATTAAATTCTTTATGCTTAGAACTTTATTTTAATAATTTAAATTAACCTTATTGTAACTCGTAAACTTGATTATAAAGAAAATCCATTAGTTAGAGGAATTTTATGTTCCATATGTTCATTAAACAAAATGGTAATGTTCCTGAAATTAATTTATAATAACAATAGCTTTACTTTATTTATATTTATATTTTTAAATCTAGTCGAACTTCCCTAACTCGAATCACAACTTTCCAAAGAAAAGGTTCGAGTTATGAAAATATTCGAGTTAAAGAGTTATTTTTCTTAAGTTTATTAATTTTACTGCCACTCATTTAGCTCGAGTTTCGAAAAAATTCGAGTTATAGAAGTTCGAGTTATGGAAGTTCAACTGTATATGTATTTAAATTTTTTTTATGTTATTTACATTTTTATAATTTTATTCAATTTTTAGCAGTAAAAGTATATGTCTTATTATTTCTTAAGGAAATTTCTTTAAAACTGCAGTCAATTTTGGTATGATTCATATAAGCACTTTAAAACTTTCAAAATAGAATATTTAAAAGCATCGAGTATAACTTTTTTAGCATCGTTATTGTATAACAATCTTTTGCTTTTCCGATTTTCTTCTCAAGTAAGACTCGCTAATTGAACATTCCTTTAAAGTACACTTGGAATTTTGCTGCTTCATGCATTTACCATCTACTAGGTAATCTTTCTCTCTCTCTCTCTGTCTTCCTCGTTCCCTTTCTCCCACGCTGTTTACACTATGATCTAAGCTCCCCGCCAGCTGTTGTTATTTGCACAGCAAACTCTCTTCGGCCACGAGCCAAATGAAAGTAAATAACAAACAGACAACAACAACAAACAGGCAACAACAATTCAATGTGGGCTGTTAACCAAAATGCTCCATTGGCCAAAAAAGTGCAATCACCTAACAGTCAGCGTCGCCTCCGTTTTGGCCCACTGATTTACGACAATTGTTTTGTCACGTAGTCGATTGGGGAATTGGGAGGCAGCTAAAGCAGCGAAGGAGGTGGCAGAAGGAGAAGGGTAGTCTACTAGCTGGAGGAGCGAGAGGGAGGGGAAGAGGGATTTACAGGGACTGCCAACAAGCAGCAGCCGAAATGTCAATTGCCCAAAATAGTTAAACATATTTTCAATAAGTTGTTAGGCGTTTGTCTCTGTCGCTGTTCGTTGTTGTTGCTGTTGTTGTTGCTGGCAACACGCATCTGCACCCGCAACTTGCAACTTGCAACTGCCAACTCCACCTTCCCCTTCCACCTGCCACCCTTTCCCTCATTACGTTTGCCAAATGGAAAGGAAAAAACAAAATTTGTCAGCCAACGGCGTCGACAGTTGCCACAAATATGAAATACAGAAATACTTGCCACGTTGCGGCAAGGATGAGTTGCTGCTTGCCCCTTCAAGCCAGTCAGCTGCCAATTCGATAACGAGCGCATCGTTTGGACTTTCCAAATATTAATTGAAAAAAATAAAAAAACAGCATTTCATTACATTGAAATTATTTTATTAATTGAAATCTCTTTGAGATTCCTTCTGGTTGTTGCCACAGACAAAGACGCAAACAACAATGTTGCAACAGAAAGCAAATGATGTCTCTGTTTGCTAACTAATACTCTTTACTTAATAGTAATCCTTAAGTTTCCTCACGATTCGATTAGTAGACTGATTGACAGATTTTTTGGAATAGCTTAGGACTTTTACAGGGTATTATACAGTAAAATCTAAGGCTAAAAGAGTTGATGTACTTTTAGCTACCCTATGTTTGCAAATTTTTCGATTAGTAGAATGATTTTCAATGCTTTTTCAATATTTTTGCTACTCTACAGGGTATCATATAAACAACATTTTAAACAAAATAGTTGTTGAACTTATAGATACCCTATTCTTGCTCATTAATCGATTAATAGAATGCTCGCCAGCCATTTTTATTTCGCTTTGCCATTTGCAGGGTATTCACAACACAAAAATCGTAATCGAAACAGTTGATGAACTAACAAACACTCTTTTGTTCAATGAAAATTCGAGAGCATTAACAAGATATGAATCTCTTTTTGAATTCCTTTATCAATTTTGCAATTTTTAAGATATTTATGTTGTTTGTCAACTCCATTATGAATTCCTTTCTTGATTACAGGGTATTTCCCATGCAAAGTCTAAATAAATAAATAAAAAAAGTGAAGGTGGCGCAATTTGGTTGCTGGGATTTTGTTTTGGCCAAGAGCCTGGACCGCCGGCTGTCTGGTTGGCTGGCATCTGGCCTATACAGGCTGTAACCTAATGACAATGACAATTGATTATGCGGGTTCCAGTTTTGGTCGCCCAGGAAATGGTCGAGTTTGTCGCTAGTTTGGCTTTATGGCCGGCCATAACTTAAAGTTTGCCGCCAATTCGATTTGGATCTGGCCAGTTGCCAGTTGCCAGTTATTTTGTCGAATTCTACCCACTAACCATTGTTGTTGTTGCTGTTTTCGATGTCCTCCATTGAGTTGCAATCTCTGCTCGATTTGCATAACAATTGCTGGCCCAAACCTTTCGCCCAAGTTAAGTTACAGGCTCCAGTGGACACCAGTGGCTGACTTTGCCTGCGGTTACCATATGGCCCAGCTGACCAATAAAACATTACCGAATTAGCTGTAAAATCTGTTTGCCACATTTGATGCACTTTCCAGAGAGAGTGAGAGAGAGAGGGAGGGAGACTCGAAACTTGAAGGTGGAAAGATTGTGCCCCAACCAAATGAACCTTAAAATAAACTTTCCATTTAAAAGTATTTTTTTTTGCTGTTTATAATTTTGTTCAACTCCAGTTGTTGCTGGTGCTTTTCACAGATTAGCAACATAATCGTTATATATTGTTCAATTGCTTATTGAGGGGAAGGGAAGTGAGTTGGAGTTAAATTAACTAGTCATGGATACTTTTAGGATACCAGTTTATTACTCAAGTTGCTTAATGATTTGACTGTTTATTGTAAACTAAAACAAGTTATTGCTCATATTTGCACTAATTGGCAACTCTGGATGTTTATGGCAACCACAATTGCGTTGGAAGTAAGTTAATTTGTATATGCAATTGATCACGAGATTAGTTGGCAACCCTAGTGGCATTTTTGGTGAGTTAGCGATAAAAAAATAATTGTAAAACTACCCTAGAAGTATTTCTGATCCAAACAATTGAGTTGCTGGCAACCCTAAAGATAATATAAAATGTATTATCGATCAAAGATTGAGATATTTAAATAATCGATTTTTAAAAACCGTACTTAACAAATCAATAAATGTCATATTTAAAATTTATTTATCGTTTGTCTGAGAACAGCTGACAACCCTACAGCTCTCTTTCCATCCCAAATATTTGTAACCATATTTTTATACACTTTGCTTTCCATCAGTCATCCACTCTGACAATCAATCAAAAACCACTTTCAATATTTTAACAACATCAAATCGATATTCGATTTGCACTTCTAACGTGATAAGAAAACAATTCAATCCAAGACTGATGGCAATCTCTCAAACTCAAGGCAAAAACCTTTCTCCTGGCTGCCTCACAAAACTTGACATTGTTTTTGGTTAACACGCCCAATTCATAAGAGAATCTCGACAGGAGAAAAAGAGAGAGTAGGAGAGAGGGGCAGCGATAGAGAGTGGGGGGTGTATGAATATCGTATCAAATTTCAGCAGAGTTTCACTTTTCACCATTGTTAATCATCTTGCAATTATTATAACAACTTTTTTTTCATTGTGATTTAAATTAACAATTAAAGTCGATAATTAACAAAACAGCAACACACACCTCCAATGAAAATACGTAATAAAATTATTAATAACAATAATAATAGCAACAATTTATCACAAGTTACCGTCCAATTTCCATGAGCCATTTTTCAAATAATTTGTGTAACCTCAACTTGAAATCGAACAACAAATGCGATGACGACAACGAGCCACAAAATGAAGTCATTACCACGGACAACAAAAGCTCGACGCGACCAAACCCCAATCGTTGATGAGGTCTGCCCCAAAAGTCGAAATCCAAAACCAAAACTAAAACCACGTCATATATGAGCAAATCAAAGTTGATTTCGTCATAAGGCAAAGACGTTCCCAAAACAATTTTCGAGTCAAATAAAATTTATGACCAAACATAATTACATTTTACTAGGAGAAATAGAAAAAAAAACTAAAGAGACCGCACTCGAAATATTTGAAATAAATTGGTCAAAAGTAGCGGAAGCTAAAAAACGAAACTGAACACCAAATTGAAGTCAATAAAATGCAAAAACAAAAGCATAAAATAAAATTAGGAAGAAGAAAAAGTTTTACAATAAATCTCTAGCAATAAAACTTACTTTCGAGCACACAACAATTTATTTTGATATCATTTTTCCGCCATGAAACATGTACGATCTGTCGATCCGTCGATTCCGAAACTATTCATTCAGGTTCATCATTAGCACCTAAAGCGTTGAGGTTGAGGAAAAGGGAAAGGCGGACAGCAAATGTCTGCGAATGTCGCCATTTAATTGGCTCAAACTCAAACTCGACTCGAATCAACGACGCCACTTGGATGAGCGTCAATTTCTTAGCCAGGCCGATGAAGATGAGAGAAGCGGGAGAGGAAGTACTCTAAGGCTTTTTTTTCTTGCTGATTAATGAAGACAATATTTTTGCATTCGCCACCTTGTTAACGACTTTATGTGCAACTCTTTTTATTATTACTATTTTTTTGTTTGTTGCAAATGACTGTGGAGAAAATTAAATTTATGAAATAGCCCATAAAATGATAAACATTCGCGAAATGATGACTGCAAATTGGCGTTGCTGTTGCTGCTAATAGAGACTCTTCTCAGCTAGGGTTATAAATGTGGTTAAGCTTGATATATGGCCCAGACACTTTAAAGCCGAAAGAAAGTGCGTTGGAAAAACTCCTTACTGACCCACAAAATGATCATCTTTGGCTTCTTGGATGTACTTGATAAAACCAAAGATTAAATTAATTTTAATTATTCCTTTATTAAGAAACAATTATATGTTCTGAAAGTTAGAAATTAAGAAAATATTTTGGTATACTTATAAGCATATTTTATCTTCCCCTAATCTTTGTAGCTCTTTTTTTCATAATCCTGTTAACTTTCGACTGAGATTTTTGAATTTGACATTAATTTCTATGCATTCTTTTTTCTTATATTAATCATTTTTTCGTTGATCTATAACAAGTCTACATTATTCATTTATCTATTTATATATCTTTCAATATTTTGTAATTAATCTTTTTCTATTTCTACTATTAATTGTCTCCATTTGTCTTCTTTTGTATAATATTCTTATTTTTGTCATTATTTGACACGTTTCTGCTTCCGTCCAACTCTTTATTAAGATAAATGGATGAACATTTGTCAATTTAACACTTAACATTTTTAAGTATACTTCATATTTTGCAACTTAACTAACGAATCAACTACATTTCGTTAATTCACAGCGATTCAGGCTTAGACGATAGAGTGATTATCTTTTATTTCGTGATTTTTATTTGCTTTTATTCTGATAATTTGGCCAACATTTTGGTATATAATGTTGTGGGTCTCGTGCCACATGAGCAACAGTTCATTGACTTCTCCTAAGCAAGCAGCAATAACTTTAAAAAAATATGTTAAAAAATGTTCCGTTCTGTAAGTAGCTAAAACACCAAAAACTAATTTATTTAGGAATATATTAACTTGGCTTTATACCATTCACAACTGCAGCTTGTCGCGTTCTTTGCTCTGATCTCCATCGTTGTGGCAGCTCCTGGATTCCTAAAGCAGCGTCATGTTCTAGTCTCCACACCCGTTGTCGCCGTTAAACATGTGGCCGTGGCTCCAGTGGTGCCTGTGGTGTAAACTGTGGTTCCAGTGGTGCCTGTGGTGAAAACTGTTGCCGTGGCTTCTGTTTATCACCGCACTTATGTGCCCGTCGTTAAATCTTACGCCGTAGCCGCATCTCCCTATACCCATGTCTATCATGGTTAGATTTCGTCTTGTCTAAAACTTAAAATAAACTGATTAAAGTGCGGAAAATCTTTAAAAATGTCTAGAATATCTTTTTGGCTCAACAAAATGGCGGAAAGGATTAAATCTTATGGCTAATATGCTTTATTTTTTAAATCGAGTAATCAATTTTATTTGATTAATTTTGCCAATATCCACAATCCGATTTTATACATAAATAAGACTAAATATTTATGTTTTGCAAAGTAATGTAATTTAATTAATCTAACTAAGTTTGGAGACGCCCTGCGGCAATTTGAACTCGAATAATGTTGATTCACTGCATTCTCTCAATATTCTCCCAGTTAATTAATGTTGATTTACTGCATTCTCGCTTTATTATCCTGCAAAGTTGCATGAAATTCATTAAGATTACAAAACGAGCAATAGCAAATGCTCATAAAATTCTTCCCTTCAACTAGAGATACTCTTTTCTCAGAAATAAAAGAGTTATTATTAAGCAAATATTATGATGCTTCACATAGTGCAACTAGAAGATATTCCTTTTTTCAGAAGTGAAGGAATTTTTGAAATTCTTTTTTCTCTTACCTAACGAAAATTTAAGCATACACATTTCTATTGACTACAGAGTCTAAGAAAGAAAAAATCTGGAGCAAATATTTTCTTTGATTCCAACAGTGCAAATGTGTTTTGTGTGTGGTTTTTAGCTTCTTCCTCTTCTTCTTGTTCTTTTTCTGTTGTTTGCTTCAGTCAAGCGTTAAATGATAAAAGCCAAATGCAATTGCGTTCCAGGCACAACATCCAATAGTCGGATGGTCTATGGTCAAATGCAGTTTTGCACATGCACATGCACGAGATAGATTTACCACGAGATGCAACAGTTTTGCGTCAGTCTATAAAAATAATCAGTGGCAGTGGCAGGCACTAAAAAAAAGAAGAAGCTAAAAACCATTTGGCAAGCTGTTAAGAATTGCAGTGTGAACTGGCAACTGATTGAAATTGATTAATGCAACACCTGCAACTGATGGGGGAAATACACTGAGCAAATATAAGTGCCATGAAATGAGGTAAAATCGAAGGAAGTTGTCATTCAATTGGTTAATCTTTATCAATCTGAAAACTTCTTTCAACGAATACTGTTTTTTACAATGTTTTTATTATTTTTCTTGCAGTTTCTCTCAGTGTATGTGTGTGAATTGGCAATGGATCAGCGTTAACTTCCTCCAAGTTGACCCAAATTTGCCAGACATCTCGTTTGCGTTCTGTCTCAATCTCTCATTCTCTTTCGCTGTGTTTTCCTCTTAGCGTTATCTGTTTGTTGGCTTGAAAGAAATTTATGTGCTTGACTTGCTCCCAGAATTGTTAACAACAATTTAAGCGGTTGCCTAAATGCCCCTCCGTTTACCTTTTCAATCCCGCATCCCACTTCATTTTCCTTGGTCAAAAGTATTTTATTGTCTGATGTTGCCAATTGTTGTTGGTTGTTGTTGTTTTTTACTTGTTGTCTTGTTAACGCTTTTTATTGCCTCTTCCATTTGGCGTTAGCTTTTTGGCTAGCCGCTTTATAAGTCTATTTGTCGTAGCTCCGCGACTCCAATGCAGATGTATCTTTCAGATACATTCATTAGCCTGCTTTGCAGTTACAGTTGACTGTTTGCTGTTTGCTCTGCCTGCTGCCTGATTTATGCCCATTTGGCAACATAATCTTGGCTTGTATTTAGACATTTCCTATGTTGTCACCCCACTTTGCAATCTCCCCTCGCAGTTCCCCTTGTTTCTTGACTTGTTAACTTTGTTTTTTGCACACTTAAATTGTTTTTTTTTTTGGTTTTATTTGTTTTTGGGTTAATTAAAATAACCAGGCAAATGAGCTGTTGTTGCTATAAAGTGGTAAGGGGAAGGGGACAATAGAGCGGAGGGGGGCAGTGGGTCAGCTGCCTCACGACGTGTGAACATGGCCAAGCAAATTAAGTCTACCAGTAACAAGAAGCGACTACAACTTGGGCCTCATCTCGTTATGACTCTGAATATGCAATGTGGCTTTGATGAGATTTGCCTAACCGCCCCCCCCCCCTTTTCCCCCGCCTCCCTCTCTTTAGGCAATTTAGCCATTTTCCTGGCTAATTCCAAATTCATTGAAGGCGCGCCTGCGCAATTAGTTGGCCCTGCAGCTGGCGTTTGCAATTTTGGCACGTTATCATAGCAAAAACTCAGCGGAAAACTCGTTTTTCGTTTTTTCCTCTACCTTCAGTTTTCCTCCTTGGTTCTTGTGCTGCTGCTTCTTCTTCTAGTGCTTTGGCCTTCTTCTACTTTGATGTCGTCTCTATTAAAGCTTAGTCGCTGCTTTGTCTTGTTTCGTGATTGTTTTAACAAACTCTGTTGGCCCGTTCTGTTGGCGGTTCTATTCTCGGTTATTGTCTTTGGCCTGAACTGGTTGGTTGTCAACTCTTGGCATCATCAAATAAGGGAAAACTTGTCGGCACATTGCATCGCATCGCGTTTCCTTTGCTCGCTTCTTGGAATACAAAAAGAAAAGAATCTGTTGCATTTCCTTGGGAAATATTTGTGGCATTTGTCTTTCATTTGATTTGCTTTGATTTGATTTGTTGCAACTGGAATTGGCTACTGTGATTCTCTTCCTGCTCCGGTTTTGAAAACATTCAGTGCCACTTTTTCCCCATTTACTCTCTGTCTGATCTACTTTATTCCAAGTGCTTGCCTTCTGACTCTCTGTGTTTGGACAAAACGAGGAGCTTGCAGCTGTTTGGGGGCAACCGAAGCGACCACAAATCGTTGCAGGAAATCCGATTTGTGGTAAAAGTTTTTGCACTAAACAAACTTGACAAAAGCAGCGTTTTGTGCGGCTTCTTGGTGTGAAATCTAAGCGAGTTATGTTTTCCAGCATTGTGGGTGGTGCGGTGGTGCAAAAGCGGGGTTGGTGCTAATGTTAAACGACAGCTTACATAACAGGGGTCAGTGGCTTGGATTAGCTTTTTATTGTCGCATAAAAAAAGCTAGAAATGGGTGAAAAAAAGAGAGTGAGTTTAAAAAGTGTTTAAAAGAATTGAAGGGAAAGATTTTATGTTATTGGCATTTAAAAGCTAGAAATTAGAGTGAAGTGATGTTAATGAGCCAAAAAAAGTTTAAACAATTGTGATTTTAAAAACCAAATCATGGGCTATAAATAGAACTCCTAACTTATCAGAAGTTTGCAGTTTTTAAGTCTACAGAAACTTTATAAGCCATGCGAGTATCAGCAAGAAAATGTCAATTCTTTACAGAGAACCACGTTCTTAATTTTAATACTTTAGCTACGGGTATTAAAGACTTTTCGGGTCTAAACAAATGATTAAATAACATTAACTCATACATTTAAGAGATTTTGTTTTATAATATCTCTTATCTGAAGATGTCTCTTATCTAAGTTCCCCTAAAGATTGCAATCTTTTAAGCAGCAAAGATACTATAAAAACTCTGAAGGTGTCACAAATCGATAGCACTTCTTCCGATATCGATAATAATAACAGTTTTAAATGTTGTATATAAATGTTAATTTATACCAATATTTTTAATAATTGCAATTTTGAAGCAGTTCATGACATTTGCATTTTTACAACGTTTAACATAGACAATAACAACATGATATTCGCATTAAAGTGATCATCAGTGTTTGGTTAGCACTCGAATCGAGTTGATTTATTAATCATATTTGCCCTTGCCTCATCTAATGTTATCGATAGCTCTACTCTGAAGATCATAACCCCTCGTCGGTGGCAAGTTCAAGACTGCAAAGACTTGGCAACAACAACAACAAGAGCAGATTTCTGCCATTTAATCTGTAATGTATTCCAAGACGAGAGAGTCTTGGACCGAGTGGGTGGCTGCAAAGTGCCGTTATGCGAGGCAGTTGTGGCACAGCTGCATAAGTTGCAACTGCAACACTCGCTCAAGTGGTGCGTGGGTGGCCCCAGACACCAGACTAAGACTAAGAAGAGAGACGCAAACTTGAGTTCATCATTGTCTGGCAACCTTTTGCCGACTGTGCTTCATTAACACTCGCTGGTTGTTGTGTTGTTGTCGGCTCTTTGTTCGTCGCTTTGCCGTTTTGACACTCAACACGCTGAACTTCAAAGCGCAGCGATTAATCTTGGCCAGAGATATTGCCCGGATACGCTGTGCTTCCACCACATCTTCCATCTGCAATTTGCGTTCATTTCGCTCGCTTGGCCAAGATTCTGTCGTACTTGAATTGGTACCTGGCTTGGGATAACATTGCCACATTTCACACCCAGCCTTGACACGAGAGGGACTGTAGTTTCACTTCTTGCAGTGCACAGTGGGGCAAGACGTTCATTTGCTATACACAAAAAAACATGAAACAAGTATACTATTTTGTCAAAGTAATATTTTTTAATAATTCATCGAAACTCAGATGCTGGGTATAATAATAAACAATGAAAATTTCACGTTTTAGTAAATTTTTAGGAATAATAAATATTAATTAAACAAATTTAACTTTGTGAGAAAAAATATGTAGGAAATAAATGTTTTTTATATACAAACAAAAATTTGAATATTAAAAAAAAATGGAATTTAATTTAATAAATTAAGAGTTACTTTATTTTAGAAAATGTGGCAAACTTACTGATACAATGATGTTTTATGAAATCAGTTTATACAAAGCTATCCTTAGTTGACTCAAAATACACGCAACTTTGACTAATTTGTCCCACTGTGCAGCGACTTTAACTGGAGGAGCTGCTCATAAATCATCGCCCAGGCGACTGTGGGCGTTGCCAGAGTCCATTAGAAGCTTACGCAGGCGCAGCTGTCGCAACTTCATCTCGCTCTCCTGCTTCTCGGCCCCCTCCCACGGTTCTCTCCCTCGCTATCCTGTTGCACTGTCAGTTTCTCCCAACTCATTGTCAGCTGCAGAAATTGGTTGGAAAACATTCGCAGGCGTCGCGTCGAGTGATTTGCTTTTTTCATGTTGTTCCAGATTGGCGTTTTGTTTGCCACTTTATTGTTGTTGTGTTTGTTGTTGTTGGGGCTGTCGGAGACTGACCAGTCTATGGGATTAAGCACTTTGTGGAGCACTGGGTCAGTCAACAGCAGATTGAAAGGCATTGAAGTGCGAAAATTCTATGAAAATTGTTTATTGTTCAATGATTGAATTCAATTTGGCGTGCGAAATACACAACGCAACTCTTTGGCCAGCATTTAGCGTCAACTCAATGGGATTTGCAACAAGATCTCTTGAGATTTTAAATAGTTTTGCAGTTCAAAAGTTCACTGGGTTTGGTTATGGCGTTAGACTTTAATGCAAATTGGAAAGGAAAGTGCGATTTGAGCTGGAAATAATGTAATAGAGTGTAGATTGGGGGAATAAAAACTCTTTATGTTCAAAACGATATGCTACCAAATGGGGTAAGTTTTCAATGGATAAATTTAAGGCACTTTTTCTCCTTTGAGGAAATTTAAATTTAATGATCTCCACAAAACGATGTTATTTCATAGATATTCCAAAATCAATTTTGATACATTCCATTTCAAATGGGGACTAAGATAAGCAGAGATGTGAAGTTTTTAAAATGTATCTTTTCTCTGCAGTAAAGCTGCCATTAAGTTCATTAAGTCTCGAGTATTTGAATCGTTGTGAAACTGTAGCTATCAAAATTCAGAAGGCCTTGCTCTATTGACTTCTATTTATTAAAGCCATTACGTTAACTGTATCATTAAAAATGCTAAATGTAATTTCACACTTTTTAGACTCAGACTTGGTCTGTAATTTCCCTCTTCCTCTCTCTCTCTCTTTCTCTCGTTCTGTGATAAATTGATACTCACATTCTTTGGACTTTTGCTCTAGATATTATGCAATTCGTTGGCTTGTTGGCCCGTTCAACTGCCTGGCCAGAAGAGCAACCAGATTTGAGAGCATTCTCATTATCAAATTACAATCGGTTTGCCATGGCTTTGATTTGCCTTGCTCTGCGTGTTGTTCGTTCGTTTGCTTGTTCGCTTGTTCGTTCTTGGCCAAGTTATAAACATTCGATTCCAGGTTGCCTTTCATCTATCGGCAAATGGCCATAACTTTCCAACCACGCAACACGGCTGCGGTTTGATTATTATTTTTATTGCAACGTTCAAGCCAGGCTTTTTGTTTTTTGCTAGGAAAAGCCAACGACAGCAATTGGCCAGCTCCTCCCCTCCTCCTCTTCTTCTTCTTTTTGCTGTTGGCATTTTGTGTTCATGTTTTATCTGTTGACTGTTGTGCTCCTGTAGCTCTGCTCACCACACGAGAGCCGCGACAGGAAAATGCGGAAAATTGTTGTACACATTGCTGCTAAACTGATGCCTTGAAATGGAAAACTTTACGACGCATTCGCTCTTATCATTTGTCGCATCTTCTCCAGAAGGAGACGCCGAGTGAAAGAAATAGAAAAGAGAACTGCTGAGAACTTGAAAGTTTTGCAGATCTATTTATTTATTTATTCTCCAACTGCAGGCAATTCACTTTTCTCTTTATCATGCGACGGGAAAAAATTAAAGTAATTGTTATTTGGCAGCAGAAGAAAGTCAAAGAACGGGCTAGAAGAAGACGAAGAAAGTGGAGAGTAGAAGTAATAAAAACTTCTCATAAAATGACCAACAATTAGGCAAGAAATCAACTACTGAATGTCGAGTCTCAACTCTTGACTGACAGCTTCCTTTTGGCCAATTTGATAGTCGTGTGGGCGGAGAAAGCAACACAAGAAAAAAAAACAGTTTTGGCCATTTGTTGATCTTTTAATACCCTTGCAGAGGGTATTATAATTTTGTCAAGAATCTGACTATATAATATAAATGCCATAGGAATGATTTGTGGTAAATCAAACATTATTATGAAAAGCTTTGTTGTTTCCTAGATATTTGAAAATTTTACAATATTTGCATTTAATGTTGTCTTAAACTTAAATTTTGTTATTTCCTAATAAGACTCGTAGACTCTGTATTTACTGCTGCTTATCGATCAGTCATAAACTAAATACAGGACTCTGCAAGGATATTAAATCTTCGTGGTGCCGTAGAAAACCTTTCAGTCTTGTTTTGGTAACTGTTTTAGTTGCCATCAATTAGAGTGAAGCAAAGGGAAACGAGAAAGAGAGAGAGAGAGAGAGCGACGACTTCAATTAAACGACTGAGAATCGTGCATAGACCATATTTATCAATCACCATTATTCTAACTGTTTTCCAACGTTGACTTTGCTATGTGTTTATAAAGAAGCTGCTACGATTCCAAATCCAAATCCAAACCGAAAGCTGAACTCAACTCAACTGAACTGGGAAAAACTCATAACAAACGCAGAGTTCATGTGGCAGTTCAGTAGAACTCGAGAGCCATGAATTCGCTAGTGAAAGGGAGGGAGTGAAGGAAGGAGGAAAGGAGAGTTGAAACGAGGGGTGTTTAGACAAACGGTGGCTGGCTGACTGCCTCTTTCGGTCGCTCGGTCGTTCGGTCGGTGCATGCCACAATGAACTCGCAACTTTTAACTGTTTTTCCACATCGCGACGTCGCCGTCGTCTGTTTGCGATTTGTGAAAGCTTCTGCCATGGCCGAGGAAAATGAGTTTGCGCTTCGGCTTTTGAGTCGCTTCTAGCTGCTGCTTGTTGTTGCTTTTGTAGTTGTTGTTATTGCTGTTTCAGTTACCACCGTGCCGCACTGTGGTCGTCACGGCTCACTGGCAGTTTGCAAGTTGGCCAACAGTTCCAAAACAGTTCTATTCAAAACAATGCATAAATTGTGCGCAAAAGGCCAAGCGACATTCACGAAAAGTAGTTCAAACTCTCCCGCAGATATGCAAATACTCAAATCGCAAAAGAGTCCAGTTAGGGGAACTCTGGTCAATACTCCACTCTGTGAACACATCTGCTAATTAACTGCAGATTGCAACACTAATTTGTATCTCAAAACGCGGCATGACGTATTGGCCAGTGAGAAATGCCCAATAAATAATCAAAACGACCCCGAAAGATTAGATCAAATATTCAAACCGGAATTCGACTTTTTACGCGTCTTAGGCTAATTTTTCTTTTTCTTCAACATTTTCTTTTTTCGTTTTTTTTTTTTGCGTAGCATTTAAAATATTGTTTTAAAAAAATCTTTTCTCAAACTATTATCTTGTGTGTTAATTTCATTTCTCTCTCTCTCTCTCTGTTTATTTTCAGGTAAGCAAAAAAAAAGCAACTTTTACCCACAGCTGATTTTTGGTTTACTCGTATTTTATTGCCACGTAAGTAGCACGGTCATAAATCAGGCGACGGATTATGGCGGAAGTGGTGGTAAATAAGGGAAGGGGTAGAGGGGAATCGGGAGTGGGAGCGGTTTCGGGAGGAGACTGGGCGCAGATACATGCTCCGCTTTGATGATGTCAATATTATTATGCAAAACCCTTCCATGATAAAGTTAAAAGAAGATCGATAAAAACTTTTTTGAGTTGAAAATAGAAAGCTAAAAAGCAAGAAATACGTAAGAATATTTTGCAATAAATTGGAAAATAATGATAAATTAAAGGCAATTAATAAACTTCTAGTTCATAAATGAAGTTCTTGTAGATATTGCTAAATATCGTTCCATCTGTAGTATTTATTTATATTATGAAGTTCTTTTTAAGGAAAGAATTATATTTCAAATTATTTTGGAAATGCTTGGAAATTTCTTGTTATTGTCAATGTTAAAATTCGTTTGCAATGTTAATGATTTTCAAAAATTTCTTGCTGTACGATATTTATACGATAGTTTTCTGCAATCTACTGCAGCAACAATCTTTTGGCTTTAACAGGTCGCCATCTCTGTGGAAAAGAAAGATCTGTTTTAACGTTGTTCACAATTTGTCTCACAGCTTTGACAAATGCCCAAAAATTCATCAAAGTTTTACGAGATTTCCCTTTTCTTTCGGATCATCAAGGCCTGATTTTATTGACTTTATAGCGGCAAATTTGCCATAAACCTTTATTTTTTTTTCTCTGAAAACAATTTTACGCATTTTTATTTTTTTTGAATAAATTAATGAGGTTTTTGGTTTGAGAAACGAACGAGCTTCAAGCGAGCTTTCAATGGCTATCAAAGTTTGTGCAATGTTTAACAATATAAATAATTGGGCTTGTTATGAAATTTACATAATTTTGATGGAGACCTTCCTCCCTCCCTTCCATTCTCTTTCTCTCTGTCTTTCTCTTAAGCTGGGCAGGGGTTCTACACTGGGGCATTTATTGATGTTTTTGGGGTCTGTCGATATGTATCTTTCGCTGATATTTTGACAGCTGCTGCGACCCGTTCTCGATTTTCTGTGTGCCGATCATTTGTCAAATCTCTTTTCTTTTATATTTTTCCTCCTTCTTTTTATTGAGATTGTTTTTGCGTCGCTGTCACCGCCCGCAGCTAGTTTTGCTTTTAAAATATATATTTGTAATGCCGTAAATGACTTAATAGTTGGTAAAAATTAATCAAATTGTTAAACAAAATATTTTTGGCCAGTGCCTTGCATAACTACAATTTGTTAGTTGACGGACATCTGGCATTAGTTGATATGGCTTGAATTTCTTTTGTATGATATGATTAATTTGCAAAGATAATCTCGAGAGTTGGCTTTAAAAGATCATAAGTAAAGTGCGTTGAAGGTGTGCGGATTATGCAAACAAGACATAGAGAGAAGGAGAGAGAGAGAGAGAGAGAGAGAATTGGAGAAGGCGAATTAAGACTGTATATATTACGCGAATTAGAGTTTGGATTGTTGTAGTCGATAGGTATATAAAGATCGGGGTAATTTGCAGAATTGAAAGATTATTTTTGATAAAAAATAAACCACATTTTTGCATTAATTTTTTTATTAAATTATTACTGAAGCCAATAAATTTTAATTAAAGACAGGTGTTTTAAAGTTGCAAATTTAGAATCAATATCTCTTTAAATGTTTTTAATTTTTAGACTTCAAATAAACTTTTATTTGACTTATTCAACTTCATTTGCTTTCCTCTATTTAACACCTTCGAGATGCTTTGTTTTATAGAGTCAAAGACCTTGCGGCAAAGATCCCTCTGCGTTCGTGAGAATCTTCTCCTATTTGCCAGCCATTTCCTACAACAATGTTAATGCGCGAAATTCCAGGCGCACAGTACAAAAACAGATGATTTAGCACCCACACACACACACACCCACGAACGCACAGTTATAGATACTTTTTTTACAGATACATAGATACACTGCAATTATCACAGTGCATAGAACCCCGGGGTCATAAAATAACCTAAACCGCCCGCCCAGACGCTAGAAATATGCGTGAAAAACCTAAAAGAGTGCAGCAAATGTTGCCGAGCAACAAATGTTGCTAAGCAACATAGCAATGTTGCCGGCGCAATGTTGCATTCGATTTGTGCGCATCGAACATGTTTGAAGCGAGCGCAACTGAGTTTAACTCTCCGAGTGTGTCTCTGTGTGTATGTGAGAGTGTTTGTATCTGACGGATACGCGAACGCGCAGATAAACACGCCTGGCCAAAAGGCAGCAAAATGTATCTGCGCAGTGAGCGTTGGCCTCAGTAACACGCGAGCGCTTCTCAAATGCAAACGTCGCCACGGACACTCGATGTTTGAATAAATTCCGAAGAGCGCGCGCGCGTTTCGCCGCATTTTGTAGTATTTTTTGAATGATTTTCAACACATATATTTTCAATACATTTCTCATGAAAGAAAAACGGTTGCTAAAAACACGTGCTAAATAATTACGCAAACTAATGCATAAATAAAATTAAAGTGCAAATAAAAAATAAAAGCTAAAAAATTGTAACGCATTTACCGGCATTTTATAATTAAATGAAATTGCATTTTATTTTTGAATAAAACAAAAACTGCTGAATTAAGTGAATAAGAACGAAACGCCAGCATAAAAATTCCCTAGAAACATTCACTGCACACACACACAGATGCTTTGGCATACTCACACACACACATAGAGAGAGAGAGGCAATAAACTGTATAAAAGTGCATTAAAATATTGAAAGAGAATTTCAAGCGGCATTTCTGCGTGTATTAGTGTGTTTTGTGTGTTTGTTCTTACCCCAACTTTATTTCTGTGTATCTGTGTGTCAATGTATCTGTATCTGTGAGACCGCTTGCAGCTGTATCCGTAGCGAAGCTGTTGTTGTCGTCGTCGGTTGTCGGCTCTGTGTTCTGTGTGCGTGCGCAAAACACTCTCGGACGAAGAATACAAAATAAAACACAAACACAACAAGAAAAATAAAAAGGTAAACTACCTACTTTGCCTGCCTTTTGGCGAAGCAGCCGCAAAAGTGTACGAAAAACATACCGAAAAATTTATATAAAACAAGAAGAAGAAGAATAAGCAACAACAACAAGAAGTATCTCATATACAACATTGCGCTATATATATTAAATCAAAGCATCTCCGTCTTCGTCTCCTTTTGCCTCTGCTCTGATTTACTGCTTCTTTGGGCACTTCCTCTTTATCGGCATCTGCGCTTCGCTTCGCTTTGCGCTTCATCTTCTTCTTCCTCTTTCAACTGTTGTCGCCTGCTGCATACAAAAAAAAGTTGCGCACGCGGTCGCATCTTGTGGATACTTTTTCTTCATCTTCATCATCGTCTTTGTTTTGTTTTGTCGATTACTCAACCCGAATTGGATTTAAGCGACATTAACGCAAATCTTCTCTACACTCTTGGTATGTCTTCATATTAATATTTTTTAGTTTTGTTATTACTTTTATTAATATAAATTTTCTGTATGCTTAGCAGTTTTTATGGGGTAGCGAAAATATGAGGGCACTTATTTGGCATATGTTCTTTTTATAGTTCTGTGATGAGGTATTATAATTTGATGATGAAATGTGTAACTCATAAAGGCAGATTTCCTTAATTATTTAAACTTTTGTTCAGGTTAATATGTTGAGTAGTTTTTTTTTGCGACTGTGTGAAAGAATCGAACTGGAATTAGGATCAGTAGTCCGAAAAGGAGAATTTTTATGGAAAGCTTGGAAATAATTTGTACTTCAATCTCAGAGTTTGTTATTATTTCCAGTAAATTTTTTTTCGGAGAATTTTTTATCTCCTGCGTTTTCGTTGAGTTTTTTTTTTGCCGTACGTATATAATTTTTTTTTTAGTTGCTAATAACTCGACTCGTGAGTGTTCTATATGTAGCACGTCTGTATCTAGATATATTTTTCGACATGTGTGTAAAAAAATCGTGTGTGTGCGTTTTTTAATTATAAAAGTGACAAAAAGCGCAAACACATAAAAAGATTCAAATGTATCTCAATGTGCATATACTATATGTATATATATATAGTTTAGAGGAACCAGCAAAAACTTTTGCCTCGTTTGGGCAGTTAATTTATAGTTCTTTTTGTATGTTTTGATGTGGAATTTTCTTAGTCCAATTGATTGTTATGAGGCAAACGAGGACGAGGGTTGTGTCTGACAATAAGAAGCCATGTTTCTTCTTTAAGTTTCCAATTTAAATTAAATTTAATTGGGTACAGTTGTCTGATAATTATTATATCAACAGCTGTGGCTTATTATACAAATCTCGAGTTACTTCCTTACATTAATTAATTCACAATGGATTCGTTAAAAAAGTCAAACTACGTTTCGTATTTCCTCACATATGTTTCCAAAAAAAAAAAATAAGATTAAATTGATTTCGCTCTATAATTCGATAAATGGTCTGCGCAATTTGCGACCCGGAGCTTAACCCTTATAACCATATGAGCTGTAAAACTTAAGCCGCAACCCCAACAACAAAACAACCATATAAAGTTAATGCGTGTTTTGGTTTACTTTTTTGAATTTTATTTCTCTGAACTTCCCGCACGCAAATCCATTCAACATCTGCTTTGGTGGCATTAAGTTAAATTTGCAACATCCTGTTGCACATTGACAACATCCTGACATGTCCTGCAGTGCTCAGAATCTATACTTTCATTGACACACACAATCACAATTACAATCCCACAAATTTAACAGCTGAGTCAACCCCCAGGATTTTAGTTTTCCCCTTTGCAACTTTTTTTTTGGCAAGCACAACATATCCAAGTGCGAGTCATAGCATTTAGCATTGCTGCAGCTGCTCAGATACATCTGCAGATATATCTACAGAGAACTCACAGCTTTTTGAATGACTATAACGACAACGACGCATCTCATTGCGCGTTTCGATTCGATTCGTTTGGTTTTGTTTTGTTTTGTTTTCGGTTGCGTGTTTCGGGTATCGAAAATTGCCATGCGAGGGTTGCTTCAATTCATTGTGGTTGCTGTAGTTGTTGTAGTTTTTCTTGTCGTTGTTGTTGTTATTGTTATTGGCACAACAAAGCGCAGCAATTAAATTTGATGGTCGACAGCAACCTGCATGCCAGCTGTATGAAGGTGTTTGCCATTGTTGTTGTACTCTTTCAAAGAAGGGCATTACCATTTCATTAGAATGTTTGTCAGGGATTTTAAGTGGCCATTTTCGATCAATTTTGCTCAGAATCTATAATTTACTTTACCAACAGTTTTCACAATGGTTAATTTGATGAAAAGTTAACTTATTTAGAAAATTGAAATATGTATTTTATTTAAATTACATTAACCAATGCAGGCACTATTTTTTAAGGAACATTATACAAATCAATCTGTATGTGAACTTTTATAAATTGCAATGATGATCAGATTATAATATTTCTTCCTTTAGAGTATCTACTATTCGTTTTTGCCCCATACGAACAATCTCTTGTCTATTTCTGGTCATGGCTGTTAGTTATCGGTGGTTGGTTTGACGCTCACCAAACTTTAATCAAACGTTTCTTTCATGTCTTTTAATTTTATTTTTTTTTCAATAAGTGAGACGAGTGTTGATTGAGCTGAACCCTGAAATGCGATTCATCGATTATTTTATTACCACTTCAGCCACCCACATGGCAGTCACATATACACGCACACATACACAAATATATAGATAAAGGTACTTTCCCAGACTACAGTAGAGTTGAGTCGTAATTGTTATGAGTGTCGCCCTGTCATTCTACACCAATCTGCAGGCCCTGAACTTGTCAACTTGTGCCACAAGTTGTTGCGCCACACCAACAATATACCCCAAGACCCTCATTTTGCTCCCTCCCCTTTCAACACATATTTTCATTTGGTGTGTCGCCTGTTTGGCGCTTCCTTCAGTTTCTTTTCGTTTGGTTATTTGCCCTTTCTTGGCTTGTGCTTCTTCACTAATTTTCGGCCTTTACCTTTTCGTCTTTATCAGCTGCTGTTTATCGTCGCTTCTTATTGAATTTCGGCTCAGTTTGTTGAGCTGTCTCTCTCTCTCTCTCTTTTGTTCTCTCCTTCTCTGTTTTGGAAGATTCTCAAGTTGTCTTCACGACAAACTCGTGCTACGTGCAGCTTCTGTCTGTAGCGTTTTTAGCCTCAGGTTTTTTGCAGTTCCAAACCAACAGAATTGATTTCGTTAAGTTAACCAAAACTTGTTTGTGTTTTCGGTCTTAAAAACTCGTTTTAAGGACGTTCTTCATGCTGCATCTTCATTTCCATTTACATCTTCTTCTTCTTCTGGCCTTTAATTTGCGTAAAGTTTTATGACTCATTTTACCTAGCCACAGATTTATGGTCCGCGAACGGATATGCGGATATGGACAACAGATGTAGCGTTCCTAATTAAAAGTAAATACCTGCCTCTGGGAAAAATAAATAGAAATGGAGTTGAGGCTAAAGATATAAATGTTTATGTTTAGTTTTGACTGACCTAGGAGAACTTGAGGATGCCTATTCTAGGTTGTTTAAAGCTATGATTAAAAAAGACAACTTGAGAATAGTTTTAGAAATACCTTTCTAATCTTCTTAAGTTCTTAGATTTTGATTGAAAATCATATATTTGATTGCCTATTCTGTCTTATTTGATCTTTTATAAGTTTTTTAATATTTATGATAACTTTTTCATCTAAGTGTAGTTCACTTATAAAGCTTAATTGGAAGATGCACACTTATTATAATAGATCTGTCCTTGTGTTTTTGTTTCTTAATTTCTCTATTTCTTGCATCATTAAGATATTTGTCTTTTTTTGATGATCCTTGGAAACGATTGCTGAAGTACTTTTTTTTCTATGGCTGTTGATGTTGAAGTTATTAGAGATTTCGCATATGTGCTTCAAACATGCAGATTCAATTAACGCTTAAGGTTCCTGCATCCTCTCTGGCTTCCTCTCTATCCCTTTCAAACGCTTGATTGCTGTCTCCTAGAATGACAAACGCGCATTCGCATTTGGCTGACAGCTTTTTTTTACTTTTTTGTTGTTGTCGTTGGGCTCTTGCCGCGTGCCGCATGCTGTGGCATGCAACACGTGCCGTCCCCTCTGGGCCATTGAATCTAAGTACTTACCTCCTGAGAGCCTAGAGCTGAGGCAGCTGGCGTTTTTTTTTTTAATTTTTTCTTTTAATAAAACTCATTTGCAGAATTTTTCCAGAGTTTTTCCAGCTGCAAAGCAAAAGTGTAGGCTAAATAAAATGCAAACGTAATCATAAAAGTAAGTGGAAATAAATGCAGCAAGCACTGCGGCAATAAAAACAAATGATAAAATAAAGATACAACATAGATGCAAGATGGAAGATTTAGTTATAGTTATAGAAAGAGAGAGCAAGGAAAAGGAAGAGGGTGAGAGTCATTAAGTTGCCTCTTGAGACGGAACAACTGGAGATTTTATGATCACACGACAAGGCAAACCAGTAAGAAAAGTGACCAGAAGAACAACAGGAATCTTGAAAGAGAGACTGAGAGAAAGAGATAGAGACTGACTGCGAGAGACAGAGAGAGAGAGTGAGAATGGCAGGCTCCAGTCAGGCTGTTAATATTATTTAAATTTCTTGGCATTTATGTTGGACCTCGTCAAAGATTTATGAATATTGCGTGCCGCTGACAAGTCGTTTAGCCAGTTGCTAATGAGATTTGCTTTATGGATTTCCTTCCTACCTTACAGCGTGTGTTGAACGGAACGCCCCTTGAGAGCAGCCTACAATTGACACTGTTTATCAGACAGAAAAGAAAAGTGAAGCAAATAGAGAAAATGGAAATGGAAAATGCAAACAATTGAAAAATCTCAACTCAAGTCTTAAATATTTACCCAAGACCCGACAATCTAATCTGAAATTACGATTAAGCTACACTCTCTTCGACTTGGCCCGAAACAAAAGCAATTTGGCCAGCCCCACGCTTTAAATCATTGACATTGAAATCTTTCAAGCCACAAAACTGTTTGAAATTGCCCACAAATTCCATATCAAATTGCTCGGTCAATGAAAAGTGAAATCTTTCGTTGCCATAAAGCAAATTTTTCCATTGAAAAAGCAAAGGAAATTTTGGTAGGAAAATTTCAACTACAAATCAAATTAATAATCATGTGTCTAAGCTAAACCTAAACTCGTGCCCCATTCAAATTGTTACTAGAGACGCCCCCATCAAGTCTAAAGCTCTATGAGATTCGATTGTAATTTGCACGTAATTTCAGCTCTTTTCTGTTTTTTTTTCCCCAGTGTTTTATGTTGATGTGCTTGGTTTCTTGTGGTCAGTGCTGCAATTCGGAACGACCTCATTATTATGGAGTAATGAGTTTTCCTATGCTCTCTTTTCTCGAATATTATATTTACCTTTGTTTTGTTGCATTTGCTTAAATTGTTGGAGGAATCGATACTCTAATAAGATTTGTAAGTGCCTTAACATTACTTTGGCTTTATTTTGCTAACGATGCTAAGAATAAAACTTGATGTTTGCATTAGGTCTAAACATATATCAAATAACTGAAGCTATTATTATCTTTTGATTGAAGGTTTTACCATAGAATTAAAGTTAAATAAATTGAAAAATTTAGCAAAGATTAAACAGAATAACTTTATTTTAGAATTAAAGGCAAATGATATTTAGATGGGAGTCTCTACTATATAATTAAAACTATTTTTAGGAATAAATGATGTATTTTTTTATTTCGTCTATTATCTATGTTACATGGTATATTTATTGTGAGCCAGCTTAAATTTTGAGTTCACCTCTAAATAGTTATTGATAGAATCAAAGTTATATGTTATGATCTTCGGATTGAAATAACTTTTGTCTTACCTGATTTATTATTAATTTCAGAGCATTTATTGAGTAACTAATCCCGGCTAATCGTTCCGTTAGCTTTGACAGATGTTAATTTCAAAAGCGTAGTCAGTTTTGAAGCTAGAGGGATTTTGATTTTTCAACTTACATGGATTTATCTATGAATCATTAATCATCGATTGATGCTTTAATCTGGCCAGAAGCTCTTAGAGATTTCCAAAGTCAAATAGCCTTGGGGTTTGTTTTTTAGTTCGTTTGGGATTTTATGTAGTACCAAATCGATTTATGGCTTGTCTTGATCGCTATGTTCTGTAATTAGTAAAAAAAAAAGTAGTAAACTAGTTTGTTTGCAGCGATTTGCGGCAAAATGTTGAGATGTTGGACAAGGCAACATGGGCAACAACATTGGCAACATGTTGCAATGCGGACGGGCGACAAGTGTGTCGAGATGTGTAAGTCGAAGACGACGTAGTCAAAGTCGTCATGCGCCGTGTGTCTTGAATTGAGTTTAGAGTGTGGCATGTGTGAAGTGTGTGTGTGTGTGGTTGTGTGTGTCGAGTGTGTGTTGAGTGTTGGGCAACAACAAAACGCGTTCTCGCAATTCCAGGGAACAGCTGAACGTGAACAACGTTGAAACGCGTTGCAGCTGCTGCTGCTCCTTCAACTAACGCGACTTCGAGTCCGAGTCCGAGTCCAGGCCAAGGCAAAAGTGGCGGACAGTCTGCTCTGGATTTATAGCCGCAGTAACGTCAACTTTGCGGCGACGCGTCGCAACGTTTGTCGTTGTCCAGAGCGACGACTCGAACTTACACTCCCCTTTCCCCCCTCGACAAACTGAGAACGATTCCCGACTGGCGACTGTCGACTTGGGATTCGACTTGACTCGCCTTTTGCCTTGCCTCGCTTTGACTTGAGGTCAATGGCATTTTCTTTACAGCAATTCTTGTTGTTGTACTCATTGTAGTTATAGTTTGTTGTTGTTCTCAGCGCATTGGCAGTTGTAAAACAACGAAGCGCGAATTATTATTTCAGCGAAGCGAAATGGAAAATGTTGTAATAATAAAGTGGCTACACTGATGAGCGTCAGACAGATAGACGGACGGACGGACGGACGGAACTAGCTAGAAGCGAGCCAAGCCCCAAGTCTATAGATTACTTAACCAATAGCCCAACCTAGCCTAGCCCATCATCATCAGCCTTACAAGCTTACATCACATATCAAGACCAAGACAAACATTTCCGTTAGAGCAGCTACAACACGCAAGCCCAAAAAAGTATAAAAAAAAAGTAAGAAAAAACGATAGAAAAATCAAGCAACTACTCAATTCGATGTTGAAAACTTCTTGGAAACCAAATTAAATTGTGTTCAAGCGAGTTACTTGGACGAGGGATTGATGTGTTAAACTTCAGTTGCAGTTATACGTAGATACAGCTACAAGATACATCTATCTATCTATCTATCAACTGCTATAGATACATACTTACATTGTTGCATTCAATTACAGTGAGTGGAAAGTGTGTGCGTCTGTCAAGATTCAGTTTTAAATTATTTGTTCTCTTCTTAAGTGATAAATTACTTACAATTTTTTATCTAATCAGTTGCTGTACCTCTTGCGGTTGTTGTTGTTGTTTTGGGGGAAAGTGACGCTTCGACTGTGCACTTAATGAGTCAATTAAGTTAAGTTTATCTGTCTGGCTTCTCAGATTGTTGTCAGTGTGATTTCACAGTGTATCTTATAGAACGCAATTGAATATAAGTAGCTTGAGCTTAAATTTTAATTGCAAGCAATGTTTGTGTTCTGTCGTTCTGGTTTTGTCTATCTGATAAAACTGATAGTGCAGTGAAATCTATAGATATTTTCAACTTATTTATAGCTGGGATTTTTATTTTTTTTATTTTTTTTAAACTTGTTTTATTCGCAAAATCAGAGCTGTCAATTTTTTATCTTTTAAAATAGATTTCTTTAAAGAATATTTTGTGTTATATTATGTGTCTACCAAACATTTTTTTAAAAATATTTTAATTCAGCTATTCCCATGTTGATTTCTTCTTAAGTTTCTTTTTAAAGAACTAACGACTTGAAAATTTTTTTAAACAATATTTTGACTTTATAATGGAACTGATTGACTTGTTTCAGCTTTTCAAATACAGTTCTTGCCCATTTCTTTTTATAAGATTTGCCTTTCGGTTTTCTTTTGTTTAGTCATCGGTGAGCAAAGAACCATTTCCATTTTTCCAAATATGACATTTGATTGACGTATTGAAGTCTGTCAAAATAAACTATAAAAATATCTCTATTTCTTTTAAGACACTTTTCTATCCAGTAGTTCATTTGTTTTGGCATTTGATTTGAATTTATATAGGCCTAAAGTGCGCTTGCTTTTTGTTTTGTTTTTTTAACCATAAATTTCACTTTTATCCAACGGATTTTTTGGTTTGTTGTAGTGCAGTTAATTGGTTTATCACGCACACGACTTGCACTTGGCAACACTTGGAACTCTGAAATCATCGGTACCATGAGGTACTCTACAATATTTACATATATCTGTATGAAAAACACTTTCGTTTTTTCTCCCTCACTCTCTGTCTGTGTAAAACAGAAACGAAAGTGGCCCTTTTAGGTTGGTTGATTTTTCATAAGCGATAAGAAAACCCGCGGTTAAAAAGCAGCCAATTCCGTTGACTCCACGTTCGACTTGCTATTATCACATCAGCTGTGTACATTTTGCATGACTGACAACATCAACAATTTCCAGTTTCATAAGCGACAACTCGTACCTCTCTCTCCCTCTGTTTTGCAGTTGTAATGCTTTAATTGATACCTCTGCACTTTAATATGTATAATTCAACCTTTTGATACTTTTGCCACAGCCACAAATTCAAATTTGATATGTAGCGCTCTTAACATTCCTTCTCCATTTTAACATTCTGTTTTTTTTAGCAGGTAATTGATAGGCTCTCCCCTTAAACCAGCGTCCCCTTTGCAGCCTTTCTTTATGATCCTGCCCACAACTTGAGGCTCAAAACATATCAATTTGCCGCTGACTCTTTAACCACAAAAACAAAAACCAAAACGAAGAAAAAAAAAATTGTGTTGTTTTCTTTTGTCTTCTGTCATAAGGCTGACAAGTTTCTTTAGCCTGTTGCACAGTCAAAGTTCCCCTTTTGAAGCCCCCCTCCTCAAAGAGGAATACATCTTTCGGTTGCAATCTCTGCTTGTTGAATGTCTGGGATTGGGCTTGAGCTTGTTGTGTTTGTATGTTGTGTGTTGTGTTGTGTTGTGGCTGCCCCCTGCTGTGATTGCATTTTGCATAATTTTTCGAGCTGTAAATGAAACAAAGACATCATCGATATCAAATGCCACGCCAGAGAGCAACTACGAGCTCCAGCTTCGACTCTACAATATCTCTCGACGTGCTGGGCAACTGTTTGGCTTCCCCAAGTCAAGACTTGGCAGCTGCCTTGCGGCGGCTAAGGAAAGTCAATAACGCCAACAACGCCAGCAACAATAACAATAACTCCGCACAACAACAACAACAATGCATTTGCCTCTGTTGTGTCTGCATTGTGAAGCAATTCAAAAACTCCACATTTCTGGGTCAAAAAAACGGCTTAAAAAGCTCTGAATTCTGTTTTTTAATTGATTATAAAGCTCAGATTAAATGTGTTGCCAAACTTTGCACAGCTCAATTAAATTTTGTCCTAGTTTTTTTTGGCTAAGACACACCTAGCACTTTATCTGAGCCCCCTTCCCAAAATTATGGCCCACACATGCATAGACTATAAGTCTTTAAGTCCAACACCATTTCAGTTGTAACATTCATGGATCGCGCTTTGTGTTGTAATTTTAATAAACCAAATGGTCACTCTTTGTTGTGGTCATTAAAAACAAAGCTTCAAGAAAGAGGCGGAGCTGCTGTTGGCCACAAAGTTTTCCCGCCGTGTTTTTTTTTTCTTTAATGTTTTTCTCTCCATTTTCCAATTAACGCCAAAACTGTGAAAATATTTATTTTCGATATTCAGTAATGGAAAACATTGCCAGAGAAAAGCAAACGCAAAAGCCAAAGCCAAAAGCATTTAACTCAGCAAAGTCTAACGACAATGGCCCAAAAGACAACGGGGCGGCTGCGCAATATAAAAGCCATAGACTCGATGCTACCGTGTGTGAAGTGACTTGGCTCAATGATGGATGAATGCAATGTCGAGCGAGTGAATGAATGAATGCTGTTATTGGTTTTTGGCCAGTTTCATTTGATTCACACATTGTCTCAGCAGTGGCGGCTTTTTTGATTTGCAGCTAAACAAGAAATTGTTTTTGGCTAATGCAACAAATGAAAGTAATGGCAATGGAAGTGCAGTTTGGCTTAATTGCAAGTCAGTCTATACAGATTTTCATTACCACTGTTATTACAATGAATATTTATATGAAAAAGAGATGAATGTGAAAGAAAAAAGAAATAAAATTGAAATTCAGATGGAGAAGAGCCGAAACTAAAATAGTTTTTTTTTTTATTATTTGTCTCCATTCAACACCATGATGATTACCTCTCCATTACTCTATTTCAGACACATCAGACCACTAAAGAACTTCATCTTACAAAGTTTATCTTAAATCTTTATATGTTAATTTAAATTCAAAAAATATCAACAAAGTAACGGGGAAAAACCCAAACAAATAAAACACATCTAAAGTAACTTTAACAAAACGTGGAATAATTGAATGCATGAATCACGTATGAGAAGCATATTTATTCAATCTTCACTCAGTGAATAGCTGCACATTTTGTGGGCGTTCTTTTTTATTTTTATTATCATTCACATTAGCTGAGAACAACAATTTGCTCTTCAACGCGACCCAGAATTAATTAAATTAGTATAAAATTTATGCATTGCATTCACATAACTCTGTCAAACTATAAAATTCTACTCAACTTTGTCGTTAAATAAATTGTGGCTCAACCTCAAAAGACCTTTCCCCTTTCTTAATGGACTTCTTTTCACTTTACGATGTTATTTTTTGTTTTTACCCTATTCTGTGTCTATATAACATCATTTGGTCTCTGATTTTTAAGTGTTTGCGAGTTAAGAGTTAAGTTTTATGAGACGCAAGAATAAATATTAATAAAATTCTAAAATTTTTCTTCTTTTCTCTCATTGCAGGTAAGCAAAAAGTTACAAAAATTACCCAGAAAAAAATACATTAAAAAATGTATAATCATTTGTAAGTATTTTTTGTGTAATTTGTGTAATTGTACAACATGGGGCTGAGCTCGTTTGCTATGTTTTAAAAGGGGTATTATGATTTTGTCATGCATATTGTAGAAAGTACTAATTTATATAGGCAGAAACATATGGAATAATTTTTGAATTTATCTAATGAGATTTGCATTTCATTTGATAAAATGTGAAAAATATGTAATGGGTATTTTAAAGTTTGATTATACCCAAGCAATAGACTTTATTCTCTTGTTGTTGGCCAAGCCTTTTGGCCGTTGCTTGACACAAACCGCAACAAAATTCCATTGAAATTTATTTGATTTTTTCATTGTGTATTTGGCTTAATTTCTGTGGCTTAAATGGTTATCGATAGGCTGCAGTCGTTGGCAGTTATGAAGTCTTGCCGTTGCATTTGGCTTTAACAAATTTGTGAGCATTATGTGATTATATATGATTGGGAGGGGGGAGGGTGAATTGGAGAATTGACGGGGAGGCAATTGTGTCTGCATTGCTCTGCGTGTCCCAAATGAGCTGCCTTTTGCCAAATGCCGCCACGGCAAGTTGCACAAGAGTCCGTTGCAAAGAGTTAACTGTAACTGTAACCAAGTCGAATAAACTTTTGCCTAGACTCGACTCGATTCGAGTGCGATTTGCGTGCCAAATTCAGCATACTATATGCATAATGAATGGCCTTAAAAATCTAATTAGACAAGAGCATTGTTGGCTCTAAGTTATGGCCATAAAAAAACGGCGCACAGAGCCAGAACACAGAGCTAGAGTTGTTGGCTTGGAAAGTTGTTTAGTTCCGGGGCCTGTATTTCGCTTTTTGCATATAAAACAATAAAATATGACAAACCACAAGAAGGGGGGGAGGATGACAGAAGGGAGTAGGAGGATCTATGCCACAAAACACGCGCACTTGTATTTAATGTTGTTGTTGCTGCTGTTGTAGCCGTAAATGGCTGATGAGGCCACCTTAATTATACCGTTGCAAAGATCTCTTTGTTTTGGTCTTGTGTCTCTTTTTGCTCTTCTGTTTTTTTGGCCACACATTTACCTCATTTGCAAATTGCGGTACTATCAAAGGGTCTAGACAGGAGGTGAAGAAAGGCAGGGAGGGGAAACTCGACAAGTACTCGTTGCCTAGTGGCTCAAAGAAGAAAGATTGTGCCATTTGAGGCAGCGTCAACTTAAGCGCTTTAATTGCCACTTCTTGACGCCGAGAAGGGCTTCAATTGGTTGGCAAAAGTCTTTAAAACGGTATCAAGTCTCTTTTGCATATACGTGAGAGTGTGGCACAAGTTTATAAATAGCACAAGCCTAGAAAGAAGAAAAGAGGGAGAAAGAAAGTAAGAAAAAACGAGATGGTGTCATAGAAACAGAGATAAAAAATGAGGCGAATTTTCCAAAGTATTTATTTAAGATTGCTAAAAATAAAAGTTACCTTTTGAGATAAATATTTATATTTACTCAGCATATAGTATGCGAGAAAGAATAATAAATTGATATTACCATACATCATCTAAATAAATATAGTATTTTAATTTGCTCCTTCTAGTGCCTTTCCACCATTATTAATATATATTTTATCGCATTTTTCGTAAATATTCACCATGAGTTCTTTTTTATTTACACATTTGCAATTGGCATTGCAATTTTACTCTCTAGTTTGCCATTTATAGTGATCTAAGTTTAGCTTTTCGCTCTATTCATAACAAATTTCAAGAAAAAAAAATAACAAAACTTATCTAAAGCAACACTTATCGTTTAATAAGCAACTCACAGTGGAAATCACATTAGATGCGATACTACGAGGGTGCAAAGCACTCGGAAAATTGCTTTTGGTGCACCTGCCGTTGGTCACATACACAACTGACACAAATGCAACGCCCCGAGTACAAGTTCCGACTACATTTATCAGCTAATGCCCTTATATAGAGGGCCTTATTATGACATGATATATGAAGTGCGATGGGGGAGGTTGTAATAACGATTGCAGCTGATAAAGAGCTGAGAATAGGGCAGGGAGTTTTTCCACTAATTGATCAACCATATGGCAAGGTTTGCTGGCATTTTTCCTAACCAACCGGGAAATACAGTCAACTTTCCACAAAACTCATTTCATAATTTTAATATAAGCTCAGCACTTAAATTATAGCAACAAAAAAAAAAAAAAATACAAAATTAAAGCACAAAATGCGACCGGAAACCGCAAACATCTACAGGAAAAAAAATATATAAAACGAACTCACAACTCGCAATGCGTAACGAATGAGAGTCAATGGGTTTAATTTGGAGAATTATCTATGTAGTATCCGAACTTGCTACAAAACTGCTTCGGCTTCAGCTGCAACTTTATGACAAAATAAAAAAATAACAAACTAACTGCCACAGCAATTAACCCACTTTGTTTTTGTGCGCTTCACAGCTCTGTAACATCCATTAACAAAAAGAGACAAGGAAAAACAATATTGAAATAATCATAATTAATGTGAAATTCATCCTGTAATTTAAAATTTGGACTAGCATTTTTGTGTTATTTTTTTAAATTTTAAAAAACATTTCACGGCACACTTTGAATATAAAAGAGTAATAATAAATGTAAAATTCATCTTGGAATTTCAATTTTTATTTAAAAATTATTTGTATAATTAGAATTTTTCATTTTAAATTTAGACAAATTTAAAAAAAAAATGAACATCACAGCTCAAACAGTTATAAAGTTTAGTAGCACTTAATAGAAAAATAATAGCACTGTCTGAGCAAATTAAATTGTCTACATTCATCTAAACAAAAAAAAATGATGTCACATGGCAGCTCCGACTTTTAGTTCCGTCTTCTGTTAGTTTTTTTTGTACAACAATCGAGACCCAGTTAGGGTCAAGTGCAAGTGCTGGCAAATGGCAAACCAACGCCATGAAACCAAGCTGTTCTCATTCACATTCCCATTTTATATTTTCCATTTCCATTCTTATTCTCTCTTACTCATTCCATTCTCATTCTCTTTCCCATTCCAATTCAATTTGCCAGCGCGCACGCGGAGACTGTTTAATAGTTTCGTTCCAGTGACTGATCTCTCACTCCGCACCGAAAAAGAAAAACTAAAAACAATTTCCTTTTATGGTTTTGCTGTTGTTGTTGCTATATTTTCACAACATGCTGCGGTTCTAATGAAAATTTCCCATTTTGCTTTTACACCACCAAAACTTTTATTTTTATGGAAAAAGTCAAGTGCTGCAACGTCAAGTTGCATTTTCATAATTTTCGGGTAGAGTTCATTGTCGCTTGTGGCATGCGGCAGATGCGTGTCCAGTTGCATGGTGCATGCAACTTACAACTTGCAACTTGCAACGCCGCCCCCAACAATGAATATGAAAAGACATTTGACGCAGCTGACCTTCAGTTTTGGTCTGTGCACTATTGTTAATGCTAATGGATGGAAGATGCAGACACAGCTCATCGCCTCCACCTCCTGCTCCTCCTCTCAACACCCACAAGTTCAACGGAAGCTACTAGGGAAAAGTTTTAGACAGTTTTTGTAAGAGGTTGGGTGAAGGGGTGAAACGAGTCTTGGCAACATTGCGTAGTGCTTGCAGCTCATCTCTTTTGCATTTGGCAGAGATGTCTTGGCGTTGATAACCTCGGGTAAAAGTGATGACAACAACTGCAGCAAAATGGCAAATGAAATGTTTTTCTTATTTTCTTCTCCTTTAGATGTTGTTGAGCTTATCGCCGTGGGGCCATCGCGAGACGGGGGCAACAGAGCCGTAAAGAAATTAATTCGCCTAACCCTGTCGACACCTAACACAAGGTTGAGCTTAGCACCCACCACACAACACATTTGTGTCTCTTTTTTATTTGTATTTTTTGTATTTTATTATGTGAAGAAGACACTGTCTCAAGGCTTTCACTCTTTCTCTGCCTCTGGCGGGCAATTCTCTTGGCCACCCGCATCAAATTCGTGGCTTGCACTTTTGACTAACTTATGCAAATGTGCTGTGGCAAGGTTCGTCATAAGGTTGAAGGAGGTTAACTGCTAACGATAACTACTGAGTCGACCCCTCCTGATTATGCAAAAATCGGCTTAAACGCAACGTCTTGACTGGTCTTAGCCATGTCCAGGGCCAAAAAGGAAGCCAACCAATTGTCGAGAGTCACCCTCGCAAATTTGCATGATTGACGAATGCTATTTGAGCATTTTCATTTAATGCAAAAATACCGAAAAAGAAAAAGGAGAAATAATGGAAAAACACTCCGGAAATTCCTTTCGCAAACTCTGCGAATTTTTAGCTCGTTGCATGCCCCATTAAAATGTATGTGGAAAGTGCGGAAATGCAAAACGAAATAGTTTTTCGCAGCGAGTGTGAAAAAAAGTTGAAAATGTTTCATGTCCGTTCGCCTGAATAATCGTAAACAAAAGAAGCAGCCGAGGAAGCAGCTAAAGAAGTGAAAGAAGAAGAATGCACGTTGAATAATATGAACTGCATTGTTCCGGTCGAACAGGCAGCGACAAGTGCACTGAGAGAAATTACTTGGCTTAACTTATTTTTATCTAAAACCGGCGACAAAATAGAAGTATTATATTATTATTTATTTTCTAAATGGCTTTAAATTTTGCTTTATTTAATTTCTTATTTAAAAAATGTCTAACATTTAAACATTAGATAAAGATTATATGATGAACTATCCTGGGTTTTAAAATCAAGCTGACATTAAATATAAAATATAAATCATTAATTTTTAATTATAAGTTTGACATTTATATATTTTAATTTTAGCACAAATTTGTTTTCATAAAAGAATGCAAAGTTGATTTTTCTTTTAAACGCTAGTTTTTTTTTGCTCAGTGCAGCTGAGAAGTTTAGACTGCTGAAACTTTTCTCACTGCGTAAACTGCAAGTTGCTCGAAAAGTCACAGGTGCAGGGCCAAATGACAGGTGAGCGAAAAGAGCGAGAAAAAGGGGAACATAGAGAGGGTGGATAGTGAGAGGAGACGTTAAAGAGAGGGGGCATTGCCTAATCATGAGGTAAATGTTTCCTCGCAAGGCAAGGAACAGTAGAAGGAATGTTGGTTAAGTAAAATGCTCGCTGATTGTGGCACTTGGACAAGTCATTTGGCTGTTGGCCTGTTGGATTCCCACTGACATTTGGCACCGTGTTGCACCACTCGTTGCACCACAGTGGCTGTCCTGAGGGCGTGCAACCAACCCGCCTTGATTACAGGTTGTTCTCGTTTCGGAACAGAACATTGAATTAGAAGATGAAAAAAGTGTTGCAGCTACTGAATTTGCCACGTCTCTGGTTGCAGCAACATCAATAGCCCAATTTGGTGTAACAAGCTCAAAGGCAACGGCAATTTTCATAATCTCTAGGAAAAGCAACATCGACACGCTTCGCTTTTCACACTCGTTGTCAATATATATTGAATTGGTGATCTTGTCCAGCATTTTGGGCTTAAATTCAAAGCAAATCCAATCGCTTCCGGTTTGAGATCAGTGATTTGAGACTTGGCTCGACTGTCTGGTGTCACTGCGGCTGAGAATCTCATGAACGTGACCAGATAGATTCGACAATGAATCCCAGCTCAGCTCTGCAATTACCAACAACAATTGCTGCGAAATTTTCACGCGCCAACAACAAAAATAACAATAACAACAGCAACGGCAATTGCAATTAGAGTTGCCAGCTTTTGTGTAACTGTAAATGTGGGCGTGTCGAGCTGTTGGAAGTGTTGCCAACTGCGTTGGAAAATTGCAGTGCCTGTCAACATACGGGAATTGCTAACCCACCTGCTGCTCAGTCCAAACTCACCTGTGTTCAGTCCAGAGATTCGTGGTTATATTTTTTTATTTGTATTTGTTTGGGGTAATTGAAATTGTTTCTGTAATTATGTTTTGCTGCGAATCCGGTTTAAAGTTGATTATAACTGCTAATAATTAAATTAACAAAAACACGAAAATACATAAAAAAAAAATGCAATTGAATTTCGGGGAGGAGCGAATCATGCATTAGATGGGGGTGCAGTTCATTTACCAAATAAATAAAAAAAATATAAAAAACGATATGTGGGCGGCTCCACACTCGACTCGGGCGTTCTACAGCTTTCTCCCGTTCCCGTTTAAGAAAGAAAGCTCATCATCATTACAAATTTGTTTGAACTCGGCCCACCTGGAAGCCTTTCCTTTCGCCTTGTATCAAACTTAAGCATCTATTACAATTCTGTTTATCGCGATGCTCTTGAATTACAAATACCCCCCACAAAAAGAAGTAAATAAAAATAAAACAAAGATTGTACCACGATTCGGATGATGGAGGAGCAAATAAAAATGATGAGTTTCAGTCTGGGTGCGGCATTTGATTTTGGGATTGTCTTTGGGTCATATTTATCTAAGCAACATTGTCTCAAGTTGAAGGCGCCAATAACATTAAAAAATTTAACTGCTTGGCATTAGGTTAAATGTAAATTGCATTCGATAAGTCATCATCTTCGGAGGTGCGCTGAGTTTTATTAAAATGCAGCTCATTTTGATGTGGAAAGTCTGTGTTCAGTTTTCAATTTGAAGTATGCGCATTTTTTAGCACTTTAACTTTAACTAAAGTTTTCATTTTATTGATGATGCCAAAGCGAAATCCTTTAAGCCTTTTTCCATTACAAACATATCAATTGAAGTGCAATTGAATCCAATCGAATTCGTGAAATCGTCACGCAAACAAAATGACAAAGTCATCACAGTTTCAATTGCAATTTTTGCAGCATCTTCAAGTTGCATGTTGCATGTTGTATGCTGCTTGTGGGTGAATGCGACGTTGTTGCATTGCTCACTTGGAAGCGTTGAAAACTTTATTATGGCATTATCACATTCAACTTAAGCAGCTGCCAGCGAGGGGAGAAAGCAACAAAAGAAAGATTAATTTGTGTCTTTGACAACTCGCGATGCTTTTTTTTATGCAATTCCCTGCGTGGGTTCAATATACATGCATGTATTGATTGGGATATACCAAAGGGAATCCAGATGCAACCTTTCATCAAACAATGGATCAATAACATGTGCAGCAGCAGCAACATGTTCCATTTCCCGTGGGTTGTTTGAGAAATCATTTAAAAATAATTAAGCTCATGTTGTTTAGTTCCCAATTGAGCAGCAGGAGAAGCACAACCCACGAATTCAGTGTCTCACTGCCTCTCTTACTCTATCTGTCTCTCTCTCTTTCTCTGTTGCTCTTGGGGTTTAGGGTTTCGACTGAGGATGCGTGGGGCGTCTGATCATAAATCAAAATGCAACGGAAGTGTAGAAATCGAGACAAACGATTCTGTGTTATACATTACGATATCGTATTTCGCCATTAAACAGGGCTCTAAATTAATCAATCTTGTATAAATTATATAAATAAGTATGTGAATGATTTGTTATTGTTTTTCTTTTTACTAAGTTGGGATTTATTGAATGAATAAATAAATGATAAAGGAAAAGAGAATACCATAATATAATCGTTTCACATATATGATGCCATATATTAAATTAATTCCACTTTTATATTGATCTGACATGAGTTTGTTATGTGGAGGAACGACTGTAGAAAAACTCTTTTTCAACTTAATAAATTACTTAGATTTTGCAAAACTCTTGACTTATTTTTATTTAAAGAACTTACTCTTATTTATGGGTGTATCAGCTTAAATTAAATATTATAAGTCATGGTTTATTTATTTTATAACTCTTAGTAAGACAATGCTTTTCAAAGTTGTTCATTCATATTTCTTATCAGGATAGAGAAATTTCTCTTAAACCCAAAAAGAATAAATAAATACAATTAAAATTTATTAAGTATTTTTAATTTACTTTAAAAATGTCTCTTAAACTTTTTCTAGGGAACTCGTAAAAATAGAAACAAACTTTTATTATACTGTATGCCTTGGACATTTACTTTGACTTTACATTAAATTTCAGTGTCTATTGAATATTGAATTCTAAATGAGTTTTCAGCTAAACTAATTTCAGAAAAGTGAGGCTGATTAAATTGAAGTGAAGTAGTTAGCTTACAGCGTATAGCTTAGTCAGGCACACCCTTTTCGTCATGTTAGTGAAATGTTTTGCCCCATGTTGATTGCTCATTTGTTGATGCTGTTTCAGCTGCTGTTGCGGCTGCATTTGACATGTGTCCATTTGGAATGACAACACAAATTTAAATTACAATTCAGACACCTTTGACTCTCTCAATTTTTTGGGGGGCGGTGGTGGCTGACAAAGCTAAAAGCAGCAAACTGCAGTGCAAATTAGCCAACAAATGTTGGCAACATGTTGCCGCGCAGCATGTTGCTGACTGCGCAGACTGCAAATGGGAATGTTGAACGTTGTACGTTCAATGGGAAAATGGGAATGGCAATTGGAATTGCAGTTGCTTTTGCTGCAGTTGCAGTTTTTTTTTGTTTATTATTTTTCTTTGCTTCTTTCGCATGCCAAATGATATCGCAGGAAATAATTTATGACTTTTAATTTGCCACTTGTGCAAGATTTATGGCAATATGAAAATTGAAATGCAATCAAAAATATTATGTTAACCTCTGACACTGTGTCTGCAAAGCATAAAATTGAAAATGTTGCACAGAATCGCGACGAATGAAAAAAATATGAAAACTATTTGGCCACAAAAGTCAGCGAAAATTGTACATAAATCAGTTAATGCAGCGACAGTTTTGGCCGCCTTATGGCGCCCTTTTGCCACAAAAGAAAACAACAACAACAACAACGAAGGCAAACTGATTGACAAGCCATGAAATTGCATTTTGGTTGCCTTGGCTCCTGGCGCTGACAAATTTGTAATGGAATTTTTTAATATTTTTTTTTATATCGGTCTTAGAAAGTTGAAGACTGAACTCTGACCTCCCATCGTTGATTTGCCTGGGAGCGTAGCGTCATTTTCTCATCCTCTGTATGTGTCCTGTAAACAATTGAAATTGCCTTATCATTGTCGCATCTCTGAGGGAGCTTCCTAAGTCTGTTTCGATCTCCAGCAGCGATTGGTTTTGCTTCATGCATCATTGGATCAAACGATCAGTTGTTGTTGTTGTTGTTGTTGCAACATGCAAAATATGAACATGACAACAAGTCTGTCTCCCCACCACCTACCTCTGTTTTATTTACATCCTCCTCAACTTGCAATGCCACCCAAGCATTTGTCTTTAGCAAATACATTTCCTATTTGTGGCCTTGGCTTCCTTCCTCTTGGCCATTTTCTATTTCTATTGTTGTTTGCATAAACATTTTGCTGCATTTTGTTTTGTTTGTTTATTAGGAACGCATTGCGAGGCGATTTATTTGCTTCCCGAGTTCGTCTTTGTGATGTATTTCTCAGTTTGTTGCTGTTTGTTGACTCGTGCAATAATAAATTTTAAGATCTTTTTTTTTCTTTATGTTTTGCCATTCTGTTTGCCGTTGGAGCGCAACAGACCCTAAAAAACAAATAGACATTCATAAACGTGCCATGAATTGAAAATGCGATTGCATTGAAAATTGGCCAACTTTAGAGTGTTTGCTTGCAATGGCGGTGTAAATGAATAAATGTGTGAATGAATTATTGAACTACTAGAATTGTTTTTAATAAACTTATAGCTGTAGTAGTTTTCTCAGCTCTCAGTCTGCAATTATCAAGAAAACTGTAAGTAATAAAAAGTTCTATAAATTCTAAAATAAGACCAGAATTAAAAACAAAACTGACCTTTAATGCGATTTAAAACGTAGAAACGAATCAGAGATTTGTCTATAAATTTTATGGCTCCTGTCTACTTCCCCATCAGTTATTTTATCAGTTGATACTTCCAACTGTCCTGATAAATTCATTCCATTTATACAATCTGTAAACTCTATACATTTTATATGTGGCTTTTATTAACTAATGTTACAACAATTTATGGCACTAATTAAAGCACTTCAAACTAACTGCGCTTCCTCTAAATGTGCCCACTTATCGTAGCCTGTGTGTGGAGTGATGAAAGTGGGCCAACTGTATGTACATACATATATGCTTTATCGATTTTTATGTTATCGCTGAATCAACAATGTCAACAATGCTATCGAAAGCACTTTCCAAGTGTATAAGAAAAAAAGAGTCTCAGTCCATTTCCAAATGAAAAATTGCTGCATTTTGTCGCGTTCCTCCCCCGCACCTTCATGCCTCACATACGCCTCCCCCCCCCTCTTAGACATGGAAAATGTCATGCACCATCGCCACATGCACAGAGCCAGAAAATTGGGTGAAAAATCTTAGTTTTTCCTTTCCGCACAAGAAATTTTTTTGGTCATACATAAATTGTTCATGGCTAGAAAAAAGCTTTTTCTTTCTCTCTTTCACTCTTTGTAGTTTCAATTAGCATAACAAACTGTGTCTCGTTGGACTGCCCCCTAATTCTCTCTCCCCAGTCAACACCCACTCTAGAGATTCTAATACGGCGCCCATTTTTGGTTGCATGGAATGAGGAGAGACATGCATACTTGGAAATACTATTTCCATATCTGGGAATATTTTTCTTTTCCTTCTTTTTGTGGTGGTTGTGTGTTTTTTTTTCGGCTGTCAATTGGAGATTTGTTAGAAATGTTGTAGGTTGCGTGACTTTTGTTGTTGTTGGCATCAAGCGATTATTTGGCCGCCAAGTGTGTCCAAACATTTCACTTTGAATCGATGCAAACAAATCATCAAGTTCCAAATGCAAAGCGCCCCTATTTAAACATAAATTATAAATTTATAGTGAAGGCAATGTCACTTGCTGTCTAGAGAAGAAATAGTAGTGCTTTCTCCCTCTACTCTACACATTCCCCATCTCTTCTGTCAACTTTGCCTGCTCTCCATAAATTTTCCATATGTCTTTGAAGTGTATTTTTAATAACTATGCAAGCTTTATATACTATATTCCTAACTTACTCTCTTCATTTTATTTCTTCTCTTTTTAGGTAAGAATCATCAGGCTTTCTTAGATTGTATGAAAAGTGTATTTGCACATATGTTGCGTAAGTTTTTCCAGATATAGATTTATTTATTTTTGGGATTTCTGTTTACATTTGGTTTGCTTCCGCAATTAAAATTGCCATTTCTCATGTTAAACTATCAACAAAACGAGATGCAATTTTACACACACTCGCACACACATGTACACACACCTACTCAATATTCCCTCCTTTCGGCTCCGCCAGCAGCTCGTCATAACTTTGTTTTTGACATTGCGTGCAAAATTCAATTTTTCAAAGCAATTTCCAAAGTTGCCCCCTTTGGAACGTTTCGTTTTAACGAAAAAACAAATACAGCTACCAAGATTAGCTTAAAATGTATGTATGTATTGTACATCACTTGCATACATCACATACACACTCCCCTCCTCAAATTGTGTCTTTTTTATTCGTCGATTCGTAATTAACATTCATTCGCTTTCACTAATCTTTTTTTCGAGTGCAATTCGAATTCGAATTCGTGCAATGCTTTAATTGTTGCGATTTATTCGATTTCGTACAGCACTTTCGCATTTTTTGTCTGATTTATTGCCAAATTATCTATAATTATTGTCTCAAGCAATTTATATTTTTGAGAGCTAATTAGATTGTAACTTTACAATATGTAGAAATCTGTGAACTTAGTACGTGATTTCTTTAAAGTTTTCCTTCTTTTTTCAAGTGAATTATCATTTTCCTATTAGAAGTTTTCGCTTCACTCAACTTTTCTTTTCAAGTTTCTATAATATCCGCCATGTGTTGTATAAATTATTTTATGAGCAGCTTTTCAGTTTAATGATATTCCACTTGCTTGTGCACTTTAGAGTTTTCCTCACAAGCATATCTCATTTTACTTTCATACTTCAAAGTGTTGTAGGTTTTCCCATAACTAATTCCAAAACATTTCAGATGGTTCTATGAGTGTTTTAATAATTGTGTCAGTAGATTTTGATTGCATTAAAACATCTTTTTGAATTTATAAAATTATAATTATTTCTTTCTTAGTGATCTTCATTGAGTTGGGGTATTCAGTGCTCCACACTTTAAAGATATGTTAGGGTATTCAGTGTTCCACACTTTTAAGTTAGCTCTTCCTGCTTTTTTCCTTATCTTTTGTCATATCTCAATGCAGTTCATTCAATTAGCTAATTACGCAGTCGCAACTTATCGATGCAATCTCTGCTCACAGATAACTTTTATTATTAGCAAATGCCGATCATCATGATCATCATCATCATTACCATGAACATGATCAACATGGGCAAGCAATTACTTTGCTAAAATTGAACATTTAGTGGCAGCTACCAGAGTCTAAAACGAAGTTTACCACAAAGCCTTTGATTATAAACAGAGAGAAAAAAAAGAAGAAAGATGCGCTCGATTGCAGGGCATATGAACTGAAGTTGCCCCATGCCACATGCCCCCTTTTTGCCCCTTTCCCCCCCCTTGAATGCTGTCTGCTTCTGTCGCTGTCAGATTGTGTATCTCTGAGTGCAACTGACTCTGACTCTCGAGTCTCGGAGACTGTTGTCCGGCTGTCTGTCAAAGGCACCAAGAGCATTTGGAATATGGAAAAAAATCAAAATAAAAAAGGAAAGAAAAACAATTCGTTTTTGCAGACTTTGGCAGCGTCGGTCTTCCGGCAATGTTACAATGTTTTTGTTGCATCAATTTCGATTTCAGTTTCAGTTTTGTTAGCTGTCATTGATTTTTGGTTTTTTTGTTTTCGGCCTTTTCTATTTTTTGTTGTTGTTGTTGTTGTTATTGCATTTGCCAATCGCTGTCAATGCAAAAAAGGGGGAGATTTTGGTCTGCTTCTGCTTGCTGCTCAGCGATTTGCAGTTCGATATGTCAAAGCTTGAAAAGAAAGAAATAAGAAGACAACAAGGTTTTGTTTCCGTTGTTGCCACTCAAAAGCTGGAGTTGAAGTTGAAGCTAAAGTTGGGCTGACAATTGAGTCACCACGATTTGGGAACGTGTAGTAACTATCACCTCGTAACTTGCCACCTGGCTAACCCTCATATTTGTTGCGATTTACGTGACAATCTCGACACAACACGACAAAAGGACTGAAACTGTAAGGAAATTATCATAAAATCGCCACGTGATAAATTCACTTTACCTTTTTTTCTCAGGTGAAAATTGAATAAGCAAATGCTGCAGCAGACTTTCTAATGCCAACGAAAGAAAGACTTGCCACATGTTGAATCACAAGGGTGCTGAAATTTGTCTCTCCCACATATGTGCGATTGACCCAAAAATTGATTCCGTTCAAGTTGTGGCATGTGGCGCGCATGATTAACTCTTTTTAAGTCTTGCAACATGCCACAAACGATTGCGCGACATCATAATCCAATAAGCTGCTGTCGCCGACGCGTTTCACTTGCAGCATTCAATCATCATGCAGCAGTCGCAGTTGCAAGTGCGTCTGGATGGAAGGTGTGCTCCATGTGCCTCTCTGCCCACTGTTGTCTCTGCCACAATCCCAGGCACAACGATCTGCAGGCACAAGGCGCTCGACGGGTTGCACTCCTCGTATTATTCAAATGGCCGTTTGGCAAATTGCTAATAAAGTTGCCAACAGTCGCGTTGCCAATAAATATTGCTTTTATTTCGAAGCTGTGACAATTTTTATTTCGATCACAAGGAGGCATAGTTATTGGTTGAGTGTGTGTGTTTGATAGGATGAGTTCGTTATCGACCTATTGTCACGGTCAGACAAAGAAGGATCAGCTAAACTTTCACTGGTCAGCGTTAGTTGATTCAGTTTATAGATCATTTAATTGAAAAGCAATGAAAGTTGAACAATGAAATTGATTAAAAAGAGTTGGCTATCCTATGTCAAAAAAAATCTAATTTCATAATAATCTTAATCAGATTTATTGTTTAGTAATTTTTGTGTTTATAAAAAATATTGTAGAAATACAAAAAAATATTTAAGATTGAAGAATATTTAGAGTTTAAGTAAATAGCTAAAATTGTAAAAAATCCAATTAAATTTACTCCAAACTTCACATAACGTCGAAGTTTTTTAAGTTTCTGCGGTTGCCTTGTTCTTTTTATGAAAACAAATCAAATATTACACTTGAAGCCTTAAGATTGATTTTAGATTTACGACAGAATAATTATAAAAGAGCTGACGATCGGCACTGAGATAATTACAGATTACAGTGAGTACTTGTAGATATTCTACCTCTAACAGAAAATCTCCTTAGCCTCTACTACCTGTTAGTTGCTTTAACCTTTTTCTTAGCCCTTTTGTGTTATTGCATTAACTTGTTGATCGTTCTCTTTTTGTTTTGTTACAAATCCAATACTTGACTTAAGTCAGCTTTGATCTCAGTTAGTTTTCGCTGCAGTTTCAGTTCAATGTCCTCTAAACAATTGAACATTAACCACGGTTAGCTGCTTGGTTGGGTTGTTTGGTTTGCTGGTGTGTTGGACTGCGGTCGCTGGTATCTCTTTCACATCCTATCAAAACGTAATTCCCGATAGACCCATAGACATAAGTTATTTGGTTTGTTTTGAATGTTATTGAACCGAGCCCACAATATTAACGCCCCGAAAGGAAGGAAAGAAAAACAAAAAAAATATATATATACTTATATTTATGTTGGCGATTAAATGGAGTTTAAATAATGTCGCTGGGGTTGTGCACAAATTGCTGTTGGTAGCAAATCACGTCCAAAGTGCACAGTGTGCAGGAAAGTGTTGCCAACAATGGACCACGTCCAAGTCAACGCCAGGTTAAAGATTGAGATTGAGTTGGAGATGCAGTTGGAGATTTAGCGCAGAGCATGACCAAACGAATCTTTAACTTTTACTTTAGTTTTGTGGGCAACAAACAAACGGATGATGTGGTAACCCTTGGCTGTAATACAAAGAGGATGCGCCGTTTTAAAAATCAATTTATCCAGCTCTCACTGAACTCTCGGGAAGAGACTCTCCCAAAGTGACTGTGATCGAATCGTGGCTACAAGTGCACTCACATGTCGTCGATCAACACGGCGTTGATTGTCGTTTATCTTTCGGAAGTGCCAGCAACAACTCTGACAAGCTGATGTTGTTGTTGTTGTTGTTGGTACTCAGTAGTGACCCCCATGTGACCCCAGTGTGCGGTGAGTTATGAACCCGTTTGTCGCCTAATGAGTTGCAAAGCCTGTCGCTCTGGGCACCAACTTTAACAGCAGCTCAAGGAGGCGGTCCAATATATTTGTTGGTGTCTTGGAGTTATGTATGTGCCTGTGTTTTGATTTTGTAGCTTCTGGGCATAAAGTCAGACTTGCCTCACTTCCCTCAGCATCCTCACAAATTGAGGTGTCGTAATTGTTGGAAAACGGAAAAACGCAATATGCGATTCACTTGGTTGACTTCACTTGGCTGTTGTTTGGTGTTCATCTCCACCTGTTGATAGTGAAAGTCAACCAAAAGTTTTTCCATTGTCTCTCCCCAAACTGTTGTTGTATTTATAGAGCCAGGCTTCAATTGGGAACCCCCCAGGACTGTTTTCGCCTGCCCAAAAACAAAAACAAGCCAACGAAATTAAAACTAAACCCAAAAGCTCATTTGCAATGTTAACGAAATGACCAAAAATTATTTGTGTGTAGTTATTGATGATAGTTATCATTAGATACTCTATATATAGACAATAAGCATAACTTTTTATGATAAATAATTTTTTAAATAAATGTAACAAATTTGTCATTTTATGTGCAATTTATTTAATTTCTTTCCTCTTTTTATAAATTTGTAAGCGCATTTTTACATCGGCTTGTCACTTTTAACTTTTCATTTACTTGTTTAATTTATTTTCTTTGAACCACAAATTGCTGTCTGTTTTTATTTTTTATTGTCTATGCGACTTTTGGCTAGTTTTTGGTAATTACATTGTCCATTGTACAACTCTTTTTATGGGCACTTAATTTGCCAAATGTCGGTTTTCAATTACAGTTGTTTATAATGCTTGTATTGCCACGCCCCACTTGCAACTTGTCAAGAGAGTTGTAAGTCAAAATGTGAGGATGAAGTCGATGTAAACTCTTATAAGTTGGCTTAGTTAAACAGTTGAAAAGTTCAGTTATGTTTAAACTTTAAATGATTATAATCATACTGTATACATGGGGAAATGATGATGATAGCTGTTGCTAACGTTTAACGTTTAAATAAACATTAAAGAGGTGTGTTTAATAGTATTGGGAAGGGAAATTATTGTAATCAAAAATATTACCTATCAATTATTAAAAATAGAGAGACAGACAATCAATTAAAGTTAATGATTGAAATAGCAAAAAGATTTTCGATCATGTTTATATTACTATGCTATTCAAAGGCTAAAAGATTGTCAATCTATATTATTTATATTTAAAGCGAATACTTTACTTTAATAATTCTTGTAAAACATAAATCATTGTTCTATCTTTTTCTATCTCTATAAACTTTACCCTGAGTTCAATTGGGCCATAAAAACTCTACTGATTAGTTAAAACTACAGACAGTTTGTCTGTCAGTCTCATTTCTTATCATTTTCTTAATGGACATCCCAACATAACAACAGATTAACCCAATTGATGACCCGCAGTTTTTCATGCTCAGATTAATGAACAACAATCTACAATATTGACCTTGACTTGCATACAGTAAAAACTCGTTGCAATGTACAATTAAGTGCAGCCTTCAATCAAAGATTTTAATTGTTGCATTCATAGAAATTGTAATTTGCTCAAATTAAATGTTGCATAATTATTATTTGAGTTTTTATGCTAATTAGCCAAAATGTGCACAGCAGTTGAATAATTTTCCATTACCAATTTCATTTGTTTTGACCATTTGCATTTGATGGTTACGCATTTGGTCAGCGTCGATTATGACCATTTGTCAAAGGCAGCTTATGTTGTTTTAAGACCATTTGTAAGCTGTCGAACTGCCAAAAAATTGTGAAAATGCCAAATGGAAAGCCAGCTTAAGAGCTAAGAAAAGTGTCTCCTCAAATGCGACTTTATAGCCATGTTTTTGTCCGGCCTCCATTTGGTTATTAACCATTTCCGTAATGCGCTGGAAAATCAATCACAATGGATTTGAAATCGGATTTGGATTTGTGCAAAGCGGAAAATGTAGAGTTATTTGATTTTACCACAATAACTTTTATACACTTATTGGCATACACTTTCTATAATGATGCTGAAAATGAAAAATTAGTTCAAGTGTTGACCTTCTGGAGTTCAGTGAACTTGTTCACCCAAATCTGACACCACTTGTGAGACGCTCTCGAAACAGATCAGATTACCAAACAAGGCCCCAATAACAACATTACTGATGACCACTTTCAACACATCAAAACAAGTGGTCGGTCGGTCGTGTGGTCTTTAAGCCAACTCAAGTGCAATTAAGTGCTTGGCCAAATGTGGGCTATAAAAGGCAGCGCCAAATGACCCAAAACTACCAGCAACTTTATTCAAAAGCAAACATCAAAATGGTTTTTGGCCAAAATACTGACAAGGTCATCTGTTAGCCTGGTAAAAGTGAAGCGTACTTACAACTTTTATTTGAAAGGTTGTGCTTAAATCTTTATTGCCCAAAGACTAACTAAGTGAATCGTTAGTTGAATTCGGTAGTCGAAAGGTCTGTCTGCCAGCCTGTGGCAATTAAAATGATATTATTACCAGCGGCCTTTTTTTTAAGTTTTGTTTCTTGTGGTCAATGTACCAGGTACCGCTAGCTGGCTACTTGGTAGTTGGGGAGATTCCAAAAAACGCTTGGGCTAACGACTTGTTAATTGTGCAATAAATAGAAAGCGACCCAAACTCAAACTCAAACCAAGACAAAGACCTCTCTACCATATCCAAAAGTCAGCCCCTTGATGTTGTAATAATTGAAATTTAATGCTTCAGTTGTTGCGCTTAGCCAGAGAGAAAGCGGCGACAAAGGATTTTCGAATGAATCACAAGAAAATTTATGAAAATAAAGTAATTAATCAAGGCAGCAAAAGTTAAGAACCCAACAAAAAAAAAAACAGCAACTAAGTACAACTTAGTAACTTTTATTTCAACTCAGTCAACTTTTTTTGTTACACTACACTCAAATATATTAATTATATAAACAGTTAAAGCCAACAATTTCGTAATCAGTTTAGGCATTAAAAAAGCATGTAACATGTTTTTAATGAGACCACAGCGAAAAGTCAAAAGGAAAAACTTTACCAAACGGTTGACAAACAACAACAGACGAATGAAACTTGTTCTCAGTGGTTTGGGCCAAAAGCTCAGAGTGTGGACCACATGGGGGCTGCTGGCCAGCGTCAGCGGCAAGAACGTGACGGCAACAAAAGCATTATCATCTTCATCATCATCATCCTCTTCGTCATCATCATCATCATCATTGTCGGCAACTTCGTTGCGGTCGTCGTCTTATCGTGGTCCATTCCGAACGTGACACTCGAACGTGATTATGTCAACCGTGTCGTTGTCGTCTCTTTAATATCAACCAGCCTCTTGCTCACCCCCCTCCCAACTGCCCCTTTCCCCCTCCCATTTCATACTTCTCTTTATTTGTCTGATATGTTACTCAATAGGCCGTGTCGAGCCGGGTTTTAACTGTGCTTGGACGCTCTCTCCTTCTCTCTCTCTCAGTCTGTCTCGCATTCCTAGAACAGTTTCCAGAACAATTCTCTGTTTGCCTTTGTGGGTTAATTCCCAGTGCATTTAATGCCATCACGTTTGCAGATGCGCTGACATCATTTTCACTGCCTTTTTGGCCTATTTTTTGGGTCAACACTTGGGTCATTTGTTTGTTCCGAAAGACTCCCAGGCAGATTAATTGTCACATTGGAGACAAACATTAAGCGAGAGAGTGTTGCACTTAACACCCAACACACGAGTGGCTTAAATGCACTCATTTCCTATGAGGCCCCACCTTAATATACCCTAGATTTAAACCTCTTGAAGTGTTAATCTCTCTAGATTATAATTGAACTTGAGCTCTATCTAAATTTGTTTAGAACTCTTTCAGTTATTGATTTTATGCATTTCTCTAGCTGGAGATTTATTTTTACAGGGTATTTCAACGCTTAATATTCTGAATTATTCATATGGTATATGTATTTGTTGACAAGTAATTGAATTTCTCCTCAAATTTTAGAAGTATCTTTTTAATTTGAAGTGTTTGCACAAAATTTTTTTCAAGAATCTTTTTATAGAAATCGATTTCCATCGATTTATTAACAAATAAAACAATATTAAAAAAGGATAAAATTACTCATGACTAATCAATACATCTTAAATAATTAAAAATTGTTAATTTAAATCTATCTTCAATAAATTCCTGCAATATCTAAGCCCGACATTTTTTAACAGGGTATCTAGTAGTTGAATACTCTCAAAGAACCATCGCTTTATTTATTTTTTCTCACACCTCGCTGTCGCAAGTGTCAATTTCGTTGTCTCCGTTTCCATTTCCATCTCCATTGTTTCCGCTTGTCATTTGTCATTTACCTTGTCAATAGAGAGAGAGAGAGAGATCTCAACTCCCCCAATAAAACATGATGTTGCAGTGTCTTGTCCAGGTAATTAGAGTCATCGCATCTTCGAGTTGCACGCTCAAATTAGTCTTCCAAAACAAACGAAAAAAGCCAAACTGGGCAGATTTTTCTGTAGTGTATTTGGTCTATTTAAGGGGAGGTTCTTTTGGATTTTTTTGAAAAAATCGAATTTTTTTTTTTACATAAAATGAAAGTTATATATATATAGAATATATGTGCCAAAGGATTTTTCAATACGACGCGTATTTCTTGAGATAGGGCGTGTCAAACATACCCATGTCACGCGAGCTGCGTACCCACTGTCACTTTCCAAAAACTTTAAACGCGTTTTTCTCGAAACCATGTTTTCTAATCTAATTTCAAGTACAGGTCTTGTTCTATTGATCCGATTTCCTTCATTCAAAAAATGTTTTAAAGTATATACTTTTTTGTATGGCTTATACCTAAAATTGGCATAAAAAATTGTTTATTTATAATTTTTAAACGAGATCAAAGTAAAAAAAAGTGTAAAAATTTCATTTTTTTTTTTAAACGACCATGAAATTGGTTTTTTTTCACCAAAATTAATTGAAGTTAGGTATAAGCCATAGGAAATTTTATCTATTTTAATAAATTATATACATTTTTCATTTCACTTTACTACCAGAGGCCCCACACTTGAAGAAGCAGAGCGATATTTTGAGAGTCGAGGTGAACGAGATCCGCCATTTTGAAGTCGCCATTTTGAATTTCTCAAAAATCACTTTTTTTTTTTAATCGTCAATAAACAACGAATCAAAGTTCGAAAGCAGAAGTTCGTATGTATTTTCATTCTCCCACAAACCATTCTCAAATTTTGCTTGATTTTCGGCCAAATCCAAAAGAACCTCCCCTTAAAGGCGCTTTCGATGGCGATTTGGAAGTGTTCCAAATGCCGTGACTATTTCACTTTGAAAAAATTTCCGTGTGAGCAAAAAAAGAAAAGCAAAAAAAAAGCTGTGCGCGTTCCAATTTATGTGACATGTTGGAAATGTTTGTTGTTATTCTTATGGTTGTTGTTGTTGCTCTCTTGGGGATACGTTCATTGACTTCCTGCTGTGGAAATTCTTTAGCTTTTTTGGCATGACATGTTTAATCCATAAGTCAAATTTCTAATTCTTATAACTATAACTTAAGCGCGACTTGTGAATGACATTTACGAAAAACAATTTGTAGTCACGAATAGCTGGCGAAATGATTCATAAAGAGAAGCGAATCATCTGTATTTGCAGCTGGGGCGGAGGCGGCCTCAAAAAAAAATAAGAAGAAGAGATGTCTAGGGGCGATAAAGAATTTAAGAAACGCGGTCGAGGTCACGTACTGACATTTTCGATAATGAATGATAATGCTGTTGCTATTTTTATTGTAGCAGCTAGTTAATGATTGTTGTTATTGTTGCAACAACGATTGCCCAACTAACTATAGGCACACACAATTCTGAGTCAACGAACCTCACACAACAACAATGTTGTTGCTGTTGTTGGGTCTGCCAAAGATCTAGAGATAGAGATACGTGCCCAGTATTTTGGTTTATAAATAAATGCCGCATTAGAAGATCTTTGGCCAGACGCAACACGATTTCTACAACTCGCACAACATTTGCATGAATGTGCCCCGAATAAAAAGAAAAAATAACAAAAAATAACAAAACACAACAAGAAAGATTGTGCGTCATGATGGTGGCAAGCAGACAACAATTGGAGGACACTGTGTGTGTATGTTGCAATCGACCAAACAGCGAAGACGGTGTGGAATTTATGTCTATGCCCCAGCACTTTTGCCCAATTAGCATTTAGCTGGCAAACTGTGGCAAACTGTATGTAGTCAAAGCTCATTTTTCATTTTGGGCGCCAGCTGGAAAAATTGCTCGAGTTTATGCTTAATGAACACACACAAATCATAATCAAGCTCAAAAGTTATGAGAAATAATAAAAGAATGCTTGCAACGTGATTAGGGCGCACTGTAAAAGGCAAATTGGGCATATCACGTATACGACGCGTTGCGCGAAATGTATAAGCAGGCGTAAATAAAAGCTAATATTAAAAGAGTATAAAAATTGAAATAATAAGGAAAATTATAACTAAAGCATAGAAGAAAAAAATAATTTGTATTACTACATTTTATGAAAAATATATTTTTAAATCTATAAAATTTTTAAGTTTCTAAACAACTACTGTAAAAATTTCAAAAAATTAAGGTAAAACAATTCTCACAATATTTCGAGCTAATAAGCAACTTTAAACTGATTTTCAGTTTAATTTATCCATTTTTGTTATTTTATCGCCCACTGTGCATTCACTTTTCTTTAGCCATAACTTCTGAGTAACTTCCCCGTGTCGCTTTTCCGACTTGCGTCTGAAAAATATAATTTTCCAATGGGCGCCGCTGGTTGAGTGTCTCAAAGTCTCAATTGCAATCACAACAGTGCAGAACATCTCAAGTTCAGTCGCCGATTAGTCACGAACTTTTTGCATAAAGAGATTCTGGCTCATATTTTGTTTAGCCCAAGAGTTTGTTCTTTGCTGCTAGGCTGCAGCTTTTGTGTTTGGTGGCCCAGCTTTTCAGGTGGGTGGGTGAATTGAGTGAGCGTGTGCAAAATGCATTAAGAGGCTCGCCAAATTGCCAAGACCAAGAGTCGTGCAAAGATTGGGAGTGGTGGCAAGCAAAGCCACCGCAAGGCAGCCAACAACTGAACTGAAACTCAACTCAACTCAGCTTCAACTTCAAACTCAACTAAACAAAGAGAAAGGCGTTGCTCTGTGGCAGCCACAATGTGTCTTGCCTCGTGGCATGGCTCTATAGAGTCTTATTGTTGTTGTTGTAGTTGTTTTTGTTATTCTGACTGTTTCGCTCTCCTCTTCAGCGCAGTAATGAGCCGCAACTATCGCAAATAAGCAGCCGCTTTTTGTGCCACACCCCCAGCCGCCTCCACACACCTGCCCAGACTCCAGACGCCGTGGTTGCGCTTCTTCTCAAGAACCTCCACCACTTGCGATGACTCGACTCACCTCAAACCCAAACTCAAACTCAACTAATGGCTACGAATTTGGCTGGGCGCTGAGGCTAAGTTGATTTTTATTTGGCCAAGCCTCTAAAATATACTATAAAATCCCCTTTGTCTCTTTCTGCCCTTCTCCTATTTATGAACAAGTTCTTTTGTTTTCACTGCAGAGTCTCGGCTTGCAACTCATAATTAGATATAATGATAAAAAAAAAATATCATAATGCAAACAATTTCAACTCGTGTTGTAATGACGCAGAAAATTGTCTAGCGGAAAATTCCAAACATTGAGAACTTCGATTTTCGCAAAAAAGTGCCAAGCAAAATGTGCAGCTCGTTTAAATATTTACTTAAACTGACGGCGATCAAGATTGTTAACTAAAGCCATTGAACTGAATGGGAGTGTTGTGGGGCTCTTTGGCTGGTGGGAGGAAACTTGCTTATAAACATGTTGGGGAGATAGTATGGTAGAAGAATAGTTTCTAGAAGATTAAAATCCTAAGCGATTAGAGGGGAATTGAGATGGTAGTAGAACAGACAGCTTACAACTGACTTTACTCAGAAATTATAGTTTTAGAAGTATTCAAGAGTAACTCTACCTGAAAAAAGTCCACCCAATCCAAATCTTAATATTTTTTCTGATCTCTAGAGCAAATTATCAGTTTGAAGATCGTAAAAAAAAGATAAATCATTAAAGTTGTCATTTGTGATTGCAGTTGAGCTTTGATTAGAGTAAAAGTAAACACAGCCCATCAAATTGATCGTCAAAACTTTCCCGTGCCAGACTTTCCATAAATTTTTTTTTGGACTGCCGCTTTTCCAGCAGCAAACAAATCATTCTGTCTGGGAGTTGAGGTCTTTGCCAGTGTCAGTTTTGGCCAAGGAGTTTGTTAGTCCATTGGACAAGGCAGCTGTCGAAATGTTTGCCAAAATGTCAAAATGTCGATGGCAATCATTTTCATAAACTCACGAAAAACGGCGGAGAGAGGGAATCAAATTCGATATAAAGCGACGATCGCCTTGTGTGACATTTCAATTTGTTGAGAGGGAGATGCAGGGAATAAGGTTTTAAAGGAGGAGGGTCTTTAACAGGTGAAAATTGATATTTATGACTTGAGCATTTCACCGCTAAGATACACATTCAAAGGTGGGCAAGTTCACAACAGTCGCTGCTATAAATAAGCGACCAGGTGTTGTGGAATTTTAGCAATTGAGTTGAAAATTCATATATTTCTTGGACGCTTCATCATATTTATCGATTTCTAATGCCGAACATGACAACCATTATTGTTGTTGTTATTGGTATAACTCTTGTTGCTGTTGCTGTTTACTTGGCCAACAGACAAAATGATGCAAGAGTTCACTGAGGTTAAACTGTTGTATGAAGATCAATGTACGATTACCACCGTCGGAGGTCTCGTGTGTGTGTGTGTGATGTGTGTGGTTTGCCTGTCGTTGGCTATTTGGTGGGTGTCATTGTGCGGCATTTGGCACTGCCACGCCCCCACCCAACTCTGCACCGCCTTCTCTAAGGTCAACTTTGACCGGTGCGTGTCAATTACATTGTAATTATTTTTATATTTTTTGATAAATTGAATATCGCACGCCGACGCTTGGGCCACAATGCCACAATGCGGAAAGCCAAAGCCTTTTCGCCAATTTCAATTTATCGATTAATCTTTAAAGAAAAAGAAATACAATGGCTGGATGCGCGCTTATGCAATATAATGTGTGGGATTTGACCTTTGTTGTCTTTGGGGGCGAGAATGACAAATGAGTGATGAAAATCTAAGACAATGCTGCTGCCTGTAAACGGAAATGCAGAAAGTCCAAGGAGGAGTTGACTACACTTAAAAAATGATGATAAAAAAAAGAAAAGATATTTTAAAGATGATGAAGAGATGACATAAACAACTGATAAATTCTTTAAAAAAAGTTAAACTTGATAAAATTAAATTAATTAGGAAATAACAAAATTAAATTAAATATGATTATTTAAAAGGTTTGTCTCAAAGTATTTATACTCAATTCTTAGCTGAGCTATTTTTATTTGTCTTCCAGCTAGTTAATTTTGCTCAGTGTATTAGGTGCAGCCAAGTCATTAAAGTTCTGAGTTCTATTCTGCGCTCTAAGCTGCACCCAAAGACAAAGGCAAGCTATAGGGTTTTTCTTTGCTGGAAAAACCCACGCAAAAATCAACAACTTCATCTGCAATGTTGAGCTGAAAAGTCAGACGTATCAAGTATACGTCATGTGTTTGCTTTCCAATTGGTTGTCAACTTCAATTAAGACTTTTTCTCTCTGTATCTTTGTGTATTTCCAGGTGTTGTACCATGAAATTGTATCACACGCTCGAGTTGTAAGCGCTTGCATACGTGCCGCCTCTGAAAGGGAACGGGAACAGTCACAGTTACAGGCACAGTCACAGTTACAATCCCAGTCACAGTCACAACAGCCTGCCTCTCTCACCAGCAATTGCTCGAGTGAGTCGACCAGCGAATCTGTGACTAAATCAAATAGTCTTAGCAGCGGCTTTGCATCCGATGCAGCAGCTCCATTGACCACGCCCAGCACAGTACAAACAACAGGCACTGTGCCAGCACAGCCAACCACAAGCTCAACAGCAACTCATCCAAGAAAAGGTGAAGGCAATTTGGAGCGTCTACGCGATCGTTATCATCTGCTCTACTTGAAGGCCTTTGAGCTACAACTCTGCCTGGACAATCTACTGCGCAAACGCAGCTCTACAGCGGTAAGTTTATAGCCCATAAATTAAGTATAGACTCTACACATAAAAAATCTCTCACCTTGAATTCTGTTGACTTGAACTTGCACAGAAATAAAAGCCCTCCATTTGTTGTACAAATTTAGCTCCGTTTTCTATTTGTGTATAGAAAAGCAACCGAAAACGCGTTGCATTTCTTGAATTCTTGGAAAAATCAAAAGAAATATATATAAAGAAAGAAAATGCAACCACTTTAATGGCTCATTTCGTATTGTGTATTGGCGCCGCTTTCCTTTTGGCCTTTTTTGTGTCCGCCTCTGCCAAATGCGGGCATTTCTAATTACAAAAGTGTCTCTGCTCACTGATTTAATTAATTCATTTGGTGAAAATGCCGACGATGCGTTTGCCAACGAGCCACAAATGCCTCAAACGCAATCAACTTGGCCACTGAAAGATACTCCAAGCCTAAGACAATGAATGCATTTCTAGATAAGTACAATTTCACCTTGTGGCAACCACAGAGAGAGAGAGAGATATTGATTCTGTCGTCAATTGTTTGGTGATCGTAGCTAATTAAATGATTTATCTTTTCGTTGGGGAATGCACTTTGATAGATGGTTGATTTAATAGCTTGAATTAGCGGAGTATCCTAGAAATAAGCTGTAAAAAAAAGGTAGAAAAATGTCATGAATTCGTGACAGGAGATTTTAAAATACGACGGGCAACAATTTTTCAAAAAAGATTAATTACATTTGTAGCAGAATAAATTTGGAGCTCAAACCGTGATTAAAATTGCATTCCGCATAGAAATCAGATCAGTTTTGATGTAGTAATGAAAGCTTAAAGTTGGCGAAACCTTGATATATCGACAACTCTATTCTTTTTGTCAAAACTTTCTCAAATACAAAGTAAGAAAAGAAGAAAAGCCATAAGTTATTTAATATATTTAAAAGGACTGACAATTAATAATTAAGTCACCAAGTTCAAGTTCTAAATTGACATTTACTTTTATTTAGAATACGACAATGAAAGAGATTTTCCACTTTCTATGTGTTGTTGTTTTTTTTCCGACACAACGAGTTCCTTTCTAGCCTTTCCACAACAACAAGAACTACAACAATCTCTCAATTTTGCCTTGTTGCCCCCAAAACTCTCTACTTCTATTTCTTCTATGTGCATGCATCCCACTCACTTGACAAACAGCTGGTAGTGAAAGTTATTTTCTTTCCTATAATCACATTGACCCAGTTTAGTAGTTCTCTTTTACCCACTCCACCTACTCCTCTTTTTTATGCCCAGCTTTTCCTCTGGCACAATGCTCTGATTTAAAGCACTTTAAACGTTTCCTGGTCCAAAGTTCTGAGTTGTTTCCCTGCAGCATTGTTGCTCATGTATAATTGCAATCGCTTTGTAAACGCTCGGTAACAACATTTTAATTGTGTATAATTTGTGTCGGAGAGCGAGAGCGAAAGAGAGGAAGGCATAGATGTAGTCTCTACAGAGAATAAAGTGGACTACCTATTCCCGGCTTGGCTTCCGACTCGTGCCAGATTATTTACACTGAATGTCGTAATTCATGCAACGCACGCACATCTCTCAGTCAGCTAAAAGCCAGAGTAGCTGCTTTTGACCCACACAGCAAACTTGGTTGTTGCTCTCTTTGTTGCTTTTGTTGTGGTTGTTGTTGGCTGTCAAGCCTGCGGCTTTGGAGCAGTTCATGATGCAGCTTTAGATCGCTTCATTTGACTCGAGTTTCTCCTTGGCTTCAAGTGCTGCAGAAACAATTTCATTTTAGCCGCTTTTTCGCTTCGCTCTCTGATGCAACAATTTGCATTTGATCGCCTGCAGCTAAGCACAATGCCCCTTCTCCCCTGTCCCCCTGTTCCTCATTTCCACCGCCCCCCCCCCTATTCATATAGTATAACCAATTGACGCCGCCTCGATGTTGCCTTATAATTTGCAACACTTTCCTTAGCGATTTTTGTGCTCCACATTCAGCTTTAGTTATTTGGGATAAGTCTTTAGATTAGTCGCCACATGTGGCAGCAACATGTTGCAAAAGCGTGTGGCAACACGTAATCAACAAATGTCAAATGTGATCATTAATTAGGTGCTGTTTTTTATGTTTTCTGTGTTTTTTTTGCCAGCTGTCAATAAACCCAGCAGAGTCATATTAAACAGCTGCCAGTGCTGTAAAATGCTGTTCAAAAAAATTATGCCCAGCATAAAATCAAATTACATACACTGTTTTAAAGGGGGAGAGTAAAAGTGAAATTTATGTCGACCCGATGCAACAACAAACTTGGCCCAGAGGTCGACTCTTCACCTACAACTTACCACTTCGAACTTGCCACATCAGCTGCTGCAGCTGCCGCCAAAAAAATGTGGAAAGTGGCCAAAGGAAGCAAACAAAAAGGCCGAGGAAGATGGGGGAATAAAAGCGAGGAAAAATAAGCACAAGCAATGAAAATAAACCAAATCAAATTTACGACGTGCCCAGCGAAATCATTGCGACTCCTCATAAAATGCATTTTGCTGTTATGCATTTTATTTCTTTTGGCCTTTGTCTTGGCTTCCCAGCACTTGCTCCTACTCCCTTCCTCCCTCTGGTTATTCCACCTCCTTCTCGATAAACAAATGCAGTTTGCAGTTGAATTACATTGATTACACTTGATTATTATATTTGCTTTTTGTGGCTGCTTCCCTTTTTTTCCTTGGCCCTTGTCTTATTGTTTATTCTTGGCCACTAAAATTGAGGGCCAATGCACCTTTTTGATTGATTCATCATCAGTTAGCCGAGTTGAAGGCCACAACTGCACAGCCGACATGGACGAGTGAGAAAGTGTTGAAAGCCATTCACATCTGGCAACAGCTGTACAACTGTATACAAATTATAACAAATTTCACATCGGGAAATCTTCACATTCAGTTAGTCTTAAAATATAAGTCAAACAAAGGTCTATCATAATTATATTAACAAGTCAAATAGTAAATTCAAATATGGTAGCTTGAAAATAAAAACAAATTTATAAATATTTACCTTTAAATAAAAATAAATAAAATGTTCTTGTTGATATTTCTCGCTGGCAATGAAACGTTTGAGAATTGGACACAGATAACTCAATTTTATTGAGAGTTGAGAGAATAAAAATGACAGCAAAGCATTGACATTGAAACGTTAACGAATACGTGGCAAACAAGAATGGCGAAGGGCCATTAATAATAATATGTTGTACACGATGTTCAGCAAGAGCAAACAATCTAACGTTTCGACGAACCTTAAACATCAAAAACGTTTACGAATATGTCACAAAGGAACAGAGAACAGAGAAACAGTCAGAAAGCTTTAGATACTACCCCACACTAAATTTGCTTCTGATACATTTATTTTTCAGCATTAAACATGGAGATTTTTACTGAAAAGCCTTGACACTTGAACGTTGGCGAATATGTGTCATAAATCACACCAGAAAAGCAAATGATTTTGAGATATGAAAGCTTTGAAAGCTTTAAACAGACACTCGACACGACGTTTATCAACACTTGACGCACAATGTGCAGCTAATTGGATTTGCAGTGTGGAACAAAACGAGCGGCCAATTAACGTCGATCAATATAAAAGTATTTACAATTTATGAATTTAATTGGCAATTCGTGAATTAAAAAAAAAGGCATTTAAATGTTTGCTGTGGCACATCAATCAAAAGCCAAAAAGCATAAATCAATCTTTCGATTCCAGCAAACGGTAGCGACAGCAAATCCCCAAATAAAATTCATAAAAAATAGTACGAAAATGGAATATGTAAATTAGAGTGGCCAAAGTAGCGCATATTTAATGGGTATTTATTGCTTTCAAAAGGCACGAAAATGAATGAATGCGCATTGAATAAAAATTGACGTGCAACAAATGTTTAGTGGTTGTTGTTGTCGTTGTCGTTGTTGCATGCAAATCGTGTTGGGAATATCGGAACTGTATTTGCATGTTGTTGCCACCGACAGTTACAAATTGTGACTATTTAATTTGTGGGTGTGTGTGAGTGTGTGTATTTTGTGGCAGTCCCCCGGAAGATGCGAGTGCCGCAAATTAAATCACAATAATTATGTAAATTTTAGTCGTTGCCTGCTGCAGTTGTTTTTGGGGCGTGCCACCCACAACAGCAATGCGGAAGCACACACACACACACACACTAAAACATTAACTTGCTTGCCACATGCCACAAAGTTTAAACAATGGCCAAAAAGCTTAAGTTTCACTTTCAGCTGACGACCGCGCGTTGCAAGGCCGTTAAAAGCGTGTTGCAGCTGCCACACAACACACAAGACAGTTCAAGCCAAAGTAATTACCACACGAGTCTCACTTTCAGCTGGCCAGACTCGGTAATTAGCCGCTAGCCAACACTGACAACAACAATGGCAGCTAAAACAGTTACCAAAATGGCTCATGTAATTGGAAATTTGTTGGTCGTGTGTGCGGTTAGCAGGCAAATTGGGTGGGTTTTTGTGAGAAATTGTTTTATAATGTGGCCACATCCCCACACCACATGATACTGCAACACACACACAAACACACAACAACAGTTGCTGCAAGCCGTTAGTTGATCTACTTTTAGTGGCACTTAATGATGCAGCTTGAAATCGAACTCAAATTGTGGTGCAGTAGTGCATGTGGTGTTGTCTTATGTCTTATGGTGGTGCTGTCTCCAGTCTCTTGGCTCATTTTCAATTACCCAGATAATGCGGGCTTCCATGTGCCATTTATTGTTCATTATTCGTGCAGATTGGCAAACTCCGAGCTCTGATTAATGATCAAACTTCATTGAGCAGGTTGTACATTATCTGATACAATATATTGAATGTGGCCGAGAGGGGCAAAAAGGTATTGAAAGTTGCTCAATGAGAATAGATATGGAACCCAGAAAGAGCCAAAGATTGAGAGATAATGTAAAGACATCTTTTAAAGAGTCGATTTTATTATAAAATATCAAAATTAATTTCAATATCAGTTGAAATATGTTAAAACTTTCCTTTAGGGAAATTTATATAAAAGTAGAGATCTATTGTAGTTGTTGAAATTGAAAGAATTGTAGGTTTCAGTTAATAGAATGGTTTGACATTTTTACAGATCTTTAGTCTATAAAACTCATGCCGTATTTTAAGATGATTTCCTTTTATTGATTTAAATAAACTACTCCAAAAAAGGAGAATTAACTAACAGTTCATATCTTGAAGTCAATACTTATTTCAGGAAAATACCCAATTGGTCACTTCTCCTTAAAGTTGCGCTTTTTGCAGCGTCTGTTGATATTTTGCTTTCTCTTTTATGGCCTTTAAATGGATGTGAATAAAGGCAATTAAATAATCAGAATTGCATTCATTTAATATTTTTTTTTTTTTTTCACATAATAATAACTATTTAAATTTATTGCCGAATTGGTTGTAAATTAAGTCTAATAAACTAAACCAAATAAAATAGAGAAACTAAGGAAGTGATTATCAGCATGCTTTTACTGAGAATTTCCAGCTAGATATGCAATTCACAAATGATTAATTGCAATGGCAACCAGGGGAGACTGAGGGGGATATTCCCCATATGCAAACTAGCCTGGAAGCCATAAAAAGAAGCCCAGAATAATAATAACACAAGTAAAAGCAGCAGCAGTGGCAACATGGCCAAATTGCTTCATTGTGGCAGCAGCTGGTAAACACACGACTTTCAATTCCTATAATCCCCAACAACAACAAGAGCAGCAACCACAACAAGAGCAACAACCACAACAACAACAAAGACGAGCACAAGTCAAACGAGATGTGGCCACAATATAATCAATGGGGGGAAATTACAATGCAAAAGTTGCAGAGAGGCTGCTGAAGCCAAAATGTAAACAAAAAAGGCAGCAATGGGAGCAGCAACAACAACAACAACAACTTGCAACATGTTGCCGTTGTCAACGCGTCCCAAACACACACAGAGAGAAAAGAAGCGAGATAAATCAATCGATAACACAAAAAACAATGGCAGACAGAGACATCTTCAATTGCAGCAATGTGGCAAGTGCAACGTGAGGGGGATGGGGCAGGGGCAGGGCGGCATCTACTCCTGTTGCAATGCCCTGTGAGTTGATGCATTTATGGCATATTGACATTTTGGCCAAAATGTCAATTTGCGGCCTTTGTTTGTGTATATATTTTTTTGTTTTGGGCATTATTTAACTGCTTTTTTTGGGCTGCAATTGTCACAATGATGTGGCAAGCTGTGCCGCAAATGGCATACAAAATACAGCGCTGTTGCCATTAATCAACTAGCAACACCTTAAATGCAAATGTTGCGGCCGCAAAGGCTCAAAGGAAGGGAGTGAACGAAGAAAAAAGGGGCATGCAACACATCAACATCAACAACTTGCAAATTATGATCAATTGCTGCGTGGCTAAAGAATCGTTTCGCTGCTGCGTGGGCAACCAGAGTTGGCGTCGACTGGCAGCATGCTGCCAACACCCACACAGCGAAACATGTTGCAGCAACATGTTGCCATTGGCAGGCGCTGTCAACATATTCGGGTCATGCCAAAGCAATAACAAGAATTTGTCACAGACATTGCTGAAATGTTGTCGCCATTCTGTCGAATGTTGCACGGCTGCTGGAGTTGTTGTTGTTGTTGCTGTTGCTGCTGTTGCAACTGTTGCTGCTGGCGCAGCTTGGGGCAGACGCTTGGCTAAATTTAGCGTCTAATGCGATTTGTAAAATTTGCGCTAAATTGTGGACAATGTGGATGTTGAAGTTGCTGCAACCACTGTACCAGGAAATGTTTTGTCTGCAACAGCAACAACAATGAAAGTAATAATATTGTTGCTGCTGCGGGTGCAACAGTTGTTGCTAGAGCGGCGGGAGGGGCAGGCAAGTGGCAAGTAAGCTTTGCATGTTATGCTTTGCTTTTTTCTCTCTCTGTCTTTCATTTCTTTCTTTCACATGACTTGAGAAATTTGCAGGTTGTTGTCTTCCAATGTTGCCTGTGGGTTGTCAACGCGTTCGCTGTTGTTGCAACAGTGTTGTCATTTGTTGTTGTCGTTGTTGCTGTTGTTGCCGTCCGTTGTCTGCAATTTTCGTTTGCATGGCATTTGTTGACGCTCTGTAAATGGGAATTTGAATTTCAAACGAATTATTTAATAATTATGGCATTTAAAGCGAATTGAATGGTTGGATGATATGAGGCATTTATTTGTAGATACTACTTAATATTCATTTCTTACTTGATCAGACAATAGAACCTGTTAAATGCAAAGCAAACAATAAGAACATTACATGTCGTGTGGGAAAACTATTTTACACTGAAAAAAAGAGGGAGTTAGACATTGAAAATATTTGAAAGATTTTAGATTACTAAAGATAGCTTGAACAAACATTTTCTATAAAATTTATTATTTGTTTCGAAATAAAAGAAATTATGTTTTAAACGATTTATTCACAATATTTATTACATTAAAATACACACTTAAATGTGTACACTTCCTTAATTGTATGTTTTTTTTTAGTGTAAATCAACAACAAAGTCAGAGCTGTCAGCGAATATACATGAACGAATACATGTATTCACTTGTTGTTGTACTCTTTAGTCATTCATTATACTACGAATAACAATTTCAAGTTGCAGCTCACGTTTTTATTGCACGATAATTACACACACACACACACACGCACACAACCAAACATAATATGTTAATAGAGGTGTTCCCCCCACATCGATGACACGAAAGTGTTTAACGATAATTAAATGTCTGCGTGTGAGAAATTCATAATTTTCAACTCAAAACAAATAGACTACAAAATATAGAAAAAAAAGTAAATAAAAAAACGGTAGCGAAAACAAACAAATAAGAAACATGACGAAATTTTCCCACCAAAGAAATAGAAAATGTAGAAAGACTTATCGAGTAATCGGCTTTTGTAGTACCCTTAACATTTCAATGCGAGAAAGTAAAGTTCTTAGGAACTGTGAGAAATGACATGAGAATTGTGACAGAGCGAAAGATTGCGTGTTGTCTTAGTTGTTGTTGTTGTAGCAGATGCTTATCGAGCGTGCCCCAAAGGTAACACTAATGATAGTTAACCAGACCAAAGGAACACTGTGCTCCAAGTTACCAGCAAATGAGGTGCTAAGCTGCCAACACAACAATATCACGTGTCCCGCTGCAATGCCACGCCCCCTGCCCGATAGATACGCCCCAGAGTCGCAGAGTTCGCGTGAAGTGCGTCGCGATAAACTTGAACTTAATTTCCAACTAAAGGCAACACCCGCCACGTTGCACGTTCAACGTTGCATGTACGATTGCCGTCTTCTTTGCTGGTTGAAAGTGGCAGGCGTTGCCCGTGTCTTGATCATCGAGTCCAAAGCATTTTGCATAATAAGTTCATAAATTGTGTAGAGCCAAAAGAAGAAGAACAAGACGAAGGCTGAGATCAAACAATACTCAAGCGTCTGTGGGAAGATGACGTATAAGTTGGTAAAGTGTGAGAGAAGCAGCAGAGAATTTTTGAGAACAGAAGAGAAGAGAAGTTTAACTTACTTTTAGAGTTGCGCAAGTTTCGTTTTAGATTTAATAATAAATTATAAGTTTATGTTTGCAGTTTCTTAAATCATTTCTGATTTTTTAGTATCTTAAAACCAATACAATCTAATATCCTAAATGTCTTCAACGATTCGTATGTGTATAAATTACTTATTCAATTATGAATTAAATATAAATAATTCAAAAACAATAATGAAATACATATGTATATAAAAAAATTTGATTTTGGGTATCAAATAAATTAAATAATAAACAATTTTTAATTAATTATAAATAAATTTAAATATTTTGACTATTTTTTCATAGTTTTTGGTATGTTTTCTCATCCATTTCTATTCGGAAAATGGAAACACGCGCCCAACTCAACGCATCTCAAACTGAGCCCAAAATAGAAGAAAACTTTGGTCGCGTTTGGATTAAGTTCTTTTATGTCGTCTTTAGCAGCTTGTCGTTAGATTTTATTGGATTATTGTCATGTTTTTCCTCCAGCATTTTTTGGTCTTTCAGTTAATTTCGAGAGCGTTACAAATGCGGGTGAGCTATGTAAATTTGTAGAAAGTGTAGATGCAGTTGGGCAGATGTTCAGATTGAGCTGAAACTGAAAAGTGTTTACAGGTTGAGAGATCGTTGGTCTGTTGTTACATTTTGTTTATCATTAAAATGATGGGTAGTGTCCAGCTGAAAGCAATTTACAATTCCCCTCACTTCTTTTGTTTGTCTGACCGAATTTCACCTGCTGCTTTTAAAGGAAAAACGCTGTAAAAAAACTGATGTTTTGTTTATCCATAAACAAACTCAATCAAAAGGCGCCTCCAAGTGTCTAAAGTAGCCAGAATAACATGATTAATCAATTATTTTGAATGCCTTGAATGAGTTCGAAATGTAAAAGAGGCTGCGAAGAATCGTTTGACCTTCAGAAGGCCTCGTTAACATGAAAATTCTTTTGGTCAGCATTACGCAAATCCGCTAAAAGCGAGAAAAACTTGTTAATGTGCAAGGCATAAAATAAATCGAATCGTTTGAATGAGGTAATAATGAAATGCTATGTTTTTTACTATGAAAAATTTTGGGAAAATTGTTAGAAGTGTGGATAAAAGGGCGGAAAGGGGGGTGGAAAGAGGGGCGTCAAGGTCAAATGAGGTTAAGATGCCAACAAGTTGCTTTCCCAAAAAATGAGAAAAAGCTTTAAACAACTTAACACTTGTGTGTTCATGTTTCAAGGGGGCGTCAAGGCCCGCCCCCGCATATGATAAGTACGCGCCCCACTTCTCCCCTCTCCTCCAACCCCTCAACAGCCACCCACATGACGAGTGCGCCTCGTTTGCCTCTTTTGTTTTTCCTCTACACTGTTTTCTATTTCTTTTCTTTTCTTTTTTTTTTTTGGACTATCTGTCATCTGTCTGGCCCAACAACTGTTTGTCTGTCTCTCAGTTTGTCTGTCTGTCTGCTCATTTTGCTTTTATTTTATGTCTGTTTGTCTGGCTCTTGGCCCCGTGCAATTGAAAGCAATTATAACATATGTGAAGAAGGAAGCTCAAATCATGCAAGGCGAGATAGTTACGTGATGGCCAAGCGAAAAGCGTTGGAAAACCATTGGGAAAATTTGTGTGAAAATTGTGAAAACGCTTCCAATTGACCAACAACATTTATGCTTTTTCCTCAGATCGCTATCAAGTTGACCAATTAAAAACTGAAATTCATATTGCCAGACTAAAAAGCTGCAACAATAAATTGAGGTTAAAATACACTGTAAATGTTAAAAAAATATTGTAAAATTAAATTAATTTTTTATTTGTGCAACTTTATAATAAAATATGAAAATACGAATATGGAAACAGAAATTATATGTGGATTGAAACAATACAATAAAAATTTTGTTGTATAAAGTAGTATGGAAATGAAAAGAGAAAAAAAACTTTAATATTTGTATATTTATAAAAAAAGCAAATAAATAAAGTAGATTTCCGAGATCTTTCAGTATTTCTTATGTTATTGTAGTACAAAGGTTAAGTTAAATTATCCTTGATTTTTACACATTCTTTTCCATTGTTAAGAAAATTTAAATTGCTGTAAACAAACATTTGTTAAAATTAACAATGTTAAGTAAACAGTTCCTAAAAATCCAATAAGCTTCACTCCCTACTAGTTATTTATCAGCAAAGTTTGATAACTACTTTAACCACCATTTCAAGTTCAAGTTGACCTATTATTTATACTCATTGATTAGATCTTATCATCAGCATCTCAAACAGCTATTCATGCAACCCATTTTGCGTCTTTTTCTAACCACAGACTGGCTTGGATGACGACGACGATACGGAAGACGATTCATTTGGCTACGAGGGCGAAGGCGACGCTGCCACCGAGGACGATCTAAACGAAGTGGGCTCCGATTTGGATCTGGAGTGCGAGAGTGTTGCACCCAGTCACAATTCAGGCGAGTTGTTGCAACGTTGTCAAGTTGCTGCCACGGAGATTGTCTCCGCCAACGTGCCAGCTGAGGATCAGTCACGCGATTGTATCGCAACCCAAAAGGTAAACAAACCAAAAGCAACACAAAAAGAAACCCGAATATAATTTGCATATATTTTTGTGCCAAATTTGTGCGTTTGTTTGTAGTTGTTGTTCTTGTATTCTTCTTGTTGTTGTCGTTGTTTTTGCTAGTTAGAATTATGCATGCCTTCTACAGTATTGTCAACTTTTTGAGTCAAAAAAAAAGTAATGAAAAACTTAACCTAACCCAAACCGTTATCCTTAAGTCCCAAATTGACAAAGAGAAGAGAACACAAAAGAAGAAAAGTTGACTTTGGCACGCCGAAGATTTGATACGCTTGCAGAGAGCTGTATTATGTAATCTTATAATATAATAGTCTGATTTTATCCAAATTCTTTAGAACATAACAAATAGGTAATCTCAGAAAGCAGAAGAATTTATTATACTTAATGTTGATTTTTGAGAAAGTATTTCTATGAAAGCTATCAGAGGTGCCACAGAAATAACTTTCGGAAAATTTAAGTGAAATTCAAGAGTTCGTGATTTCTGTGGCACCCCTGTATATGATATCCAGGGTCGATTCAAAGGAAATTTGAACAGGATGTATATGTTTTTGAGATATGGTTAGAGTTCTTATCCGATCCGGATTCTGGACTGCAAAAATACGGACTTGTACAAAGTTTCATCAAGATAGCTCATCTAGTCATTTTGATCAGGAATATATATTCTTAAGGGGAGGTTCTTTTGGATTTGGCCGAAAATCAAGCAAAATTTGAGAATGGTTTGTGGGAGAATGAAAATACATACGAACTTCTGCTTTCGAACTTTGATTCGTTGTTTATTGACGATTAAAAAAAAAAAAGTGATTTTTGAGAAATTCAAAATGGCGTCTTCAAAATGGCGGATCTCGTAGACCTCAACTCTCAAAATATCGCTCTGCTTCTTCAAGTGTGGGGCCTCTGGTAGTAAAGTGAAATGAAAAATGTATATAATTTATTAAAATAGATAAAATTTCCTATGGCTTATACCTAACTTCAATTAATTTTGGTGAAAAAAAACCAATTTCATGGTCGTTTAAAAAAAAAAAATGAAATTTTTACACTTTTTTTTACTTTGATATCGTTTAAAAATTAAAAATAAACAATTTTTAATGCCAATTTTAGGTATAAGCCATACAAATAAGTATATAGTTTAAAACATTTTTTGAATGAAGGAAATCGGATCAATAGAACAAGACCTGTACTTGAAATTAGATTAGAAAACATGGTTTCGAGAAAAACGCGTTTAACGTTTTTGGAAAGTGACAGTGGGTACGCAGCTCGCGTGACATGGGTATGTTTGACACGCCCTATCTCAAGAAATACGCGTCGTATTGAAAAATCCTTTGGCACATATATTCTATATATATATAACTTTCATTTTATGTAAAAAAAAAAATTCGATTTTTTCAAAAAAATCCAAAAGAACCTCCCCTTAATGTGTTACACACTTCGTGACAAAATTTAAATATCCTCTGCAAGAGTATAAATGCGGAAAATACCAATAAAAAAATATATTCAAAATTCGCCCGAGTTGGCAGCACTGCAGCAGCATGTAAATCCTTATCGTGTGTCTGAGTATCTGTGTGTGTGTGTGTGAACTTTTGACCTAACTGCCTGCAATTTTGCATTTGCCTAACCATAACACACATACAAAAACCAACTCTCTCAGCCCGGTGACGAGGCAGACGAGGAGCCCGAGGAGGAGGACGACGACGACGCAGACGTTGTTGATTTTGTGATTGCGAAACGCGGCTGGCGCCCGTCGAAAGTCAACAGTAATTTGCCCACCGCACCGGCGACACTCACCGACTTTGAGGCAGACTCCGAGAGCAGCGATCTGGAGCAGGTGCAACAACTGAGACGAAGTGGAGGTGGCATCATTGCTGCAACTTGCAGGCAGCATCATCATCAACATCACTATCAGTTGCAACATTTGGCTCATGTCGATATGTCGCAGACTAACGGCAGCAGCAGCAACTCCACGCCCAATTTAACAAATCTATCGCTGTTGCAGTCGCGACACGGAAACAAAATGTTGCCGTCACAGTGCCACAGTCACAATCACAATCATAGTGCGAAGCCCAAAAGCATTGCTGTCGCTGTAATTACACCCAATAATACCCATAATCATCACAATCACAATCATCATCATCATCATAATCATAATGGTCATGGTCATGACCTCAACAACAAGTCGCCGACGGTGCTGAGAAAGTCGAAAGTCGGCCACAATGACACCTCCAAGTTCAATCGTTCCAATCGCAAGTCCAAGAATTGCGCCATCTTCTATTTCAAGCATCTGGACACGGATAATGAGACGAGCGGTGCTGGGACGGACGGCGGGACGACGACGGGCGAGGGGGAAACTGATGTTGCCAATGCCTTTGCCGTTGCCCAGCAACAAGTAAGTACCGTTATCAGCAGGTGTTGTTATTTCTATTACCTGGTGTATCGGTCTCACTCACTCTCGAAATCTCTGGTGTTTGGTCTTCTCATCAGCAACGCAGAATTCGTTGCGCTTATCGGTGTGCGACCTCGACTTATCGACAATCGACACACAATTCGATTGCCACCTCATTAGCAACCATGGAACACTCCAAAAAAATACATACACACAACACATTCGTCATGAATGTGTCCCGCTTTTTTTTGGCCTCAACTAATTTGCATGTTTTGATTTTTGCATCTCTTAATTTGGTTAATTTATTAACTAATTTATACATATTATCGAAAATACATTTATACTCGCATATCTATGTAGTCTTTGGCATGCCTCTAACAATTTCCTAATTAACTTTGTTTGCCCCATTATCTGGTAGTCATATTTATTATGCCGCATCATCATTAATCATTAATCATCAATGGACTTTCATAAGGTTCAACTTACAGTCCGCCTGCACCTCAGGCTACAGTTTTTTGAACCATGTCAGAGGCCAATACTTTGTAAGACTGAGCTAAAAAACAAAACACATCTAGTTCCGTGTTTTTATTTCAAGGTATCGATATTTAGGGTGCGTTATCAGAAGCAGATTAGAGTGAATAAGATTAAAATTGTAAAATAAAGGTGATCTTATAAGATAGATCACATCGTTCTGATTGTTAAATTTAGTGCAATAAATGAAATTCAAATTATCTTCGATCAACTTAGAACAAATTTTTCAAACTCAGCGCTTTTTCAGACTATGCTTCTATGAGGATTCAAAATATTTAGCCCTAATTATCAGATAAAACTATTCAAAATTAATAATTTAATTCAATTCAAATACAATTTAAAATGATTAATACAAAAAAAAAAGAAAAGAAAGAAAGAAATATGCAGCTTTACTTGGTGATTAAGTTTCAAAAAATAAATTCCCTTAAATATTTAGCTACTTTTTCATAGAAAGCGAAACAGTTTCAAATTTGCTTATAAAAGTTTCGTTACACTTTCAAAGTGGAGTGAAAAGCAGCTAATAAAATGCACTTATTTGCATGGTACAATTTGGACTTCTCGCGGCAACAGTTGCTGTTGTTGTGGTCGTTGCCTCACGTGCAACAGGCAGAGTAACGACAAGTGCAATGGCGGCACATGCAAGTGGCAAGTGGCAAGAGGCAAAGCTAAAGCCTAAGGTCGCCGCCTTTGCCAACACAATCCAAACGAAACGTCGCGGCATTAATATAAATTGCAAACATGGAGAAAACGACAGCGGCAACTGTTGCTGCCACTACGTTGAGGGCGGCAACTTCTCCTCCTCCTGCTGCTGCTGCTGCTGCTGTCATGGCCAACAGTTGTGGAGAATGGAGCTGGAGGATGCAACCAGCATTTGAGACGAAGCTCAAAAGATTTTTGCCACTCATGCGACTCGCTGCAACAGCAACAATTTGTAACTACAATTGTTGTTGCTGTTGCTGCTGTGACTACAAGTTACAATTTGCCATTTTGCGCAAGTAACGCTAATTAAACTTCATTTTCTACTACTTCATCTTCATCTTCATTTGTTGGCATTGCCATTGCATTGCATTGCATTGAGCTGCAACTTCAATTGTTGTTGCCTGCATCTCCACAGCCCACACAACATTTTTGCATGTTGTTGTCCTTGTTGTTGTTGGTTTTTTAATTTTCCATACTAACTAAATATATGTGTATTTATATTTTATTTTGCCTTGCAACCTTTAGATACTCAAATCGGCTGATGCCTCTTCGGATGACGACGACGAGGGTTGGCTCTACACGGCAGCAACATCAACAACAACAGCAGCAGCAGCAGCAACAGCAATAACTGCAACAACAACAGTTGATGGTCTGCAGTCGGCTGCCATTTCGTCGACAACCTCTGGCGCCACAGGAGCAACAGTAACAGCAACAGCAACATTGCCCAGCGACGACTCTGATAAGGAGAACAAAGAGACGCTGGTGACCACATCGACAGCAGCAACAACAACAACAACAACCACCACATCTGCTGTTGGTGTCGTGCTAGTTGGCAGTGGGAGTGGCAGCAACAGCAACAGCAACTACGACAGCAGCAGCGCCTGCTCATCGTCCAATTCGAACGGTGTTTATACTGAGACCTCGGCAACCTCGCGAGTCACTCAAATGCAGCGCAGCAGCGTCATGGACATGGACATGCAAATCAATGGCAACAGCAACCACAACAACAACAACAACAACAGCAGCCATCTAAGCAGCGATGGCAGCAACAGTCGCTTGAGCAGCAGCAGCCACACAAGACACATCATTAGCAACAATTGCTACAAACAACTGCAAAGCGACAACAACAACAGTCAACAGTCACAGCAACAACTGAATGCTAACCACATCAACAACAACAACAATAACAATAATCACAGACATCAGCAACAGTCGCGCTTTGACTCTAAACAGCAACATCAGCAGCAACAACTGCAACAGAACTTTGATAATGATAATGCAAATGGAAATGCAGCACAGGTGAGTGAAGTCAAGTGATTCTTTTGGGTTTTGAATTTCAATGCAAAGTTGATGTCGAAATGGAAGATGATATTTAAGAAGAACTCAGGGAATGTGCTGTTAGAAAAAGGAATGAAAAAGGTTAACAAGCATAGACAGTTATTAGAATTTAAATATTTGAATAGATGTCTACCAGATATGCTGAGATACTTTACCAATTTATTTAATATGATATAGTCCAGACAGTTGTAAAATATCAATAACAAGTGCTAGACAATAAAACTAAAACGATAACATGTGCGATCGATATTCTTTAGAAGTTTTAATCGATGGGTAAAGGAGCAGCAACGTATAATTTTTTCATACCATTATTTATGCTATAACAGTCAAATATACCAAAGTATTTTGTTAACCATGGTTTTCATTATTCCAAATAAGTAGTTATCGATATCGAAACATTTTAAGTTTTTTTACAAAGTTTTTTTGACAATTTGACTAAGAAACCGCCAAAGCTCTTAAGCTAAATACAATATACACATATTTTAAATGTCAAAGGTAGTCAAGTCATTAACATAAACTGAGAACTTTGTCTTCAATCTCAACTAATCATGCTTGGCTTGGTTTTGACTTTGGCCAGTTGTTTTAATGGGCTGATGCATCAGCTAATAAGCAAAAGGCACTCCAAAAATGAGCTGAGAACTCAAGTGGATGTTGGTCTGCCATTTGTAGACCACAATTCGCAAATACAAATCACAGACATGCCACAAGTTGCGAGTTGCGAGTTGCAAGTTGAGGGTATTGCACAGTTTCCCACAGTTGCCACAGTTGGCTTAAGACTTGAGTCTCCACGTTGAGTTGCATTTCGATTCGATCACTGTGTGTCTGGCAGGTCTCTTGACTTGTGTCAATAAAGTTGCTTGGTTTATTTCTTGCAACATTGTAAGCCCAGCAAAAGCCAAAGAGAGAGAGAGAGGGAAATGTTGAACTAAACTGGTCTAAAAGGGGGGAGCATTTTCAATAAATGGCTACCGCCTCTTATTGCCTGCACCTGATGATTAAGCAGTTGGGTTAATGAAAGCGAATCATGCACCGACAGCAGCTGCCATTCAAATATTGCTTACCAACTACCGTCTTCCAATCCCGGAGACTGACAGACAGACAGGGCAGTCAGTCAGCCTGTCTCTGGGTCCAGGAAAAACTAGTGGAAATTGAGCAGCTCACGTCAAAAATGGGAAAGTACGAAATTAACTAAAAACGTGTGATTTATTTCTTCATTGCGAGACAACAACAACGACAACCGAAAACTCCAAGAAATGGCAAACAGTTTACAATTGAAAGGGACAACGAAAGACAGAAGACAACGACGAGGACACGTTTGTTCATTCGTTGGACTGGCCATGATTTATGCCGGGGATTTTGGGCCAACATGGCTATAAAGCCAGGCACACGAATTGCAGCACAGGAAGTGCTCCCAACTCCTCTCAGCTGATTGATTATGAGAAAGACATTCGCTTTTCCCAATTTTTGATTTAATTTTTAATTAAAGCAACTTTTCCTCTTTTTTTTTACAGCTGCACAACAACAACAATTGTAGTTTCTATAGTCGCGCGGACATCTGCAATATTAGTGTCTGGCCCAGTGAGATGAGCAGTGGAAATGCTCATCCCAATGCCAATGGGAATCGTTTGCCGCCAAGATCGCCAGCCAAGTCGGCCAAATCACAGGCGAGCAGCAGCAATGCCACAATGTCGCCATCGAAGGTAAGTCTCGATCTCTCTGTGATACTTACATCTATCATTTATATAGATAGCTATAAAAGTCAGCTAAAGGAAGCGGAAGCATTTCCTGTGCTCAAAACTATAGCACTAAGAGGATTGACTTCTTAGTCTGCTTTCTCTATCTTTAAGTTGCAATTGGGCTCCACGCTGACAAATGTTATTATGCTAAAAAAAAAGGTATGCACTGAGAAAAATAAGTTCGTTAGTTTGGGTTGAAATACAAAAAAAATTGGCAAGAGAAAAAAATAAGTGACTGATGAATAAAATAAAATTTATAATTACTGAATTTAATTTCTCTATTTAAAAATAAAAGCCTTCAATGACCTTTTTTTAGCTTTCTTCAATTTTTGAGTGATAGGACTGATGTAAAAATTGGAGCCTTCTAGCTGTGACCCTTTGGGCTGTATGTCGGTCACTGTCATTATTCATAACGAAGGACAGTAAGATTTTCTATTATTATATGCAGCGATAATATTATCAGAGTTACTCTTTGATTTTTGTCAGTGTAGCTGCCCACAACTGAAACGTTTTCCCTTTCAACGGCCAAGTAAAATTCACTTGCAATTTGTCATCATATGATAGCAGACTCCGTTGCGAATCCTACATTGCGTGTCGCACGTTCACACAACCATGACCATGCCCAGTTTAAGTTTAAGCCAGGCCAACGATAGACTGTCGACTCACCAACTAGCCGGCTCGCCTTTGTTGTTGACTTGGCTCAAAGGCTCTCATGGTTTCAGTTTCGCCTGAAATGCATACGAGAGCAGCATTCGATCGATCCATCGAAATCAACTCAACTGGCCATGTTGGTGGTCCAATGCGCACGGTGGTGATGCCAATGTGTGGATCGTGTGTGTGGATTCGCCTCAAATTTCTCTAAGCTCTTTTTGTGGCTTTTTCGTGTCAATTTGCTGGTAAACATGTCCCCAAACATGTCCACTGACAAGTTGCTGAGCGTAATGGGCTGTAAGCGATCATCTTTTGGTAATTTAAGACATTTCATTGGCGCCTTTTGTGAAAAGCAGCGGGTGGAATTCTGTAAAACTGGCAAATTGTTGTTCAATTAATAAATGTTGACACAAATGGCAAATTTTTAAGTGGTGTCAATTTATTTACTCTGGTTTTGATTATACCGATTATAAAATAATACCGCAACATTTTTTTAGAATACTACCAGGGAGAGGTCATTAGAAAAAGAGACAGATAATTATAATAAAATTGAAATTGAATCTTGAATGTCGAATTGAATCTCTTGTTTTATTATTATTATGATTTTCCCTTAAGTTCCCTAGATTGTCTAGTGTATCTTCTAAAATTATGATCGACATATGTTCCGATATCAGTCCTATCTTCTTCCATTATAGTGAGCTTATGCTTTGTTTTGTTATTATATATTAAAATTTTTCTGTCAGTCTGAGTTATTCAACATGTTTTGGCACTCGTTCGACACTCTCACTTTTTCCCTGTCCCCAAACGATCGGTAACATTCATCAGCAACATGTCGCCTCGTGCAACATATATCGGCAACATGTTGCTCGGCAGCTGATCGTGCGTTGTGTGCATCGCATTTGCATTTGTCGTTGACAAGTTGAATCCCCTCGCTTATACAGACACTGTCTACGCAGTTTTCACTGTCATCCACCCGAGGGCAGCTTCAATTGCAGCTCAAACTGCAACTTCAGCTCCAGACTTCTCTTGTCCCAAGCATCCGCTGCGTTGATTTATTGAGAGTGAAATTTTCTCAACATTTGATTAATAATGACAAATTTCGGATATAGTTGTTTGGGTTTTATTTTTCGTTAATTTATGCATTTTTGCAGTGCAGTGCAAAGTCGTATATCAATTGAAACGCCTCCCATTGCGATGAGTCCGAGATAAGCGACAAATAATAAAACTGAACTCAATCGATGACGTTGCCTTTTGCCAAATGAAAATCAAATCAAATCGACGCCTTATCTAATCGCAGAGCACTCAGTGTCACAAATTAAAATAAAACGAGCACTAAATAGACTTGTTAACAAAAAACATTAAATATTGTTAAAAAATAAATAACAATTTTAAACAAATAAAAGGAAAGTTGCGTCCGTTAATCGATGACGATCGATGATCGATCAACAGACCTGTGCAAATTTCGATTGTAAAAAATTTGCCAATATTATTTTTTATATTTGCCGACTTTTATCTTATCGGTGGCGGTGGCACCTGTTCCCTGCACCACCGCAACCAGATCGCCGGTGGTGCTATTATCAAACGCATTTGACTGTCAGTTTGATTTGAACTCACAGCCAACTTTCAGTACGTTTTGCGACGTCGCGGTTAACGGTCGAGTTACGGATACTCACGTACAGATACAGATACATTCAGAGATACAAAGATACAGATACACAGTTACAGTTACAGTCGCAGATACAGATACAAAACGTAACAAAAATTGTCGCGCAACAATAGAAAGCCCCAAAATAAATTAAAAAAACAAACGCTTCAACATTCAACTATTGCCAAGTGTTTATTTTTCTTTTGCCCGCTTTTGTTGCAATTTATTATTGTTTTAGCTATTGTTATTGCCATTGTTGTTATTGTCGTTTTCGCGTAATTTGCATTTAGCTTAAAAAAAAATATAGTGTGTAATTAAGCCCGCTCAACGCTTGTCAAACTGTGCGCGCACACTCATTGCGATTAAATTCGCGATTTCGCGTTTCGCGACTTTGCGATTTGCGTTTGGCGTGCGTGTCGCAGTGCAATTAAATTAGTTTTTATTTTTTTGGCCATAAAAAACAACACGGCCAAAGAAACGACTATTGTCAAGGCCCCGAGCTTCAATAGTTTGTCAGCCACTGTGTGTTGCCAATTGTCTGACTTAGAGATGGACGCGTGACAAAGGAAGTTTTCAATCAAGTCAGGTATAAACTTGTAGGCATTATTAACTCTTTAATTAGTTTTTGTTAATTTAAGTTTGTATTGTGACCTTAAGTGCTAAAATTACGGATGCAAATTTGATAAAAACTATTGTTTAAATTGCTTGAGCATTGATTTTTGTGATAGTTACTGACGACTTTACTGAAGTTTCTTTTACAATAATCGTACAAATTGTTAAATCGTATAACTTGAATGATTTCAAATTTATTTTCTGATAAAATGTTATTAAAAATATTTGAGCTCATATTAATATGAATTTTAATCTCCAAACAATCTCTACTTTGTCATTTTACAAGTAATATCTCAAAAATAATCGCATAAGAAGATGGTTTTTTATATCATTCAATTCTTAAACTACCCATACTATCGCCTAGTTAAACTAACTAACGTGCTGCCAGCTCTAGTTTGCAGTTTAAGTTTCCAGTTTGCTTAATTGGCCATTGGCTAAACAAAAAGCCAAACTCATATAATTGCCTTTAATTATCGCAAACGCCCAATCGCAAAGGCCTTTCAGCAGTTGCTCTTGTAGTTGTTGCTCTTGTAGTTTAAGTTGTTGTTGTTGTTGCTGTTGCTAGTTGAGTTGTTGTTGCTCTTGTTGCAGCTTCCACTTTGGCTGCAAGAGTCGTAAAACGTCGTCATTTTCACTGGCACAACATTTGGAAAATTGTTTCCGTTGTGTGTGTGTGTTTAAATGTGTGATTGTATTGCAGTTTGACAGTCACTAAAGTGCAGCTCAAACTGTGTGCGTGGCGACAGGAAACTGTTAATTAAATTAAACCAAAGAAATTTTCAATCGACAGAGACTCTTGCCTAAAATGTGATAAAAATAATAATAAAAACAAAACATTAGATAGACATGGAGATTTTACATTATTTTGTTTACTTGTGACTCATTTGAAAGCGAAATAACTTTGAAATTGTTCAATTGTGTAATACTATTTGCAATTAAGCATTCATTCATTTCATTTAATGCCTTTTTGTCGTAAGGTTAACCCCACAGTTTTTCGTTCAAATACCTACAAGTTTTGTAATATCCACAAAATAAAAAAAACAAAATGCGAACAAAAACAAAAGGCAATCGAATCATTATCAACGCTTCACTGAGTTGCTCGCTCTCCAATTTTCTGTACTTTTCGATAGTCTTTTAAGTTCTAATTCTATGAGCAATCTTGTGTTGATTATGTCAAATTAACATTGGATTGTCAAGAAAGTTTCCCGGTGGGAGGTCAAATGATATTGAAGAATTGTTCATCTATCTTAGTCTGAGTGTCTTTTTAAAAGAGTATATTTAGTCATAGTATCAAAAAAAGGCAAAGTAATATGTAATATTCTTAATAAAATGAATAGCCGATTTAAAATTCATCAACAACCTTTGAAAAGGTAAATAAAATCTACTGAAAAGTTAACTGAAAAAGACCTTTCAACAACTTATAATTATATACAATGTAATTAACTAAGATCGTTAGAAAATTTTAAATCATTTGTTTAAGTATTTTAATAATAGTATTTTATTTAATCCAATCTTATAAAAGACTCCTATATATATTAAGATCCAACTCATTTATCGAGCCCGATTACAGGGTATGACAATTGAAATCACATTTATGTAGACAACAATTAGGCAAAGCTTGATTGAGGCGTTAAGACACAACAAACAGTGAGAACAGCAGAGATAAGCAAAAAGAAAGAAAGCAGAAATAAAAAATGTAATAAACATTGAATGAGTGTTTGCCAAGTGAATAAAAATATGAATAATGAATGCACTAAGCAAACAAATGCTTATATAGAAAAAAAGTGAAGCGATAAGCGAGTGATAAGCAGTGGGAGTAAGAAAAGGAGTGGAGAGAGAGAGAGTAGCTGCAAATGCATTTTTACTCTCCCTCTCTCTCTATCGCTCTCTCTCTGCTCTCTGTTTCTGGCTGTGCGTCACTTTGACAAGAGTGACCTAAGCGAGGGCAATTCAATTCGCCATGCTCATTAACTTCTCCATTTCTCTCTCTTGTTCTCTTTTAGGGCAAGGTCTCGCATGATTCAATCAAGCAGCTTGTACTCGAAGCGGAGCATTTGGTGCGCGACGCTCAGGAGGCAGCACTGAAGACGCCAACGAAGCAGAAACATTCCATCATCAAGATTTCCTCGACGGTCAAGAAGCGCGACATCATCATGCCCGGTCCCATCAAGCAGCGTGTCGAGGTATGTTCCCAACTCTCAACATTCCCTAACCATAACTCAACTAATCATCCCTAATTCTCTACAGGAATGGCTGGAGCATCAGCCGACAACACCGCAGCTTTTGAACCGTAATCATCATTCACATGAGGCGCCCACAAAGCCGGATGATTGTGAAGCCTCCGGCGAAGCTTCGGAAACAGATTCCATGCCACAAAAGGATGCAGTCTGTGGTGTTGGCTCCGATTCGTCGGAGGGATTCACCGACTCCATTGCCACCTGCATGCAGACGAGCACGAATTCGTATGGCAACTCAACGGAACGCATTGGCGGCTCCGCTGAACCCATTGGCCAGCCAGCGACGCCTCTTGGCTTTGGCAGCAGCAATCAGAGTCTGAACGTGAAGATTGTAAAGCGTCCACAGACGCGTCGCAAGTCGCAGCGTCCTTGGTCCGTGTCCTGCCTGTCGCAGTTGACCACAGATGCTGCCCAGTTGTCCCCAACGATTGCCGCCGTTGGACAGAGCTCTCCTCCGGGTCTGGCCAGCCATTCGATCAGTGAGAGCGCCTTGGATTCGTTGTCGCCAGGTCCAAGGGCTCGGGCTGCCTCCTCCTCGGGCACGGGCAGCAATGCCGCCCGCAAGGCGGACAGCAAGGGATCCTTGCGGCGTCGTCGGGCGCGCAAGAAGCGCATGTCCGCTGCCTCGGGAAGTGGCCGGAAGTCCGACTCGGGCTCCGAGGCACACGGCGATCTCACACAGACCCTGATGAAGTCCTGTGAGTCGATGTCGTCGCAGCAGCTGCAGGAGTTCACCAATGCCCTGCTGAACATACAGAAGGGCGGCCAGTCTCCCTCGAGTCCCAAGCTGGATGAACCTCTGCCCGAGGGCGAGACAGAGTCCCAGCTGATGGTGCCCAAGTTTCGAGTGGGTTCCTTTACCACAGCTGCCCTGATGGCCAGTGAGATTCGCCTGGGCGCCTTGGCAGCACTGTCCAACTATATGAATGAGGATGAGCAGCAAGCCGGTAAGCAGAGGGGAAATGGAATTAAAATGAGACATCACTTGATCTTTGAAATTAATTGGAATAACGCTTTTGAAACAATCTTGAGAGGTTACTTCCCTAACTACCTAAAGTCAATAATGATATCATCAGTGTCGTCGTCTAATCTCTTTTTCGCAAATGTTTTAAAAATACTTATTCATCAGAGTATTTGAGGAAAAACAATTACTAATCTTAGAGTCATATATGGTCTATATATATGTCCACAATTTCCTTTGTTTATTACATTCAACGAATATCTTAGGTAGAGGCTTTTTTTTACTTATCAGTTTGAAGAGATATTAGTGAGTGAAAAAAGTATAGTTGAAATACTCTAATTTCTTATCAATAAAATGATTAATTGAGATTGAGAAGTGCTCTACTCCTGATATATTTCAGATAGATTCTTCGATTTAAACAGTTTCCAATTATACGATTTTTAAATGTCAGTTGAGTTCCCAACAAAAATTTACTCTGAAATGAATTCTCAGTTAAAGATCTATTAATATTCCTTAAAGACATGAGACATAAATATGAGAAATTATTATCATTGCAATATTTGTAGGTATTTATTATGATAGATTACATGCTTCATAACTCTTTTATCTCTTTCAAAACTTGAATCTGATTGAATTCTATTCACACATAAGATTGCTTTCATATCTTAAGTCAAGAAGTTTTTCCCTACCTTCCTTTTTTAATTGTGATTAAGTTTCTTCAACAAATTCTAATATTTTACTTAAAATACATTTATATTTCACACTCCAACCTAATCTTGATTGTTTTAAAAGCGTTCTATCTTGGAACTCTGCTATTTGTTGTAATACTTTCAATCTATTGTATACAAATCTTTCTCTCACAAGCACCCACACCTGTGCCCAGGCAAAAAGGTACCACGAATGCACCCTAGCCAAGAACTCATAATGCCCTTCTACAACATTTGAATCAACTAATCATCTTTGTATTTTCTTTGATCGCAGAACTGAGCACTGAGGATCATCACAGCAGCATCTCGGAAACTGCTTGGGATAATTATCAAGAGAAATACAATTCGGAGAATTATTCCGAGGGCTTTGACTCGGATGCAGCGCGTCGTCTGTTGGAATTTGGCGATGACTATCGGTGAGTAGACAAAACTGTCCTCTCTCTCTCTCTCTCTCTCTCTCTCACTTCTCTGTCTCCTCTCTTGGTTGACCTTGCTGTGGATATTTATAGTTGGCTCATAAATTATAATACACTTTTTGTCTGGGTTGCAGCAATTTCATTGACTCGCAGTCGGATTGCTGCAGTTCGCTGTCGGCGGCCAACAATCTGGACTCGTTCTCGCCGCCTCGCATGGATTCACTGCAGCAGCACGAGCTGAAGGCGCTGCACATCAACCAGGAGACGATCAGCAGCAGCGTCGATCACGCTCGTCGTCAGCGGGCCCTCGAGCTGCAATACGAGCGACGTCGCAAGACGCTCGAAGTGCGTCGCAAGTCGTGTCAAGGTATGGCTAATCCTCTCCAGAATTTACCCGCATGCTCATGCTCATCTTTCGCTTACAGACATGGCCGAGGCCATCAGCTCACAGAAGGAGCAGCAGCAGCAACAACAGGTGACCACCGCGAATCTTTCCTCCTCGGCCAACGCGCTGATGACACCCAAGAATCCAACCGCTCAGTTGCCAGTGGCCCGCAATGAGTCTGTGGGCCGTAAACTGGAGTTTGGAGCCGGCATGAGTCACTCGGCGCAGTCGCTGCTGCGTCGCACCTCCGAGAGCGACACGTCGACACGTCGTCGTCGCACTGTCACCGCCGACGAGCGAAGACGCTCCTCCCGCAACCTGGAGAAGTGCATCAAGCTAATTCCAGCCACCTCCTCGTCGAGTGGCGATGACTCCGAGGATGGGGAGCAGGAGATGCGCTCTCTTCTCCAGCAGAGTCGCGACAGACTCGAGGACACGCGCGCTCTCAAGATACGCTGTCATCTGCTCAGACCTGAAGACTATGTAAGTGATTTCAGTTTGGGGAAAGTTTGCTAGAGATGGGAGTGTGTTTAATGTGAAGAAAAAGTATCAAGATGAATCATCAATGTGAAGAAAATTATATTGAATAATGTTAGAAATGGAAAAGAGATAAATGAAATGCATTTTAAAGATAAGTTATAGGGTAACGATGGAAAGCTAATTACATAAGGCTAAAAATAAGGGAGAGTAAGAAAAATTATGTTCTTTTAGAGATGTGAGGGTGAAGATTAAAATGGCTCTTGATTTAATATTTTTTTAAGCTCACAGGAAAATAGTAATTATTATTACAAGATAATTTAGAAGCCACTCAGGTAAGTTGTTTTAAAAATGAACCAGCATAAAACATGATAAGCTTTTGATTAATCTAACAGAGAACTACAATTTAAATAAGTGGGAGCAGAAAAACAAAATATTTGTTACTATGTTGAGCTGAATTCTATAAACCTAATAAATTAAACTGGACCTTTTGTTGCTTAAAATATTAATCAATTTATAAAGAGGTAGACGACTTTTTGAAGCACATTAATAGCCTAAATGTAGTGAGGTTAGAAGTAGAGAGGTAGCTTTAAATTTATTAAGAATATTAAGGTCAAGTTGAAGATACAGCTTAATCTTGCACACTTTCACAAGCCCATCTCCAGTCTAACTTAATGCAAAAGTAAGAAACATATTGATCTTTGAAAACGTTTGTCACATTCTCTGCAGCACGAGATTATCAACACTTGCCGGGATAACATCCGCTGCCTGGAGGCCGTGCTGAGAGGTCCGCCTGGTACGGTGCTATCGACACACTGCGCCGGCCAGACAAAAGGTGAGTCCTTGCCAACAAGCTGCCGCCGTCTGATAGTGCGCCTGGCTGGTGGTGGCACTTCATCTGCATCAGCCACAACTAGAGCCACAACTAGTGACATAGCTAGTGACACAACCACAACTAGAGAAGAGTTGCAGCCGATGGTCGAGTGCAAGTGTGCGCCCATCACACGATTTGTGGCCCGTGTCATCGAGTTTGTGTTGGATGTGGGCAATTTGCTGGAGCATTTTACTCTCTATAGATTTCTGGCCGGAACGTTGAGGTCGCTCTATGCGCTGGTCAATCGGCCAATGGGGCGACTGGAGCGTTTATTTGGCGGCTTTCGAGGTTTGCTCTAAAAGAGCAGTGCCTCTCAAACCGCTGCGGCACAGAGAATGTGAACGAGAGAGCTTTGCCTTATTTTTGCCAAGCGAAGCCGCAGCTTTTAAAGCTCATTTATTTTTGTATTATTTTTTGTACGATTCTGTATTATTTTGTATTATTATAATTTGGAAAGATTTTGTTTTTGCATTTGACAAAACGCATTTTGCATCGAATTTCTATTTTGCATTTGTTTAATATTATTAATTTTAAAACTACAAAAGAAAAATATATTATTTATTTTGCGCATTTATTTCTATTTTTGGCAAATAAAAATTACCGTTTTTTATATCAAGAAAATACACCAAAAGCATTTAAAATTGTTCTCTAGTTTTGATTATTTTATTTTATATTGTATATGATTATATTTATCAACATATTTATTAATTTGGTGTCATTGTTTCGTTTAACTACTCGTAATTTGTTATTATTATTATGCTTGTGTTTTTGTCAAATGTTTAACCAAAATTAATTTAGTTTTCTGATTTTAGTTTAGTTTTTGCTCTAATTCATTTTGTAATCGTCATCTTTACTAATCTATTTAAACTGTCACACTTCGAAGCTGGTTAATGGGCCACACACTTGTACTTAAGTCTTTATTTTAAAATTTTGATTTAATCAAATCGCAGTGATCACAGTTGTAAGTCGCTACATACAGTTGTGAAACCACTGTGACTTGGCTAAGGTTGTAATTGCACTGTGCCAAACATATTTATATAGCATCAAACTGTCATCATAACAAAATGCGTAAAAGAAAATTTATACTGAGCATTAAGTATAGGAATGTGATAAATTTACTTAATGTTATGGATTATATAGACGCATTAAGAGAACCAGCTGCTTTGACCCCTACAAGAGCAAATTATTTTGGCAGCTGACGTCATTTTTAGCGAAAGGCAGAATTATTCTAAACAAAACGTTGATGGGGGAAAATTTATTGAAATGCATGTTGAAGAAATGCCAAGAATCTCATAAAACTGTTGAGGTAAATAATTTATTAGCGTTAGACCTCTACCGTGGTCAAGAGTACCAGAAAGTGACGCTAGATGTCGCGCTTAAAGCGCCGCTCCACGTTGATTGTATTGTGTTTGTCAAACTGTAGCTTGAAGTTATTGTGCTTATATTTGTGGGTCGCCGTCATCTGTTATTGTTGTTGCTCTTGTAATCTCGCCATCATCTGCTTTTGAAAATGACGTCGTCGTCGTCGGCGTCTCTTCTATATATTGACGCATGCGCTGCTATATTGAGTGCTCTCTTTGCAGCTCCCTTGGTTGTTGTTGCTCAGCTGCCGAAACTACGAATAAATGAGTAAGCTTACACACACACTCACACATATACTTAATCCGAATAGCGTTGCGTGTGAAACCAAGTTCAAAAGTTGACTGTGGCTGTCGCCTCTCCCTTCGCCTCTCTCTCACGTTGTCGCTCTCTCTTTGGCTTGCGCTCGCTACCTGAAAGCTGCTGCGCCAAAAACAATTGAAACGACGGACGCAACGTTGACGTCTCAGTTCATTTTTAGCGTGCGTTCCAAGCGGTTCTGCTTCCGTCGTCGTCTTCTTTGTCGTCGTCGTTGACTTTAACTGTTATTCAATGTGCTTCCGCGAGCTTTAAGAACTCACACTATTTTTCATCGAATCTCCATATCCATTAAACACATGCCTGTAACTGTGATAGCAACAACGACAAAAATCCCAATAAGCTCAATAAATCTCCTCAAACAACAAGACTTTTGCCACCATTCATAAAAAGTCGCGTGTTTTCGCTTTCGTATAAGGGTGTAAAAAGTGTATAAGAGTGCATATATTATAAGAGTCATTGCAGTGGAAAACGTTTGTTGGCTTTTCTCATTGTTTACAATTGGGTTTCCCAACTTTTCGAGGTCATCGCGCTGCGTGTAAATAAATCTCTAAAAGAAACTTATTTCTTTGTGCATGTCTCTGTGTGTTCAAAGTAAACAAATTGAAATGTTTAAATACGCAAATTGATTACGATAATTGATTTCAAGTGGCGCCGCCTGGCGAAGGCAGCTGGCATAAGTAAAAACGCTTAAGTGGGTCACATTCGGTCGCTAAGGGTTGCCAGGAGCAAAAGAGATAGCGAGAGAAAAAGCTCCCGACAATATGGGTAAAGTTAGTGTCGCCATTCAAACGGACATTTCTGGAATGCTCTCCTCGACCAGCTCGTCGGCCTCCACATCGCGTTCGTCATCGGAGCAAGGTAAATTCATGGACACAATACACAAACAAAGAAGAGCGTACCGTTATGTGCATAGAGATGAGCTTATGCTAGAGAGCAAATAGAGACAACGAAAACGTATCACTTAAATTGGAAACAGGTGTAAATGATGTAGACAGAGGGAGAAGATGGTACACATGAGATAAGATGAAAACGAATAAAAAGCTAATTGGACACTTAAAACTGACGAAAGTGAAATACACTCGGTTGGAGATGAAGGAGAAGAGATGAAGGAGAAGAGCTGTAGAAAGGAATAGCTATAACAAATGCATTATGCATAAAATGAAAAAACAGCAAGAAAAAAGATAAAGCTAAAAAGTTGAACATGTTCTTGATTTTCCCTCATAATAAATTAGGAATTAGACAGGGAAAGCTACAAAGTGATGTAGACATTTAAAGCACTATTTGAAGTACCTAAAAAGCACTCCCCACTTATGTAATAATAACATAAGAAATGCAAAATTAAATTGTTTATTTACAAAGATTAAAAAAATGTTTATATTAAATTTTAATTGAAATTTAAAGTGAAAGATGTCAGAAAAAGTTGAATATTATGATGAGCAAAGACAGCAATTGTGATGTAATCACCATAAAAAAGATATGAAAGAAACTCTTCAAATAAAAGAGTGAAAGACTCTGTAAAAATGTAATCATTTTCAAATGTATTTGCAATTTATTTGCCATCATTAGAGCTTTTATTACCTGATGCATCTGCAGTTACCTGTTGTGCCACATATTTTTGTGTTGTTGCTGTTGTTTGATAGACAGTTTGGCCGACTTTGGCAGCCACTTGTTGCCCCATTGGGCTGGCCTGGTTCTTGCCACTTTGCAGTTGCAGTTGCCTCTTCCCGCTGCATTGCTAATTAAGCCTTGTTGCGAGGGAGAAGCAAAGAAGGAGGAGGGGAATGCAATGGAGTTGCATGTTCAGGGCGTTGCATTATGGCCACATTGCTTTATGGCCAACAACAACAACAATTCGAGTTGTATTCACTTCGCATTCACGCTTAGCTTGGCACTCTCATTAACGGTACACGGGGACTCTGCTTTTATGGTCAATTGTAAAGCGTTCCGCTTTTGAAGTTTTATGGCAATCCATGGAGGAGAAGAGAAGAAGAAAACCGGAACCCGGTTCATCGTGGGTCACAAAACAAAACAAACAGTTGCCAGTTCCAGGCAGGTTCTAAGCCAAAAACAAAATAAATGTTATACAAATTGTGGCGTCATTTAATACATTAATTATAAATGAAACTTTATTTTGTTGTTGCTTTTTGCTTTGCCCCCATTTGTGGTTGACCTTCGATTCGCTGGAAATATTAAGTCATTCAGAAATTGAAATCAATTCGCATTCGTAACTTAGAAAAGTTTTGATAAACGGTTTACAGTTACAATCTTGCGGTTGTTTTTTTTTTGTTGTTGAACTAAAAAACTGATTGGAACACACCTTTCCAATTACCATAACAGCAATTGCATTTATTACGCGAGTTTTTAGGGCGTGTTTCCGCCCCATCTGCCGGAGACATTGCATTCAAGCATAAAACAAACACATTTAGAGTCGCGACTTCTCCAGAGTTGCGACCTCTTGCGCTAATCTCAATTGAATTTCACAAATATTTCCTTCCCCCTTCTTCTTCTTCTCGCGCTAATCAGCATTTCTTAAACATATCCAACAATGCTGTTATTTATTTTGTATACATATTTCGCTAATTGTACATAATTGTTGTCTGCGTTGTTTTCGTTTTTGCTGTCACACATAATTATTCAAGATTATTTCTGTTTTTTTGTTTCTTTTGGCTTTTTTGTTGACTTTAAAAATGCTGGCAACTCTGGCACTTACCTCATCTCTAGCCCTCTGCTTCATTAGTAAATAAATACATATGTTTATTCGGTTTCGTTTACATTTAGTTTGTTTATTTTAAACAAGTAAAAACAACGAGAGTCGGAGGAAGAATCGTTATCGTGCCTGGTCGCAAATTGGCACCGCCTTCCTTTTGGCACTCCCTTTTGTCGCATTCCCTTTTACTTATGGCTTCTTGTCACGCAGGCTCAACCGAGAACAGGACAAACAGGCCAAATAGTTCCTTGAGCTATTAAAACAAGGCTCTTGAGGGTTATGAAGGCTGTAAGAACAGTCAAACCCAAGTTACCTGCAGTTGTCATAGGCATAAAGAGGAAAGTAATAAGGAAAATGAGTTTATTTGCATTTTCCATTTCTTATTATACTTTGTTATATTCCAAAAAGAGTTTAGTTTTTAATGGGAACTTTAAAGACATATAAGTTCTGATAGTATGTAGTTTCTGTTTCTACTTATCCATTATTTAAAGTGGACCACCAACAAACCGTACAAGAATAATATAATGCATTTATATTAATATTGTAACTGTGTCACAGACTACAAGGAATGGGATAGTGATCTTTTGTATTTTTATTTTCCCCTATATTTCAAAAAGATTTAAGTTGTAGTGTATAGAAAACATACATAGGGCCGTTTTTTCAATGTACATATAAACAGTATCTAAGATGTATTATTTAAAATTTTACAGTAATTTCTATACATTTAACGTGAAAATATATTTTCAATAGTTATCAAACACCTTATATAGACTTCGAAAAAGCAGGCCATAGAATACAATACTATACAATATTATATATACTCGATAATATATCTTAAGTAGTCTTTTTTTAACAAACCATATAAATAAATAGACGTTAAGCTCAGTTTAGGTTACAAAGTAGTATTCTAACTTTGATAAGATTTCCATAAAAACTGTAGACTAGTGACAGAGCTGTGCTATTCAAACCTGGAGTCTCGTATCTTAGCCTTAGCTTTGAAAACTGCATAGAGGTGATTGCACTGCATTCAATAGAATTTAAACAGCTGGATTTTGAGTATAACAACAGCTGTTATGAATCAAAAAGGGAAGAAGCAAGAAAGAGGAATAGATAGGCAGAAAGAGAAATGTATATCAAGAGATAAAGAAATTAAATTTACATATATTTCTTGGCAAGTGCATGTGAGAGGACAGAAAAAAGTATTTGGATTAAACCTCCCACACGAGCGAATGTTATTTGAATGTTTTGCCAAGTTTTGAGTATACTCACTCACACACACACACACACACATGTCAATGCCCTTGCTTATTTTATTGCTGCAGTTGCATTTTATTGTTTTGCGGTTGAATTTGCATATTTTGTTTTATTTTCATTTTTTTTTGCTATTTTTACTGCGTGACGAAATGTAAACAATTTTTAAATTTTACTTGTCAGCCTGTGATGAGTTGGCCAAGTTAAGATGGAGAGGGGGAGGGGAAGAAGAGACTGCACAGTAGCCGGAAGAGTTTCTCGCTCTCTCTCTCTCACTCCAACTGTGACTGCATTAGAATTTGCCGCACTTTAAGCTCAGTTCAGGAAAATCGCCGCAATGGGCAATTAATTTCTGATTAAAGTGAAAGTCTTGTGCAATTTTTTTTGCATTCACATTTCCATTTCCATTTCTGCTAATGGCTAATCAATTTTATGCACAATACGCCCCAAAGTCATTAAGTTGCTTAAGCGGAGATTATTGAAAATATACACTGAAAGTAGTCATCGTGATAGTCGATGGTCGACGACGCCCCTGTATCATTTTAAGTGGCAGGGTTGATGCCTGATAATGTCTTCCTGCAGAGAGATTTTCCCCTTCTTCTGCTCCTCCTTCTTCTCTTCTATCGTTGACCAAACCTGACCGCAAGTTGTGCAATCCATGAAGATTACGAGGCGAACTCAAAAAGTGCGTAGTTGCAACGCATCCAAGTGGCAATCATCTAATGCAACATGTACAAGATTTTTTAGTTGAGTCAATTACCCCCTATATTTCTCTCTCTCTCTCTGCTGCTCGATCGTTTTGTTGCGCTCGAGTTGCTGCCGTTTGTTTGTAGGTTGTTTGCTTTGCAACTTTGCAGCCACAAGTTCAGTCAACCAGTTGCCATTCAGCTGCCAACAAGTTCGGTTTTGCCTCTAGACCTGGTCCTGTTCCATCTATAGAGTGTGTACTGTGTGCGTAGTTCGTGATTTGCTTGACAAGTGCGTTGCAGTATCAATACAAAAACCAACTGCATTTTTTCGGGTGAAAGTAATTGCAACGATACATCGATAATTCAATTAGTAGTGCAGATATCTTTAATACTCTTGCGCGTTTTTCAAGTAAGTTAGAGTTGAATCATTTCCTGCCCTTTTGTATATTGTAAATATTTCCAATGCCAGTCCGCCCATTGTGGACTCGAATCAAGTTTAAGAACTGCCCACCCAAATGTGTTGCAATGTCAAAGACGTGAATGAGTGTAAATGCTATAGAGTGGGACTAAAAAGTACCCCGTAAATACTCAACTATTTACATATGATTGAGAGTGATAAATGATTGTTAATATGAGAGTAGAAAATATGAAATTTCAATTGAGAAATATGTTTTCTAAATTTACACGAATAGTTTCTTTAAGTTGTTTAATTGATATAAGCAATATCATCTTAATGATCTTCACCGCGTGAGTTTCATCATCATTATATCGTTCACCATTAAATATGCTAATTATCATCATTAACATCATTTTTTGCTAACATTTTTTTTTGTAGAAACTAATCACTAAAATATAAATAATCTTTTTGAATCGTGATTAAAAGTGACTAATTTTTTTTTAAATAAAACTTACATAATTGATTTGGATAATCACAGATAGAGAGAAATACGACTTGAATAGTCTGTAAACAATATATTTTAGATGGCTAATAAACGTTTCCCATATTATTAACTTATTACTTACTCAGTCGAACTACTTTATCATAAAAAAAACTCATCACTGATCATCATTAACTTTATTGACTTATACCCTTTATTAAATATACCCTTCTGCGTTCATGCGCTATTCACAGGGTATCACAAATTCTTTTCGCCATTGGGCGTCAGCTGGGGCTGCATTTAAGGCCATTTTTGTTGCAATTGCTCCCACGCAGTCTTCAGTTTCACATTACCACACACACACAGTCACACACACACATACACACATTCATCTGTCTGCAACTGCGCTCAAGCGCTTAGTGGAAAACTTTGTTTGTTTTGCTGTTTTTCGTACCTTTTTTTGGCTTGCTTAACAAATAAAAGTTTCACTTTTCGGCTGTTTGCTGTCGACAAGAGAAGCGAAAGGTATTTATTACCCAAAAGGCTGGGAAATGCCATTGCCAGAGCGAATCCGCAGACAAATCTCGAACTAAAACCCATAACGAATCTTCCCCAATTGCAGCCACAAAATGAAATCAGTTAACAAGAAGTGGTTTGGCTTTCACTCCAATTTAAAGTGCACTAATAACTTAATATACTGACGATCATCATTTGGTTTGTTGCAGATCTATTGGCCGCTTGGGAGGATCTGCTCAACTGGAGCGAGAATGCAGCCGCCGCACGCAAACTGCAGCAGGAGATGAGCGCATTGAAGCTCAGTCTTCGCAGACTCGGCGATAATGCCACGCCCGAGCTGCTCGACACGGAGCCGGCCATTCAAATTGCCGTCGAGGCATTAAAGGTACGGACATGAAATTAGCTGACAAAGAAAACTTTTTATTGTATTTGTTAGCATCGGTCAAAAAAAGCAGTTATCTTCAATTGCTCAAGACTTAAACCTTTGCAGCCCACTGAAGTATTTTAAAAAGTTATAGTATAATTTCAAATTAAATAAAGTGTTCCAGAAATAAGAAACAATTGAAAAGAAAAAGAAAGTTAGCTTTTAAAGATTTTTAAAAGATTTAATAACAATTATAACTTACTAGCTTTTTCCAGAAAATTTACTTAAATAAAATTAGTTAATTTGAAATAACTTAAGTATTAAACAAATATTTTCACACAAAAATTCTTTAAAAAGATAATCCTGGCTGTAAGAATTCTCATAAATTTATTTTTTGTTCTGCCTTAAGTTGTCCTGTTTAAAAATATTATATTCAAGACGAAAATTCTTGATTATAGAAATTTAATTACTGCGTTTTATTATTTCGTTAAACATAAAAACCGTTCACATTAGCAAAAGTTTAGCATTAACATTAATTTAGGAATATACGAATATTTTATTATGAGTATCTTGTTTTCCAAAAACTAACTTACCCTTCATCTGCTTATTAATTTCGATTTCCAGCAAGAGCAGACACAACTGGGCAGCTACCGCACGAATATGTTGCGCCTCAATGCCTCCGTGCACAGCTGGCTGACGCGTCAGGAGCGGCGTCTGCAACAGGAGCAACTGCAGCAGCAACAGCAGCAGCAGCAGCAGGAACAACAGGAGTCCGAACAACTTCAACAACAACTACAAAAGGAAAATCTTAAGAAGCAGGAGCTACAGCAGGAGAAGGTGCAGAGGCAACAGGAAGAGATTGCCACTGAAAATGGCACTACAAGTGCTACAGTTGCCATCACGGTGACCGACAGCAATGGCAACCAGGTGATGGAAGCCTCCACTGGCACCACTTGGGATGTGCACAGTTTGGTGAATGCCGAGCAGGAGTTCCACAAGCATCTCAAGGACGAGGTCAGCGACATGTACAGCGCCTGGGACGAGGCAGATGCGAGGTAAGCTAAAAAGGAACTTGAATTCGGTATCGATCTTTGATTTATTTAAGGGAAAAAAGAAATACATTTTTTAATAAAATTGGATATACCATATAGAATTAGTTAATTATTAGTTTTTCACTTGAGAAATTATACTGCAAAATAGTTTTTTTCATTAAATATCCTTTCTCTGTATCCATTCTGCTTTAAAATCTTCTGTTTTAATTTATTTACAAATTTATTTAATTTTTTAACGTTAAATATATAAATAAAAATAAAACAAATATCGATACCCATTTCCATATCCAACTACTCTATTGGAAGAAATCCTCTCTAATCGCACTTTTAATATTCGCCAACAGAATCAACTCGCAGCTGGAGATGCTCACAAATTCACTGATTGCCTGGCGTCAGCTCGAGTGCGGATTAAGTGAGTTCCACTTGGCTTTGGGCCAAGATCGTGGCACACTTAAGGGATTGGAGGGCGCTTTGGACAAGGGACAGGCAACGCCTGTGGAGCTGGCCCAGAATGTCAAGCTTGTGGCCAAGTTGCTGTCCGAGAAGGTCAACGTTAGCCAGGAGCAGCTGTTGGCCGTTCAGCAGCATCTGGATCCGAATCACATTTATCACATTGCCAAGTTCACGGCCTCCAATGGCTCCTTGTCCGACTCGGGCATCTCTGACGGCGGTGCCACCTCCGACGGTGGTTTGTCCGAGCGTGAGCGGCGTCTGGGCGTGCTGCGTCGTCTGGCCAAGCAACTGGAGCTGGCACTGGCACCTGGCAGTGCTGCCATGCGCTCCATTGCCGCACGCATGGAGAGCGCCGAGGCGGAGTTGAAACAATTGCAAAACACTTGCCGCGATTTGATTGTGCGCACAGCTGCCTCACATCAACAGAAGCAACAGGAACAGCAGAAGCAGCAACAAGTGGAGCAGAAGCAGCAACAAGTGGATCAGCAGCTGACCAATGGACATGTGAAGCAGCAGTCTGTCAAGTCAGCCAATCCACAAACACAATCCTCGCCCAGCAAGCGACGAAACGCGCGCAAAACGCGTCAAGCGGCAGAAAAGTTGGAGCTGCAACAACAACAGTTGCAGCAGCAGCAGGAGCAACAAGTGGTGGAGCAATTGCAGCGAATTGTCGCAGCTGGCGGTGGTGGCGATGATCCACCCGAAGATCCCGAAGCCAATGAAGCCGCCCTGCTAGACAGCTCCGATGATGAAACCGCCTCCAAGTCGCAGCGTCGTGGCTGGGCGTGGCGCATTGCCAGGGCGGCGGTGCCAATGCAATTGGCGCTGTTCACCTTCTTCTGTGCTGCCTGCATGATGCAGCCCAATTGCTGTGACAATCTCAACAATTTGTCCATGAGTTTTACGCCTCAGCTGCGTTATATACGCGGCCCTCCTCCAATTTGAGCGTCGCGAGTTGCGCGCGTTTTGCACGCGACTTTTTGTGTTGTCGCTGCACAAATGCGCGCGTTTTTAAGTAGGCTTCAAATAATTTACAATATGAACGTAGTACGTTAAGTGATCTACAAGTTGGATCTAAAGCGGGTCGACAGCCAGATATATATACCCGATATACTAGGCGACCTCCACATTGAGGCGACTCCAGCGCGCGTCTTGCACGCGTTTTGTGCGCGCGTTCCATTGGCAAACGCGACTTTGAAGGAATCGTAAGAGAAAAGAGGATTTAAGAGGTTTTTTTTGGTTGTCTTTTTATGAAATGGAGGCACTTAGTTTTTTATGCAACGCAAGTTATACTTAAGCTATACTTAAATAGATTTTGATTCGTTTGATTAATTCATTTGGTATTTGTCTTAGGAATTTAGTTTGCGGCTCTTACAATAATGTGTTTTATTCAACTGAGAAGAAGCGTTTAAAATTAAGTGCAAGAAAAAAAGAATACGAGTATAAGCTCAACTTTAGGTGCAGACAGGTCGAAGGATCATTGCTTGACATGAGAATATAAATTCGTTGTGTACTTACAGCCAAGTTAATGGGAGCATTTCCCCGACCCGCCCCATCGAGTTAGAGATCCATGACAAGCTCCAGTTACTAGAAATACAATTTATAAAAGAGAAAGAATCATTTTGATTTTCGATGAGATTTGTTTGAATACTTTTCGGTTTAAAAAACACGTAAAGTGCCTACAAGACCCAAAAATAAAAGGGCTCAGAAAGAGAGGAAAGAAATTACAAACAGTGAGAGAGATAGAGAGAGAATGGGAACAGAGTGCATATCGGTCCAGGCATATAGAGCTAAAAAGAAGCTAAGCCAATATTTCGAAGGCACAGAGAGGCCTTGGGCAATAATAACGTCAACAAAAACCAGTTGAGAATAAGAGTTTCTATTTTTATACAACGCAAAATGCAAGAATGCAATTTATATATGGAACGAGCATTGGTAACATTTTTTGTCCATCTTAAGCTCTACTTAATTCAGTTTTATGTCTATTATATTAATAGGATAAATTCAATTTAAAATACAAAAAAAAATAAAATAAAAGAAGCAAGAAAATCAACTAAAAGGAGAAGAACAGATAGAATATATAGATTCATAATGTATCTGAAAAGTTGTCAAAACACTTTTGCAGCAGCTAAACTATATTTAGGATCTACTACTAAATATGTACTACTTATTTGGCAAAAAAGCAATTAAATTATAATCTTCTTTTAAGTTTCGTATACCTTTGTGCGTTTTTTTTCAATGTTTTGAATGCAAAAACAGCAAAACAGAAAATTACAAAAAAAAAATCTATATGAAAAAGCAAAAAATAAAAAGTATTAAACAGACAAAAATTATTTTTATAATTGGAACGGGAGGGACTGGGGAACCTTTAAAAAGCTTGGAAAAATCATCATAGAAAAAAAGACTTCTGAATCCGGAAGATTCTTAAACCAGCAAACCAAACAAAAATTAAGATTCTAACAAATTCGAAAAGAACATTGGAAAATCTAGAAGAGCAAGCAGTAAAGAATACATATTTAAAATTCCAGCAGGTTCAACTTTATTGAACCTTTTTAGGTTGATTTCTTATCTCCAAATGAAATGGATTTCTATCAGATTTTACACTTGCATTGAGTGCAATTCCTATTTCTTGGTTTTGCTGAAATCCTTGCACTCGACAGTTGAATCCGCGGACAGATCCGCCACAAGCTGATGATAAACACCCTCGGGCACAACGGTACCGACTATTTTCCGATTGTCTTCCGTCTTGACACGTATCATTTGTATTTTGCGACCATCCTTCTCGATGATCAGCGCGATGCGATCCCAAATGGGCAGCATGAGACCCGAGAGGACATGGTAGGTGCGCACGCGGAGACCCACGCCACATTTGATGCCAAAGGGGCATCTGCGATTCCAGTAGATGTGGGAGCACATGCGCAGGCACTGATTATACTGCGTGTCCCACAACTGTTGCACTGTCTCGGGATTGGCTCTCACATAGCGATTGGTTATGGAGCTGAGCGTTTCAGTGCGCACTTGGGGACCTGTGTTCGGTCTGTAGATCTTCAGGTTGATCTTGGTGGGATCGCTGCTCGCTTCAGTTGCCTCCGACTTCTCTTGGGCATCCAGGCAAAGGATGGCGCAATTGTTGTTATTGCGCTCCTGTTTGTAAATGTAGAAGCCCTCGTGCTTACGGCGAGCATCCTTGTTGTACCTGTGTGCGGAATAAGATGGGGATTAAGCAGATGTGAGTGAATAAAATATAAAAATATAATTAAATAAAGGAAATAATGAAACAAAAAATCAAAACAAAATAACAACATTAAAGGGATTCCGTAAAACAGTTGTAAATTGGGTTTAGATTTCTCCATATTGAACTTTCAGTGTGCCCAGATCAAATCAGGCAAAAATCGGGGCACACTGAAAATTTTGTGTGGAGAAATCTAAACCAAATCTAGATCTGTTTTCCGGAATCCCTTTAATAATAGAGAAATATTCAAATAAGTAAATACTATACAAAAATAAATAGGTAAAAAAGTAAATAAAAAAGTATTGATTTTTTTATGGTACTATGAATATGAATTTGTAATTTCTTTACATTAAATTTCATTTGAATGTTAGTCAAATAAATAAATTATAAGCAAATACAAATAAATAAACCGCTAAAAACAACAAATAAATCAATCATCAAATATAAAAAGAGCTTAATTTATTTATTTATGAGGCGACTTAAGTGACTTAAGGTTTTTAAGCGATAAAATTCATATTAAATGAATGAATTAATTAGTAATAAAATAAATAAATAATAAAATAAATAAAATATATGAATAACTAAATAAATATTTAAATAAATAATCAAGTATTGAAACAAATGATCAGGGGACACTCACTTGGCCAGTGCCAGATCGAAGGTCATGCCACGCACCACCTGCATCGTGTGCAGCTCTGTGGCAGCTGTGCCCGTGGCATGCTGTCGGATGAAGCGAATCAGCTTGATGGCCGTCACATTCGCGCCATGTGCGTCCAGGTCCAGGATGCCCAGGTCAAAGTGTCCCGAGCGCTTCATCTGCAGGATCAAGGAGTACATTTTGTTGAGGAAGAACTTGAAGAGCGCATTCTGAACTTCAACGCGACAGCCGAGAATGCGATTGAGGAACTTGGGAATGTTATTGCTGTCCTTCTCGATGACAAACATCTGTTGTCCCTTTGTGTCCTCCGAGACACTCAGGATGCCGACACCCGACAAGGCCACACAGCAGTCAAAGCTGAAGTCTCCCTTGTAGTTTTCAGGCACATGAATAGATTCCAGGGGCTTCTCACCCGTAATCTGCTGGAGAACGCTCTCCAGAGCACTGCGTCCGATGTTGTTGTCAATGTTGAACTTGGACAGATCACGGGCATCGGTGGCGCGACGATCTCCCTGAGTCAGAGCTCCCAAACTCTCCAAGCGTTTGGCCACTGTCGCGGCAAAGCGACTCTCTCCGCCCAGATCCGAGATGAGGAAGACGTATTCCGGGGCATTGGCCTGATTGGATCGATGTGTCCTGCCGAACTGCTGGATGGCCCGATCCGCACTCCAGGGCAGTTCCAGGGTGATGTGCAGACGTCGTCGCTGCACCGAGAGGCGTCTGTCGCTCTGCAGGGAGATGCCACTGGATGCTGCCTCCGAGATGATGGCCACATGCTTCTGGTCCTCCATAAAGCGTTGCTTCTCCCTGTAGTTCACCAGATCCATGGTGGTCTCCGCCTCCCCCCGCTGCTCGTACCTGAAGGTATTGTCGTCTGTCCGGATGACACGTCCGCGTCGACCCGTCATCTCGGCGACCACCTTGGTGCCCAGCTTGGAGATGATCTTGTCGAGGGTATTCGGTGGCATGCGCCGTCCCAGATGCTCGATCTTGTCCAGCAATTTCTCGCGAACGGTAATGCAACGTTCCACATCCCGTTCGGTTATTTTGGCCGCCTGCGATTTGTTGAGATCGAAGCCTCGTTGTTCACTTTCGTTCTTGGCATTCATATTGTTGCACAGATGCTGAAGGATGCGGTCCTGCATCGTGATCTTCTCCACTGAAAGGCAGATGGATGTCAGGAATGTGCCAATTGCAGTGATGTTAACGTAGATTTTATGAATTGGCAGTCGCTTAATATATTTAGATGCATCAATTTATCAATTTACACAGAAGTCTTCAAAAACAAAAGTGTAGAATGTGGCTTTCAATGTTTGGATTAACTTTTAGATATTATTTTTATGCCATTTTTAGAACTCTCTGAAACCTCTTCTTCGTATTTGTTACTCATTGGAAATAGTTCATATAACAGAAATAAAACAAACAAAAAAACAAGTGGGAAAGGCTATAGACGAGCTCCCGACTGTAGGATACCCGTTACTTAATAAAATAAATTTAAAATATTTTTTATTGCATGCTTTTAGGCACTTACAAAAAACTTAAAAACTTTAATCAGCCATTACAACCTTTCTCTTTGTCCGATCTTGGTTCGATTTAGAAGAATGATAGGTAATAATAGTAGCTAACGGTAATTAGTAAAAAAGTACTAATATCTTGAAAACTGTGCGTGTGATTTACGTTTTACGGAGGCGAAAAGGGGCGTGGCAAAATTTTAAAACAAACTTGATCTGCGTGGGGTTTATAGAAATCTGTGTGCCAAATTTGGTTGCTCTAGCTCTTATAGTCTCTGAGATCTAGGCCCTTACACAGACGGGCAGACAGACGGACATGGCTATATCGACTCGGCTGTTGATGCTGATCAAGAATATATACACTTTATAGGGTCGGAGATGCTTCCCTCTGCCTGTATACATACATTGCAACGAATACAATATCCCCTTTCACATATTTTTTAAGTAACGGGTATAATAATATAACTTGAAATTTGCATCTGTTGCAAGTGAGCTCAACATCTACATGGTACAATAAAATCCACAACAAGAGCACCAATTGTTTTTCTGTTGTTATTTGTACGTCTCGAGGAAGTCTTATCTCTGCGTGGCAATTGTGTTGAGCTGTGCTGCGATTGTCGTGGCTTTTAGGCTTTCAACAGAATCTTACCTTTGTCTGGCTTGGGGGGACGACCGCGTCGCTTGCGTCCGAGCTTGAGGCGATCGTCGTCGTCGTCGTCCACATTCCAGCTGTTGTCGATGTCCATGTCACTGTCACCGGCGTCGGCGTCCATGTCGTCGTCCGACCAGTCGGAGATCAGGCGGGCACGCTTCGAGCTGAAGGCGGGTCTGGTGCGGGCCTCGGGCTCGAACTTGCCAGTGTTGAGCAACTTGTAGAGGGACTCGCGTGTGGGGGCCGGAAAGTATTTCTCGACAAACGACTGGATGATCATCTTCGAGGTGGACACAAAGTTGGTCAGTTCGCCTTGATAGAGTTCCAGATGCTCTAGGGTTCGGGACTCCCCCGTGGACTGTAGGCCAATGACCACAGCCTTGCCCTGACGAGCCGCCTCACGGACCATCTTGACCACGTGATTCACCTTGGAGGCGATGCAGAGATTCTTGAAGAAACGCTGATGGGCGGACCAGAACTGACAGGTGATGATCTTCTGGACGCGATTCTCGATGCACATCAGGCGACAGGCCTTGAGGAACTTCTCGTTGATCTCGGCCCAGAGCTCGGCCGAGTGATTGTAGAGCTTGTGAAAGTCCCGGGACATTGGCACCTCCTCGATCCGAAAGCTGACATCCTTGAAGCTCAGCTGCCTGGCGATGTAGGATCCCCTGAGCTTCATGTCCATGGCCACGATCTCCATGGCGCCAATGCCACGCTTCTCCACGGTGTTCACGAACTTGAAGAACTCGGAGTAGGAGGTGCCGGGGCCCCACAGACCCAGTCGCACCATATACGCCATGTTCCTGGGCTCCGAGGCGCCTGTGGCCGAGGCATAGACCACTCGGGCCATCGGCAGGAGCTGCTGCAGCTCCAGGACCGTGGTGCCCGTCTTGGTGGACTTGCCGGCATTCATCAGGCTGAGATTCTTGGCCTTGTGGCATTCGTCGAGCACAATGACGCCGGCAAAGTCGGTGCCCAGCCAGTTGATCAGTTGCCGCAGTCGCGTGTTGTACTTGGGATTCGCATTGGCGGACTCTCCGATCAGGGCCGTGTAGGTGCAGAAGATGACGCCCTTCTTGAAGTACTCGTTCTCCTCGGAGTTGATCCGGCTGTACTTGAACTTGCTCATCGAGGCCACCTTCAGGTGCTTGCTCGCTCCAATGTCCAGCAGATCGCGTTCCGCGTCGAACTTGAGATCGTTGGAGACGGATATCCACAGGGCGCGTTTCCTGCCCCGCAGGTAATTCTCGTAGATGATGGCCGCGATCGTGCGTCCCTTTCCCACTCCGGCGCCATCGCCGAGCAGGAATCCGGCGCGTTGTCCGCTCGGCAGGAGCTGCTCGTGGGCCTGGCACGCGTAGGTGACCGCCTCCAGCTGGAGGGCACTGAGCCGGTGCGAGTTCTTCACCTTCTCGGGCAGAGCCAGCTCGTAGGTGATGTCCGGCAGCTCGACGGAGGAGAGTGTCGCCGTCTCCACGACGGGATCGGGATGCCTGGAGCCGCCCTTGAGTTTGCTGGGCCAGTACGATGAATACGTGTCCGCCACGCCGATCTCCTCAAAGTCCACCTCATCATCTTCCACAAGTGGCACGTGCATCGGAGTCGCCTCCCGGCGCACCGACGGCTGCCGATCGATCTTCAGCTGGTTAAGGATCGGCTTTTGCAGCTGCATTTGGGAGGCATTCCTCATCGTGCCCAGGTTGGCCCTTGCCCTCATATATTCCGCCATTGCCCTGGTATTGCACACTGAATTGGCACGTGGAGTGTTGTTCCTGAGGAGCTCGCGCATCTGAGGATTCATAACCATTTTGTAGGCATGAGCTTGAGGATGAGCAGCTGCTCCCAGCTGCATCTGTGGAGCGAGCTTTGCTTGGGACTGCAGCTGCAATTGCATCATCGCGTAGTTCTGCAGCCTCTGGGATGCAGCTGAAGCATTGCCGGCAACTTGAACCGACAACTTGGGTGCATCCTGAACTGCCTTGATGACCATACGATGCGGTTGTCTTTGTTGCTGTGACTGCGGCTTCTCCTTGGGCTCCATTTCCGGCTCTGGCTCCACCATCGGCAGCGAGTTCAACTCCTCCAGAAGCCTCGCATCGATGTCTGCGTCAGCTGCCTTTACTGGCTTGCTTGAACCAAGTTGAAATAGTTCCGCAAGCTCAACTGGCTCCCCTTGCTCCTCCGATCCCTCTGCATCCAATGGCATAGCATCCAGCAGAGATCGGAGGTCATTGTCACAATCACCAGATGGCTTGGCTCTTCTCTGGGACTCTTTCTCAAGCGCTCTTTCGATCTCCGCATTGTACTGCTTCTTTTGTTCTTTGGTTAGTGGTTCTATCTGCGGGACGAACAAAGCTTTATTATTGATATAAATATCGGAAAATACTTAATACTACACTTTGGTTTTAAGTTGTAATGCCTTAAAGGTAGATCTATCAGAATAGACCTCGTACCTTTAAATTTCCAATACGTGGAGTCTAAAATACTAAGATCCCTAGGAAACATTTTAAAATCTAAATGCTGCTTTTGCACTCTTCATCAATATTATTTTTATATTTCTAATAAGTTAAACACTAATACCAGAATCAATTATTATTCTAAATATTGAATATTCATATTAATTTTAAATATGTATATTTGAACTCCTTTTATTATAAGTTGCAGCTAATTTACCTCGAGTTTAACGAGAGTGTCTGATTTCTTTATTCTCTCCGGCTTGAGCTCTTCCACGAATTTACGACGTCGCTTCTCCGACATTTTAATTAAAATAATTTACTTGTATAACTTCTTAGTAAATTTATTTTAATTTTTACTTGTTTTATTATTTTTTACTTTTTCGGCGACATTTTCATTTACAATACAATGAAAAACACTACAATAGAATGCCAAAAGCCTTCTTTTTTGACATTGACAAAAAAAGTGTCAATTTCAAAGTAGTGTTGAGTAACGTCGATTGCAAGTGGGCTTTGCTATAAAGAACAATTTGGAAGGAACATGTTTACTTGTTGAAATAATTGTATTTGATTTATTTTCTATTTATTTCGATTTATTATATTATGTTTTGTTAGATCTATAGTTTTTTTAATATATAAGAATGTATCTAGTGACGAAAGCGTGTATTGAGATCCCAAAATTCTGGGTAAACTAATTTATAGCCCATAATTGGAGTTTCCACGATTTCAACATTTGATGTATAGAATTCAGTTGATTACTTTGCATTGCTTGTCAAACTGAATGTAAATCTTGTTTGGGATACTTGTAGGTGCAAGACATGCAGCCCGGAGGACGGAGACGGAGCAGCTGAAGTCCTTGTCTCAATCCGTCGAAATGACCGACAAGGACAAGGACAGCGAGCTCAGCTTCAAGGCTGCCCAGCAATGGCAGAGGAAGGCATCGAAAAAACGGGAAAATGACGCTCGACGTGCCGGACTTGGATCTTCAACGGACTACAACACGGAAAACACACGGCGGAGTACACGGAGCTCACGAAATTCAAAAATCGATAGCGAAAACGATTCGTCCGCCTCACTGGAATTGCAGAAGAAGAAGCGCAAGACCCTGGAAGCCACAAGGATCAGCAATGCCGAGCACGGCTTCGAAATCTGCTATCATGAGCCGATCAGAGTTCGATTTAAATCCACCGAGGAAAAACCCGCCACCTTTTCGAGATCAAGTCTACTCTAATTGAATACCTTTTAAATCGATAACGACAGTTTGCTCAAAGGAACAAATTATGAGTCAGCTGAGTAACCTTTTAAATTTATATGTGCGACTTATATAATTATTGTAACTAACTTATAAACGATCCAAATAAAATTCTTTGACAAATGAATTAAAAAAGCATGAGGAATTATGTAATTTATCATTGAGTTTTGATTGATTAAAATCACTCCAACTCATACCTAGACTTTCCCTTCAAATTCTCTGCTGGAAAATCATTTTCCCAGTCAGTTTAATTGTTTTCATCATGTTAAGAAATCAAAAATAAAAAATAGTGTAAATTAAATATTTGTTTGTGCACGTTTGACTTTTGGCATGCATCCATGGAACCATGGCTCGTTCCGACAAGGTGACCTCTCTGAAGCGCAGGCTTCCAGAGCCGGAGGAAGCGCACTCCAAGAAGAAGACGCTCTACGCAGACAGCAGTCGTCAGAGCGTCAGGGAGATCTTCGACCAATGGCGTAAAGTGGCCGCCGAGAAGCGTTTGAGCCAACAGCAGCAGGATGGCGAGCTCAGTATCCTGCCCAGCATGGCCATGTTAAAAAAGGATACAGGTCCTAAGAGCAGAGGAAATCGAAATAGCTCCGCGTCTAAAGGATCCTACTCTGGAACCGTTACCGTTACCAACTACCAGCAACCGCCCAGGAACAGCATGAACGCAACTCAAATCGAAACGGACCAGGGAGCTGCCCTATTTTATCATCCCCCAGTGAGGGCGAGTACGAATGTGGAAAATGCCAAGAGGAAAACTGCAGTGAAATCAGTTGAAAATAAAGCAACATAAAAAGGCGGCACTCGAATTATTCCAAGATTGCGTTTTTGTTGTTTGTTGTTGTTTGTTTGGCAACCTCAAGAGGTAATCCAATAATTGGTAATACGCATTATTCACGCCCGGCAATTTGTGGCAAATGCGTTACCAACGAATCCATCCATAGTTCATAAATAATCTATGAATCAAACCTCAACCCAAAAAAACAACACAAAAAGTGAGCAAATTTATGCGGCTTTTTTCGTGGCTTTTCTTTTGGTTGCTGCAAGGGTTGTTCTGGCTTTCAAGTGGTTTTCCTTTATATTTTGTGTGTCTAACTAGTCGTTGTTGAATTCCAAGTTCTTTTCTTTATTTTTTTATGTTATTAATCGTTTTGATGTCCTGGCTGCTTATCGACTCATCGCAATCTACAAGTCGTATGTAAACTTGAACGTCTGCTGACGATGATGGATTTGTGCGAAATGAGACGCGTTCTTCCCGGCGACAAGTCACCCACAATCAAGTGGACATCTTGTGAGTGTGTGTGTGAGCTCCAAGTTCGCTTTTGTATATAGACACTTTCGCCGCAGCCAATCAGAATACTCGCTTGTACATAGCAATTTCCCCTTTGGCTGTCCTGTATAGTGCGCTCTTTCTATCGCATTATGTTTGGTGCGTCAATTCAGCTGCTTGCACTGCTCTATAGCACAGCGCTGTCTAATGCTAGCCTTGTCTGCTCACAGACGCCTTATCCGGGACACAAACCACTGTTAAGTGCATGTTATAGTTGTGTGTGTGTGTGTTTATGCTTAACAGAGCTCTGTTGCTTAACATTTTTTTTTTGTGCGCGCGTGAAATTTTCAAAAACTAATTAAAAAAATTGAGAAAACATTTCAAAAAAAAAACAAAATCCAAAATTTTGTAAATTCATTATCTTCAACCTAAAATTGGATTGCTGCGATTTTCTCTTCGCGTGGCGAAGTTAGCAAAAAATCTAAAAAGTAAGAAAATTGTAAATTCGAGAAAATTCCAACAATTCCAATGGTAAAAATCCCAAAATTCTAGCTTCAACTGGTGTGAGTTTTGTAATGGCCGCCAAGGCCAAGTTTGTTTTGTTTTTTGAGTTGAGGTGAGACAGAGAGAGAGTGACAAATGCGCTGTGTGTGTGACGGGGTCGGGAGTCCTCGCAGTTTTTGCTGTTTGTTTTGTGAATTGGAGTTGAAGTGAGAGGGAGAAAGAACAGTAGCTTCTTTTTTCTTCTCAGCAGTTGTTCTCAGTCAGTGTGGATGCCTCCGAAACTATTCGGCGTTTCTTCTTCTTACTCGTGATTAATCAACCCGAACAAAGGTTGCATAAACATATAAATTCCTAATTCTGAACTGATGAAAAAATCAGCCAATTCGAAAAAATAAGTGCCATGCGCCAACAGGACAAAATAGAGCCAGTTTGGCGCAAAAACGCCAATTGTGGCAACCGTGATTACAATTGTCATTTATTTTTAAGGCGAATAAAGTGAATAAACTATTATTATTAACCACATTTGGAAGAAACTCTTTTATTAAAACATTTTAAAATTGCACTTTTTGTTAGAAACCTTAAGAGATTTCTCTCTGGGATCAAAGCAATTTCCGTTAAAATGCTAAAGGAGTCTGAGATCATTAATCATAAAATCAAGCAGTTGACAGTTTTCAGACCAATAAAAGGCCAAACGTATAAAGTATTCTGTAGATGTCAGTTTTCGAAGTAAAATCAACCCCGATTATTGGATGCTTAATTCGTGCTCTGTTTTCGCCTGCGGACACAGCTGATTCGACTTTGAATTGAGCAGCAACAACACTAATAATAATCATACGTTGACTGCCAAAAAGAGGGCGTGGCAGCGCAAGGGCGGAGGCGCTGTGAGAAATGTTCGCGTGCCAAAACGGAAGTGTCTCAAAATTGAATTTGCATAATGTTTAAAAAAGTGAAGGGAAAGAAATGGAAGGTAGCAAGGGAAGCGGGCAAAAAAGAGGAGAAGGTCAAGTGTGAGTGTTAAGGTTTTGTAAGAAAATGAATTCATAAATAAGTTAAAGAAAAATATCTAGAATTATATTCGTATATACAATTTATGTGGAAACAGTACAAACACTCCCTTTACAGGGTATACAAATAGCAAGCCAAAGTCCTGGTCTAATCCATTCATTAAACTTTGTGATTACACTGACCACAGAAGGAAAAAAAAGGGGATGGCAAGGACACACACACGCCCCTGTTTAGCTCCGTAACCCTTAGGTCCAGCCACAACCCCAACCCCAACCACAAACTCTAAGCCAAATTTCCTATGCAAGCAGATGAGACTGATTCTGAGACTGAGGCTGAGGTTGTTCAGCCATGTGAATAAACTGACTGCTGACAGGCTCATTAAATGCCGCATTCACTCAGTTGGCCCTGACCAGTTGAGGATTGCTCAGGAGGAGGAGGAGGATTCTCTCTCCATGTTTGTTTAGCAACTGCGTCCACTACTTCAGGCTGGTCACACTGGCCCCGGGGCCAAAGCCAAAGCCAAAGTCAACACACGTCAAATTGAATGCCTCCCGTTGCCGTTTCAACAACCACGTTTGCCACGCCCACACGCCCACACGCCCACTCAACGAATATGGCTAATTTCCAGCAGTGAGTTACAGCTTTAAAGAAAATGTTCATAAATAATGCGAGGAAAATTGTTAGAAATTGCCAAAACAATTTATGTTGACATTATCTCAAGAGACATTTTTTTCTTTTCTTTCCCCTCAGCGAGAATGATTAATTACCGCAGCGAAGTCGGATATTTGAATATGAGAAGCGATAAAGTCCTGATAAGTGAGCAAAAGAAAATGTGAAAAAACGCAGAACTGAGGAAAAACTTTGCTTATTGCTCCCCAGTTGATGATAAACCTGCACGACGCTTTAATGAACTGAAGCATTTCATCATTTCCGGCCAAGATTTCCACACCAACTGTCCAGTTGAGAATTAAGTAGGCGGGAGAGAGAGAGAGAGAGAGACAGAGAAGAAGAGAGCGAAGTTGGAAGGTAGAACTCATTGGTATGCCTTGTGGAGAACTGCAACTGAAATTCACAGTTGACATTTGGGATTCCAATTGATTTGCCCGTTCGATTTGTGTTTGCTTTGCTGATTTTTGCATTTGTTTTTGTTTTTGTTGGTTTTCTATTTGCCTAAAAAATTGCGAATTTTCCAAATGAAAATCGTTGTGCGAAATGTATTCAAATGAGCGAGAGAACTCAAGAATATTGACATTTGATTTGCATTTATAATGGAAACGTGATTGGAGATTTCAGTTTTCAGTTTTGGGATTGCAAAAAAAAAGGAAAAAACATTAAGGATCTGTGTTTATCACAGCAAAATCATCCTTACCACCAAATGTGTTAATTTCTCTATCTCTGCTTTTCTCCTCTCCCTCTCTCCTTCTCCCTCACTTATTTTTGAGACATATTGCGCATAAAAAATTGAACAACTCGGCCTCGGGATGTTTTCACCATAAAATAATCTTTTTAAGCCGAAAACAAATTACAAATAAGAGCCCCTCCATATAATTTGTTCCCATTTTTATATTTTTCCTTTCTTCTGCCTGTTTTACATATTCCGGGGTGGCTCTTTCTCTTAACAAATTATAATGTATTGAAAATTGACAGAATTATGTAATGAATAGAAAATTATGCAAATTACAGTGCAGTTACATTTAATGGCAAGACCTTTTCTCTCTTCTCCTCTCTCTCGTTGTTGGCTAAGGGCAAATCGAACGACCCGCAAGAAAACGAATCGAATTCCAATTTTATTGGCAGCTCGTAAGATGTCGAACCCTTAGAGCCCTGAAAGTTCCCATAAAAGGTAAAAAGAGCTGTCAAAGCAGAGGCAAAGCTAAAGTCGGAGAAAGCAAATGAAGTGCAATGATAACAGCTTGGAAAACTTGAAAGAACATACATTAAAGCGCTACAGAAATTGTTTAAAAATTTGACTCAAAAAATTATCTTAAAAATTTAAGAAGTGAATTGATAGTCATCAGAAATTTGGAAATTCACATTAACTTCCTCATTAAGACGAATGTTAAAAGAAAAAGTGATATATGTAACATATGAAGTTATCGTTCAAGATTCTCAAAAGTAAATTAATCAACATACTTAAATTTCGTATGTTTCGGATCGCTTTAAAAATTCATGTTTCCCATTCTAAGAAAATTATAAAACTAGACCTCAAATATCAAAAACAGACAAAACTGTGTCGATTTACTTGTGATACATTTTCGAGTTGAATTCAAGTTAAAAAAAAATATGAAAATGTTTTGTATTTTGCCTTAATCATTACTTAATAAAACTTTTGGAAATTACGTAAACCAACTAATTTGGCAGCATCTTTTAAAACCCGAGGACTTTCCGCAAGGTGTCAGCTTGTGAACTCTACGTGCCAAGTGGGAGAAAAGTAGTTTTGCCAGTCAGACCCACCCACAATTTACAACACAGAGCACCACAGCACCACCACAGCAACTAATTAGCATTTGCACTGCGACAAACTTGAAACTTTTGGCAGATGAAATTTCCCAGGGAGGTCACACACAGCACAAAGCCATAAGGAGGCAGAGGGAGGGATAAGGAGGTGGGGAGGGAGGAGTATCGTCATGATACCTGCCCCAAGACAGCCAAGTTGCCCCAAACTTCAGCTGCGGCATAAAGAAGTTGTCAGCGAGCGCGGAAGCCTGACTGAGTATGGAGAAAGAGGAAACCGAAATGTTTGATGCCCGTAACATGAGATTTAGCCAAAAACAAAACCAAACCAAAAAAAAAAGATGAAATAAAATAAAATCTGGACTCTTGGGCCATGTTCATTTGCATTCGTGACTGAAATCATGACAGGCGACAACGCCAGCGACGCGAGTCACGCGAACAGCAACAACAACAACAACAAATAACAATAACCACAATAAACTTAAACACATATTTTAAAGGCATAAAATGCTCATAACTCTGTCAGAGTCTTTTCAGTTTGCAACCTTAAAATTATGATGTTCTCATTGAAGTATTTCAAGCAGAAGCTGCTGCAACTTGCCAACTTGTTCATCATCATCATCATCATCATTGTCATCGTCATAATTATCATCATTGTCATCATGTTGTGCGTCATATTGTGTTGTCCTAATGGAAGACAAACATTTTATGGCAGCCTCAAGAAGTCACGGCCTCGCGTTGACCTTAGACCAGTTCCTTGACTTCCCTTTCTCCTTCCCTCTTTCTCTCTTAGTTCCTCCTTCTCCTCCTCTTTCTCTTCACATATTCGTGCACTCGTATTCATTCATTCAATTACATTTTTGCGCACACTCAGCACTAAAGGGACCTCATAAAGCGTCAAAAATTTCAGCAAATGAGCAACTTCTGTCCGCATTCGAGCTGCGACCTAGTCCCTCCCTCCTTTCTCCTGCTCTCCTTACCCTCTCGTTTGTTGTCCTTCATTAGAAACAGCTCCCGTGGGTATTGAGTATTTGCGCGTCCAAATCGATGACCAACCACACGACTCCAGCAACAACATTCAAGGGCCATCAAAGTGTTCGCCTCTATTAAAACCGACAGTTGCTGTGTCCTGTGACCCCGCAGTGTCAACATTGCGGCTGCCACAATAGCTTATGCAATCCAGAGTGTCCTCAGACCTCATTCTGGTATTGCTACTGCAATTTCAAACTGCTGACCATCGCATTTCCCACAGGAAAACCAAACACTTTTACGGGAACCACACACGATGCTCCATTGCGGCACGAAGCTCAAGGAAAACTGTAAGAACTCTGGCCTCTTCAAAGGACCTTCTGATTGTAGGTCAAATTTGGAAAACTTATTGCTTTCTAGAAGTGCTCAAATTTGAGTAATGTTTAGCTAAAGTAGCAGGATTTTAGAATTTGTTAGAATAGTGTTGTAAAATTACATCAAAAAATTGATTGCAAGCTGAAATTTAAGATTTTAAATTTTGAATTTTTGAAAATACAAAGGGATCCATATCCATATTCATACTTCGATACTACACTCGATTCACTGTTTGAATTTACAACACTTTTTTATACAGTCGTTTGCTTTTTAATAAATTTACACTCAACTCCCACCAAAATTTCAGTCAACTTCCCAAATATATCTAAGCAAAATTTCATCACGTTTCGCGCATTGCGGGATTAACTAATTTCGTTCTGTAATTTCAGCCAGGCCTCTTGGAACTTTCAGAAAGTTGCTCTCATCTCTCACTTAACTCCTTCATTGGAGTTTTCGCTTCGTCACGCCTGAAATTGCACATAAAAAACGAGAGAAGGAAAATTTTTACGATTTTCCTATGCAAATTTTCGTAAGGGGACTGGGCAGAGTTTTTTAGCTCGCACTTTTTTGGGGTACATTTCGATGTTTTTTCTTCTTTTTTCCAATTGTTTTTTGTTCTTTTGTAACTCACAGGTGGATGATTTTACGATGCATTTTATGGACTGAGAAATGTTTTTCATTTGGAGCAAATGCAACGAAATGAATTTGTGAATGCGATAAATAAAAGAAAAAAGTCAATTAGAATTCGTTACAACGTGAAGAAATTAAAATGAAAGGAAAGTAAAGCAAATCAAGGGAAATCTTTTAGATGTGTACCCGTGGCATGCCCCCAGAACATGCCACACATTATCTGTGATAATAACGACACAAACTTAACCCTAATAAAGTACAAATGGGAGCAATTCTATTTCATTATGGAGCTCGGCTTATGCAAATTTCAGATGTAAGAGAAGGACACTTATGAGACACAGAGATAAGCCATAACTGTGAGCCATAAAATATGTCATATTTTAGCCAAATGTTGCAGCACAATTACAATAAACGCATTCGCCATGCCAAGGACTATCCTGTGCCAGGACTCGGCTTCTCATATGGGACAGATAACGACGAATGTAATTAACCCATTCTTGCGTTTCTCTTATCCTGCTCCGCTTTGAGAGTGGCGCGAAAACATTTGCCGCACAAGTTTTCCAACACATATCCTTTGAGGCAGCAACATCCTGTCATCCCCGCCCCCATTTTGGCAAATAAAAAGTGCGCTCAGCTCAAGCTAATGCTTTGCAAATTGACACTTGGCCCAAACGAAGGCTCGCCTCGTCATCCAGCCAAAAAGGACATCAGTCGAGTCCATCACAAAGTGATGAATGTGCAACTTCCTGGACCTCGACGAAGTGTCCAAGTTCATGTCCGGGCCAAGTAAATTGGATTGCATATCATTATTTTGCACTTGTCTGAGCGAATTTCACACTTGCCAACTGTAGAAGAAAGAAAAGCAAAGGATAATTTATGCGCCTTCTCGGCCAGTTTGAGTTCCCTTCGCCTTTTGATGGACATTCCCAGCAATCGTCCTGGGACTTTGCCAAATTCCTTTTGCAATTGAACGAAATCCAATAAATAAAACTTCCAGCTACCCAAAAATATTCAGCTCAGTTAAATTTCAGTTCAGTTGAGTTGAGTTCAGTTTCAGTTCATGTGTGTAAGATAATATTTGTCTGGCGCTAATCGAGGACGATCTGGAGATGTCCTGGACAACCCTCTAGGGCCACTGAGAAAACAGCAGAGACATTTGGTCCTTTAAGAAGACTGACAAATCTTATTTGTTGAGCTTCACTTGGATACTTTTTACTATTGAAAATGAGACTTAATTTTAGCAAAAAGTAATCTGCGACATTACAAGCTGGCAAGGTCTACTCAAAAGTTCTTAATTTAAGTCGGTCTTAGCTTAATTTAAGCTGAAGTGCTTAGACTAATTTAAGTATGCAGCTCGTAATACGAGTATTCATTATCTAATTTATTTATTCAAAAGTTGAAAACAAAGAATTTACCTGTTTTCAAATTTTTCTTAGTGTATTTTGCCTGTAAAACGGTCGAAAACAATAAAAGAATACGAGGCGCAGTTCAATTAACATAAAAAAGCGATTTATTTGCCACGAAGTCGAAGCAAGATTAATGGAGTAAGTGCGCTTGCCCTCTCACTCCCACTCCCACTTTGCCACGCTCTGTCTCTCTCCCACTCACTGCTTCGTTGTCAGGTGTCAAAGTTTAAATGCCCGCTGTGGCATTTAATTGGGCGTGTCAGGACCTGGCTATAATTAATATGCTAATAAAATATCTCATGACAGCTGAACAAGAACTTTTGACAGTCTTGCCCTCCCCCCTCCCCCGTTCCCCCAGTCGCCTCCCCCTCTCACTTGCCAGTGCTTGTGGAATGTTGTGCAATAAAGTGCTTGGCATGTTTGACTGACATTCCGTGCCACATATTGAGTCTGGCTGTAAATCATGATTATCTTTTTATTGCTGACATTTGCGGCCTCTTTATGAACTTCTCTCTCTCCCTCTGCCTCTCCCCCCCTTGAGGGGGGATGTTCGAAAGCTGGCTAACGAGATTTGCAATGGTTTCTTCTTACTTTTGGCTGGCACTCTAATGGTTATGGCTAAGCTTTGCAGGACTCGCAGGACTCTCAATTGACATTGCCATTGCCATTTCCATTGCATACCTTGAGGCGCACTTTGCAGTCGCTGCCAAAAGGCATTCCAATCGAATGCCATTCGATGATAGAAATCGTGCTACACGTTACACGTTAATCCAGTCAAACATTTAGACGGAGCCATTGCCAAGTCCTGCCAGGAGCAGCAGCAGCAGCAGCAGGACATCTTACACTGTCCAGGCATGAGGCCAACTGCCAAAGATTAGTGCCAAGGGAGGGGGACGGGGGAAGAGTGAGGGGAATGCGCCGAAATGGACGTCCTGTCGTTTGCCAGGCTCAAAGTGCCATCCGGGCGACAATGCAACATTACAATAATGTGCATTTTTATGGACAGTTAACGGCTGCAGATGCCATAAACGCATTATCTGACAAACATCAATGGAATGCCAATGCCAAGACATGTGAGAGAGTCAAGCTGACAGCCAAGTTAACACCAAGAAACTTTAAGAAATTCCTAAGAATCTAAGCAGAGTTTGAATACACGAACTGGTTCTTGGACGGCAAAGTTACAAATAAATAAAAAATATAGTTTTTAACACTGAAAATTAAATAAATAGTATTCGTAGTCTGAGTTGAAGTAATAATAATTGTGTACAAGTTCATTGTCATATTTTTAAAACTTGCTAGGATGCAATAATAATTGTTCAATATTTGCTCAAATGCCTACAGCTTACACCTGTTTCAAAGTAGTCAATATTAGCCAAATTTATGAACCTTTTCTTTACCTACACACTTCCAATAGTTGCTGGAGCCATAAAATCTAATCTCATATCTTAATGGTGTTGGCTGAGTGAATCATGACTTGATCTATAGGACGATTCGGTGCCCCAAATGGTGACCACAAATCTCTCTGGCTGTGGAAGCAACAGTTAAGCGGAACAGGACAATAAATAAGCTGAGAAGAGACAAAGGAACCATCTAAATTAATTATTTATAGTATAGGCGTCCACTGTGGTGCAATTGGGCTGAATAATAAAACGATTTGCAAGTCCGAGCTGAACATGAATTATGCCCAAGGATAAGCAAAAATATTACTTACTTGCAGATAAGATACGAGTTTAAATTATGACGGTTAAATGTTAAATGGAGCCAGAGTCGAACTTCATGAGAGACTACTTCAAAGTTGTATCTTAAAGTGGAGCTTGTAAGGTTAGGATAACAAACACAATAAATACAGGAATATAGAGGGAGGGGAGGGGGGGGGGGAAACAACAAGGACAACGGGTACTTTTGAATGGGAGTAAATCTAATTTTAAGAGCTGCTTTGCCCCCTCAGGGCGCACCCACCAATTATATTAATACAGTTACTCGAATTTATGACTCGACAGCGGGGTGGTTGAAAGACAGAGAGAGAGAGAGAGACAGAGAGGGAAACAGGGGAAGGAAAGTGTCGCCAAATTGAATTTGCATAATTTTAAAAGCCGACTGCGGCTTCCAAGTGGCTAAGTGTGTTGGGCATATTGACAGGACACGCTGGCAGGACTCTGTCTCTCTCTCGACTCCCGCACGGCGCAATCGGAATGGAAATGATGTTTTTGATTTTGATTATGCAAATTTAAGTGTCGCAACAATGTTGTTGCTCATTCGACTTGAAAGTTGACGCTCCATGAACTCTCACAAAAGCCCCCGGCAAAAAATATCTTTTAACCATCAGTTGCAGCTTAAAGTCGAGCATGTTAATTGCAAAGTGGCCTCTCAAGATGTTCCAGATACAATATATATGTATATGTCTAATTTAGTCGACAGTCAACATACTGACTTGCAGCACTGTTTAATTGAATGTGACCCTCAAACAATTCCTCACTCTGAGGTCAGCACGCTTGTCCACTTGACTGAGTTCTTGGCGACAGTTTAATGGTCACCCTAAAAGTCGGACTCTGATATTAATCCATGATTTTCATATAAATGACTTCATTAGAGACGTCCTTCAGTTGCCTTTCTGCAAATGTTTGTAATGAAAGTCCAACTGGAATTTGTATTTATTTAGTTTCTAGGGAAAGTGTTGACATCATCGCAATATACGAAACTTTCTACTTAGACCAAGCCAAATTTATTCTTGGAATATATTATACTTATAAGATAGCATATAGTTAGGAAATAATATGGGGCTTTGTTAATGAAATACGCTTTTCATATATTGTTAACTCTATGAAGCTTTGAATTGAATTTAGAATCGCATGTGTTATAAGTATTATTATTTAGAATTGGGACATATTGATTTTACATCTTTTTTTGATTATTCCCCATTCTATTCAGAGGCTTCCACTTTTCTTATATAGAGAATTCTGTAATTTAAACACAGTAAGTGTGACTTTTAAACCTATGCACTTAACAGAGCATTCACCTTTGCCATTTTTAGAGCATGAAAAGAAATTCTTTTGTTGAAATCTAAAGCGATAGAAATCAACAATCGACGGGGATGCGTTTCAATGAATAGACTGAAAAAGACTTAAAGTTATCACAAAGCAGAAGGCCGAAAGTGTTTGCATTTGTATTGACAGATTTGCGAAAATATTTCATTGCCGTCTCTGTCTCTCCAGGGTCGCATCCTGGGCACGGTCACGTTTTATACGAATTTGAACGGTAATAATCGATCCCTGTGGCACTTTTAAAAAGAATAAATCCGATTTTCAATGCCACAGAGGGTTGAATTGCTTTAAAAGTAGAACTCAGAACTCAGAGCAGATAAAGAAAGCCTAAAGTTCAGGTTTAAGGTTAGGTAAGCCCTCGAATTAAGTGACAGCATGTTTCTAAGTTATTTATATGTATTTGTTCTTTACTGTTGACTCTTCACTGTAGGCAAATCCGAAAGGATTAAAAACAAATCCACTCGAAATTGAATACGATTAAATTCGGAATTGACCTCTGGCTGACCATATGCAAATCCCCCTCCCCCTGTGATAGCCCTCATTTAATCGAGCTGTGAAAGTCAGAACAACCCACAGAATTGGAGAGACAGAGGGAAAGGGGAGAATCCTCTTCCACAGTTTTCATTGTTGTCGCAACATTTTAAAATCGCATTTTAGAAGGGTGTCTGCTTCACGTGGTCACGGCACACACCGCAATCGAGGGCTTCTCCTTTTTTATAGCCGTGCAACAATGCGAAGGGTTGCAACACTGGCACGAGTCGGACTGGGAACTGAAGGGTGCTCTCCGTCTCTCTCAAAACATAATTACGTATGTACATGTAAACAATAATTTAATTTCACACTAATGCAACAAATTTGTGGGCTGATTGCGGGTTTTGTTTAACAAGACCATGTGGCATGCAACACTGGCGAAGGTGTTTGCCACCATAAAATACATACATATATGTATCTATAGGGTATATTTCGTGTTCCATTTATGACACACGCTGATTGCCTGTTATGCGAGATTTATGGGGCTACCCCTATGACTATGCCCCTACATCCTATCAATCCTTTTTCCTAATTTCAATCAATAAATAATATCAGAAACAGTGGAACTTTAAAACAAGCAGTGTTGGACAACGCCTAGGAATTAGCTAATACTACAAAGATGATATCTGGTATGACCTACAAGAAGATTAAATCCCATTCCTTAAAATAATATTAATAGCTTGTTTCAAAGATGCTGCTAATAGTGTTGGAAAATGCCTATAACTACATTTTCAAGACAATTAATTGTATAAATAGTAAATGTAGTATTTTCTATTGATCTCTTTTACTACCCTTATGACTCAGCCCGCCAATCAATCCTTTTCTGTCAAATACACAGCTTGTAGTGTTGCAAAATGTCTCAGAATACAGCTAGTACTTTAAGTTAAAGTCAAGCCAATGTTGTCACATATCATTTAAGGACCAGCACTGATTTTGGCAACTGTCCTGGTGGGCGTGGCAGACGTCAATGCCAAAAAAGCAAAGAATTTCAATTGAAAATCATTCAATTGTGGAAAATCTAACCGAGGGATGCATGGATGGTCCCCAAAAGAACACAGAACTGAGCTCAGCCCGATAGTTTATCCATCACAATCACAATCAGCGACAGGGAATCGCTTCTGCTTGAATTAAGCTAAATGAAGAAGCGAGTCCTGGAACAGGATGTTCATTAGGTTCGCTGCATTCGGTTATTGAATCTAGATATCGCACCAGCCTCGATGAAACACCGATGAATAATACATGAAACGGTTAATGGTGGAGAAGTGCATGGTTCCAGGATTAAATGATTATCTCTCCACATGTGGGTGGATGGCACGAGTATTTAATTCCTTCCCCGAAGGGGAGTCGTAATTACCCAGACCAAAGTTCGGGTGTTAATCAGTCGAGAACCGGAACGAGTCTTTGAGCCTGGAACTTTGCAAAATGATTTACTGCTGCGGCAATATTGGAAAATGAATTTGTGCAAAATATTTGCGCAAATTAGTGGGCAACCAACCTTCGTTATTTGCGCAATTCATCTGGCCACAAATTGTTGTCCATTTGTGTAACCGGATGCGTCAGTGTCCCTGCTCCAACTCCTCTTCCTTTCTCTCTCTCTCTCTCTGTTGTTGCCTCACATCAGCATACGTAATCCAATGAAACGAATGCTTTATTGGCTTAATGGAGCTGACGAGGAGGAGGAGAAGGAGGAGTAGGAGCAGGAGCAGGACAGCATGTGGGCATCGCTTTGGCCTCCAGAGGATTCGAAAGTGTATCAAAATGAAAAAGGACAATTTAATTTAATTTGCCGCAGCGGACAGCCTGAAAGGATATGCGCAAATGCCGAAGGACTGCGCCCATAATTCACACTTGTGGCCAACATATTTGCCCTCCCTTCCCATCCCCTCTCATATGTGGAGATCTCTGGCAGCGAACCTTAATTTATGGCCACTAATTACGTCGATGATAAATTTCATTTCGAATTATGACTGCGAAATAAAGCTACCGGAATTTTATAATCCGACAGGCAACGGGGAGAGAACTCCCTTCTCCCCTCAAAATGCGAACAATAAAGAGATAATCATGATTTACTGACAGCATCAACATTTTTGGAATTCCAATTCGGAATACTTGTGTCAGGGCACTTTATTAGATATCCTGGCTGTCAGCATGTCCTTGTTCAACTGTCACGCCACTTTTTATTAGCATATTAATTACAGGGGGAATGAAAACTTGAACTGGAGCAATTAAATGCTCCAACGACCGTTTCAACTTTGACACCTGCCAAGTCTCTTTGGGCAGCAGAAACTTTTCATTTGCTCACCTTGGGAAAATCTCATTAATCTTTGTTGCTCCCACACCGCCAAAAGCAGCAGGCGGGGTAGGTGTAAACACAAACAAATCTCTTTTTTATGGTAATTGAAGAAAGTTACACATTTTTTTATTGGTTTAAGCTATTCTGTATTTTTACAGGGAAACAATTCCAAGCTCACTTATCGATTTCATTTAATTATTTTTGCATAAGAGAAACTAATTAAAAGGCTGTCGAGGGGTCACATGAGTGTGTGTGTGTGTGTGTGTGTGCTCGGGGAATTACCCAACTCCAGAATTCCCGAGCGGACGGTAAACTAATTTGTATAAACTAATTGAGAGATTTGTTCGTACGAAGCAACTTCACTTTATGACGTGTCTCTCATTAGCAATAAAACCAGAGAAACCGACGCATATAAATACATACAAATATATGTACGTAAATGGGGCAATAAAATTGGGCTGATTTGCCAAAATGGCAGTGCAATTGTGGACAGTACTTAGAGCAGGAGCGCATTAAGTTGCTTAAGTAGAACTAATTGCCAAGTTCAAATAATATTGTGAGAATTAAATAGTTTTAGGTTTTGGGGTATCATAGGGAAACCACAGAAATATATTTATTTACATTTGTTACATATAAGCGAGATCAATACTTCAATTCCGCTTTGTGTTGTATTCGTAAACGTTTTACTGACTGCAGGAACAACTGGCGAGTATTTCTCTTTTCCTTGTTATCCGATTTCTAATGCGTTCTTTTCTATCAAAATATTTTTTATCAATGTCTTTCTCCTCTTCGCATTAATTCTATCAATTTTACACATTTATTTTACCATCATAAACTTTGTTTATTCTGTTGACTATGACCCAAAATTTGACCATTAAATGTCATTTCCATTACCATTCTCATTTTACATTACAATCCTCTTTGGCGTAACTTGAAAGCCAAGTGCCTCTGTTATCTTTTTATCTACATTTATGGACTAATAGATAATGTAACTTTTGAAATTGTTTCCCAGACAGAGGCAACTCTCTCTCCCGGCTGTTCCGCTTAATTGGAGTCAACGCACCGTCGACATTGTCCTCGTTATCCGACAATGTCCCATATGAGAATCAGGCCAAAAGCTGAGGTAAGTGGAGTAGAGGGAGGAGGGGGAGCGTGGCGAATGGGTTTATTGTAATTGTGTTGCAACATTTTGTTAAAATATGACATATTTTATGACTCAGAGTGCTTTTATCTGGGCCCACATGTGTAATTTGCATTTGCATTTCCAGCCAAAGACAGAAAACAGGAATTTCCACCTAAATGAAATAGAATTGGTCCCATTTGTACTTTATTAGGGTTAAGTTTCGGCTCGTAATGAGTCCAAAGTGAAGCTCTCTCCTCTCTTGTTTTGCTCCGATGGCAATCGAGACACATTAGAGTCACATTTCAGGGCCATATGCGAGTTTGAAGTTGATTTTGTATACTTTTGTCTGATTGATTTTTTTATTGGGTCTGTTTTTTTTTTGTTTGGTCTTCTCGTTTGGAGGGAACATTTCAAATTGCAAAATATGCGCGGAATTTCTTGTACTCGTGGTATAAAAATCTTTTTAGTTGGCGTCTTTTGGGTCTAAAGAAAAACTCAAATATGTTTTCTGTTCAGTTTTTTGTTTGAATGTCTGCGATGTCTTTTGGGCCCTTGAGCGCTACTTTTGTCGAACGCTAAAAGCGTGTACCGGGTGCCTCGATGGTTCCCCGTTTAGGGCCGGACGGACGGGTTCTGAAGGGGCAATGTGCAGGTGAATTGAGTCGAGTCGAGTCGAATCGCATCGAGTCTCAACAAAAGTATCTCTCGATAAATTAAATCAAATTTTTTACATTTTTCTGCATGTTTAACGCGTGCAAGGAGTGAGGACATTATATATAAACCGAAATGAGGCTGAATCAGCTATAGAGATGGGTTCCTCTTGAAGACTGTTGGCGGTAAGATTTTTATCCGGCTTATGTATTTTTAGTTTGATGATTTTTGATGGGTTCTCATATTAAAACTATGAATCAAAGCTATCACTCTCTGCTAGGCACTCTTTTATTATGAAAACTTAGAAGTTCCACCATAATTTTAATATTTCCTTAGTTTTTTCTTATTTTTTTCCATTAATTTTTTATCTTATATCTTATACTATATTTTTATACCCGTTACTTATTAAAAATAAGTAAAAGGGGATATTGTATTCGTTGCAATGTATGTAACAGGGAGAAGGAAGCATCTCCGACCCTATAAAGTATATATATTCTTGATCAGCATCAACAGCCGAGTCGATATAGCCATGTCCGTCTGTCCGTCCGTCCGTCTGTCCGTCTGTCCGTCTGTCCGTCTGTGTGAGCGCCTAGATCTCAGAGACTATAAGAGCTAGAGCAACCAAATTTGGCACACAGATTTCTATAAACCCCACGCAGGTCAAGTTTGCTTCAAAATTTTGCCACGCCCCTTTCCGCCTCCTTAAATCGCGAAAGTCCACCACACGCACAGTTTTCAAAATATTAGGTCTTTTTAAACAGTGAACGTTAGCTACTGTTATTACCTATCATCTTACTAAATCCCGACAAGATCGGACAAATAGAAAGGTGGTACTGGCTGATTAAAGCTTTTAAGCAATTAAAGTGCCTAAAAGCATGCAATAAAATTTTTTTATTTATTTATGTAAGTAACGGGTATCCTATAGTCGGGAGCTCGACTATAGCCTTTCCCACTTGTTTATTTTGTGTCTTATACTATATTTTCCTTAGTTTTTTCTTTTCTTCTCCATTAAGTTTATATTTTATACCATAGAATATCTACGTAATTGTCAACTGTTCTGTATTATTTCCCATTTTCTTCTAGCTCAATCTCTGCCTTAGATTCCCTGTCCATTTCTAACTTCCGTTTTCGCATAATCTCTTGTCAGCATTCATCTATGATTTCATCTCAATTGTAGTTGTGCTTTCTAATCAAACAATCAGTTCACACCAACGCTTTAGCGCCTGCAACTTCAACTTGGCTTCCGTCTAGATTCCAGATTCCAGAGTCCATCTTCCTGCTCAGCTTCTGGTGATTTGATGATTATGCCCAGAGCGCAGGCTTTCATGTGTGTCATCGGAAATTGCTTTGCCAATTTCTTAACTCGTTCCTCTCCCCCCTCTCCTCATCGCTAACGCGCCTCATCATTGCCGCCGCACGCTCGCTAATAAACCCCGAGGTCTGGGCCGTAACCCTTCCAAAGGGCGGAGGGGGGCGTGTCGTCTATAAGTCGTATCTGGGCATGTCATCGCTCAAATAAATGTGAAAATGCTAATTTAACCCTTTTTATTATTCATAGTCTTACACTTGGCCGAGCCTCGAATCGTCTCTTGGCGTCTTGTAGATGCGACGATATCATCATCATCCTTCCCCGTGCCACAAACTCTATTTGCATTCCTTGAGCTCTAGTTCCTTGGGGGATCAGCAGCCAGATGAAATTATTTTAACTCAACTCGCGTGACAATGTTGCAGTTTTGCTTATTAAGACATTTGTCAACTTAATGTCAAGCCATTTAGTTAAGATTATTAAACTTCAGCTCCAGGATTCAACTAATGAAATGCCTTTCTTCTTTTTTCTTTACTGAGAACTCTGACTTCATTTCCTTCCACATCCTCACATATCCCTAATAGAGTCGCACACGCCCCCAACACGTGTCAATCTCACGGCATTTCCACCACAAAAATATCTGCCCAATTTTTGCCTCGAATTTCATGTGAATTAGTCGTGAATCGAACGAATCAAACGAATGCCACAGCGACGCGTGTGTGTCAATCAAACAACAACAGCAATATATTGTGAATAATTTACTTATGACATTTGCGGAACTTTGACAGCTTTATTGAATTTAATGCCGCTTTTTATGCCCAAAAAAAATTGCAAGCTTTTAGTAAATGGGCATTTAAGGGGGCTGTCATAGATGGGAAATATAATATCAAAATCCAAAAAAGAGATGATTAAATTAGTTGCAGGCTAATTGTGTACCTAGTGATATTCATAGAAATTAATGTATAAAGTAAATATATATTAATAATACATTTTAATTTTTGTTATGGAGTTGAAGTAAAATCAATGTTAATTGCGCTCTAAATCAAATCCTGTGATTCACTTAGTGAAAGACATTAACACTGTTGTTTCACTTCATTTGTCGGCGATGCGCGCAGTTTTCAGTGCCTACAAGGATTGCCCATTAAAAATGTTAATTAGTTGCACAAACATTGAGCATCGGTGATTGCATCGACAGAAGTGGCCAGAAGTGTGTGGAATTCGGTAGACACACGACCACGACCAGGAACAGGAACCACAAGGCGAAGAAGGCAACTGGAAACTGAAAACTGGAAACCGAACACTGAAAACTGGAAGCAAATGCCGACATCGCGTGTATGCAAATTGAATGCGTGGCCTGTCCCCTGATCTCAGGTGTCCCCCAATTGAATGGCAATTAAGATAAATGTTCGCAGCATGTCCGCACTTAAGCCGACTGCCAATACGAGTACAAGAATGAGTGCGAATACGAGTTTGAATGCGAATGTGAATACTGCAGTTGCAGGCAGACATCTGGACGCTGCTCTTAAAGTGCCACTAAACGAAAGTAAAGCCAATAATTATTAACTAATTTCTATGACACTGAACTTTAAGCAGAGGCTGTAGCATCGCTTTTGGCTTTTTTTCAGATTCATTCTCTTGCCGCCCTCGCAGTCTGCATTCAATTCACAATGCTCGTCACGTTTGCGTCGCCGTCTGAGTAAAAAATCGATATGAATGCGACCGACCGGACAGAGGCCAAGGCAAAATCAGCTGAACAGCTGCTGCAACAGGGGGCAATGCCACGCCCCCATGACCCCCTCACGCCCTTACGCCCACACGTGTAACGGTGCATTGAACCAAAAGCCTAGTGTAAAACTCTTTTACTCGAAATGACAACCATTAATTTTCTTAGATATTTCGCAAAGCGTTGCAAAATTTTTATAATTTTTGACTTTTGACAAATCACAGAATTTCATTTCTTGGTCGCGTCATTTGTCAAAAACAAGTGCATATTGGAATCTTACCCCAGAACTATCCAACCATCCACACACATACACACTCAAACACACACATACATATGTATCTGGAGTCAAATGTGCGACACTTTCGTCATGGACCAAAGTTGAATTTTAGGGGCGATTTCAGCTGGAACATAACAAATGACCTTCTTTTTCGCCTTTGAGGGCCAAGATGAGTTATGGTGAAACGAGAGCGGCATTGGGACACTTAATGTCCCCCAGAGAGCGATATCACGCCCTGCTAATATGCCAGGACACGCTCACAACCCTTTGGTCAACTTGATTAGCTGCAGTTTTACGAGAGCAAACAAGATAAACATAATCATATTTTGGCATATTCTGATGGGTTTCTATTGTAAATGATGAAGAGAGGACAAGAGAGGGAATTAGAGCTGAAATATAAAACTATATAGGAATACTTCTCCTTTTTAATTTAGAGTCATTTTATTTATAATATCATGAGATGGGAAACATTTTAATATTTTGATGGGTTACTATTATAAATGATGAATATAAAAATAAAACCAACTTCTAACTGAGCAGAGATACAGGAATACTTCATCTTTTTAATTTAGAATTATTTTATTTATGATATCATGAGATAGGAAACATTACAGGGTACAATTCTATAATTTAATAATATTTCTATATGCTATACTTTGCAAACATTTTCCTTATAATATAAATTAATTTGTTCATAGTTTTCATAGTAAACCTTCCCCCTAAGTTTATGATATATCGATTGTTGCATATATCAAGAACAAGTGGCATTGGATAATTTGCAACCTGCTTCTAATTGTGCTGACAATTTTTATGGCTGTCATATAAAATATTGGAAAATTATGCAGAAATAATGTGTGTGGCAATTGGATGTGTGGGGCTTTCCATCTGCTGCCAGAGAAATGAAGCAGCTTTTATCAAAAAATTAGAGCGTGAAATAAAGCCAGCAATACACACAGGGAACTCAATTTATTGGCAGTAATAAATCATAGCTGAAACTGAGATACAAGCCGAAAGTTAACCTTGGCAATGCCAGGGGAGGAATGAGGATAGAAGTGAACAAGTTACGAGTAAGAGTTCGAGGATCTTCTGATAGGTAGAGAGACAATTTCCTGTTGGATACATTCGAAGTTCTGAGTAGTTTCAAATGTATTAATGAAATTTATATATTTAAAGGCAACCAAGGAGTTTTCGTTTCACGTTGTTTCATTCATAAAATCCAAAGAGCTGTGCAGCGTTTTAAAATGTGAAGCACGTGCAACGTCGCGCTATTTGCTGTGGAAGTTGATAGCATCTCAAGACTTGATAAAGAAAAACAAAAAAATAAAAAAACGAAGTGAGGAATCATAAATGAAACAGAATTTAAGATAGAAATTAAGAGAAAGAGACGAAAAGTCACGGGACAGAACGGATAAAGGTGCGGGAGTAATTGAAATCTTGAGAAAAGTGAATGAAAACTTTTTTCGGTAGGTGAAATTCAGAGCGCGTGCTGCGACAAGATTGGAATCAACATGAAATCACCATGGAATCAACATGGAACCATCATTGTTCCCTAGACTTGTTAATTGTCGCGCTATGAAATTGAAGAGAGCCCCAGAGATGTCTTCATTCATAAGAAATTTATTTAGTGGCAGGTAGAAAGATCTCTGGAAATCGAGCTAAATCGATCAGTGGCAGCGGAAATGGAATATGGAGGAAATGCTTATCAATGAAATACCATCGAACTGTAATTTATAGAGATTTACCAACTTTATTCCGAAAACTAAGAAAATCTATAGACAGGTTCAGGATTTATTAATAATATCGTAGGTTAGTGTAAAAATATTATCAAAGTCAAACGAAATACAAATATTCCCGTTCAGGAATCGATTGTCGATCCTTCCTTTTCTTCTTTTTCAAAACTTAATGAGCTGATCTTGAGAGCGTTGAGTTCAGATAACTCTTTAGACTATCTGCATCGAGATATCGAGTATTTCCATTTCAATTATTGGCCAAATTTGGCTGAAAATGCGTACGACGGGGCGGCTAGAGAGTTTCCATAAATTAAAATAGAATTCCACGTATGATCGTTGGCATCCTTATAAGCTGATCGCCGTGATCGAGCCATTTAGGGATCTCTTTGCCAGAGAGTCTCCGACACAGAGGCAGACAACTTCTAAAACTGGCGTCCAGTGATGGACACGTGCCTAGCCGCAGTTCTGTAATTTAAATTTTAATTTCCTTTTTAATTGCATTCAATTAGCGAGCGAACTGCATTTGGATCGCAACGGATCCACACTGTCAATCATCGTCAACAACGGGGCTAATAAACTGTCATAATGGTTGTCAGATGGTATTAGCTCCGACTGATCGAGTTGCATTAACTATTAGATGCTTATTAATAATATATCAACAATTTATTATATTTTGAGAATGTCTTTCTTAATTTAATTCATTTTAAAACTAATCAAGAAGTCTGAAAAACAATCATAATTTTATTCAAATATAATATATTTTTGTACTACTTTTTTTTAGCAACTAAAGAACTCAAATTTCGACTTCTACTTCGGGTTCAAATGCAATATTCTTTTGGCTGGTTAAATGCCTGTGTATCTGTTGTCGACTTCTTGCCCTGGGTTGCATCATTCTATTGACCATTTATGGTATGAAACATGTTTTTACCTTTGGTCGTGTAATGTGACTAATTGGAACTGCTGCAACTGGAATTGCTGCTCATTGTTCAACATAATTACCCAGCACTTGCATCCATCCAACAAGTTTTCACTGGCTTTGACTTTGACGTTGACGTTGACTTTGATGTTGTCATCCCACAAAACTGAATCACAAATGAGTTTAGTCGATCAACTTTAATCAAGTGAAATAAGAACTTGTTCCTTTCGACACGCTCAGGTAGATCTGTCTCTGGCAGGTGTCTCTGACATTTCTTTCCTTTTCTTTCTCTCTTTTTGAAATTTATGACATTATTGTGTCCATTTGACCTTTCCCTGGAAAATTATTTCAGTGGCTAACTGTACTTGTTGTACTCACAGCAGGACATCTTACAGCCTTCAGCCTTATTACAAGTGTCATAATATTAACAATACCATCATAATAATCTTAACTACACAGATCTTAACTGTTCTTTCAGGCGCCATAATAAAGATTTCCTTGTCAAAAATATAATTTTCCTGAATTTTTCCTGTTAAAACTAATCAATAAGAATGTGATTTAAATTATATTTTGTTCGCAATTTTTACAATTCTCAATTGTGTCGTTTCAATATGTTCGGAAATTCGTTTCAAATTAAGTATTTGAATAATTTTTTCATTCAAAATTTATGAGCAGGCTAAGAGAAAATGCTCCGACCGGACTCAGCTGTAGTTGAGTTACAGCCAAATTGCGTGCAAAATGGAGAACCTTTTTGGCAATTGTCGATGGCCCAACCCCGAGTTTTTAGGTAAGGCCCAGGCAATTGGGGAAAATGAAGTGTAGTCAGATCCTTTGTCAACATTTTAAATGCATTTTTATTGAGATTCATATCGCGAATTCGCAGACTGTGCAAAGAATTGAATGCGACTTTGAATTGACTTCAAATTCCTTAAATTATTGCCTACCCCCAATGCAGGAGTACACCCACAGGAGCACATATGCTGAGACCAAGGACACCCACTCCGACATCGATCCGATTCCGATTGTAATTCTGATTCCAATTCCTATTCCAATTTCAATGCCAATTCCGAACACTGTCGCCTGTTTGCCGTTGCTCGAGTTTAAAATCGTTTCGGCAACTCGCACGTTTTATGCGAATTTGAACGGTAATAATCGATCCCTGCGGCATTTTAAAAAATAAATCCAACTGCCAGACTTGCTTTCTCCTTCGGGGTGGTTACGGAGTCGCAGTGGGAGTGGGAACACTCTTTGAATTATTGCACTTGGCTTGGTTTTAAGCAGGCAGCACACATGGAACCCGAATCGAGTCGACTCGAGTCGTGTCTTGGCCAAGTTTTATGCGTTTCTTATCGCAATTTGATTTGGCAGCTAAACTGCACTAAATTAAAAAGTGCAAACAAAACACTTTTGATAAGCATGTCTCAAAGTTTATGGGGCTCTTAAACCTGAATTTAAACAAGCAGCTACTTAATTAGAAAGAGATGCCAGATAAACGCTCGAATGTGCTTCGATTTCAAGTGAAAGTGTGAGATGGCAGAAAGAAAAGTATTTTCAAAATATAATGTTAAGGTGGAAGCGTAAATCGGAAAGTCTATAAATGGAATGTTAATTTAGCGAACGGAAGGTATCGAATATATTATAAAGAGACACGATTCTTAGGGAGGACAGAGTAAGAGAAACAGAGATTAAGAATTTTTATTGTCTGTTTTGTTTTTTTTTTTAAATACAGTGTTTATCTCCAAAAAAGAGAGAAAGAAGTTAAATGCTGTTAAAAGTATAGAGTATTTTTCGGAAGAATGTAGTTTGAAGAGAAATACTAATATCAATTTTAGTCCTAAGACTAAAAAGGAAACAGAAGGTATCAATCCTTTAAATAAATCTCTGACAGATTAGTCAATTCCATTTCCTTTCAAATAAGTTTCGTTTCTGTGATTACTTCAACTGTCGTAATTCCATTGTCTCAATGTTTGCTTAGGTAATTAGTATAAAGCCAATAACAAAACTCAAAGTCAAAGCTAATGAATGTCAGCAGCTCTGCATGTCCTTTCAACTCCTTGCCGCATGCAAATTCGGCATTGTTCACATATTGACACCCCGAACTCAACCCTCAGGACACGTCAACCCTTTTATGCCTTCGGCTGGTAACAATTTAAGGGCAGGACAATTGCGCCCCTCTTGGCAAAATCGAATTTAAAAGGGAAAGTTTTTGCATAACTGTGAAGTGTGTAAACAATAATTTAATTTTGCACTAATGCAACAAATTAGTGGTTTCACCAGAAGCAGCGGGTAAGGGCTGGAGGGGTGTTGAGACTCGGCTCTGATCCAAGTTGAATGCTAATTCAATTGGGGAGCGTTGATAGAGTCGTAGCTGGTCATAAATTGCGAGAAGAGAATTTCTGTCTCATTAATGTCTTTTCTGGGGGAATTCTAGCAATTAAAATACTTTCGGCATACAAATTGATCACGTTCGATGCGCAATCATATTGGAAGATGATGTTGGGATGTAAATCATGATTATCATTTTATTGCCGACACATGTTTTCATTAACAGTCCTCTGCCCCCCTTGAGAATGGGTCAATAACATCCACCGAACGCTGACAAATGATGTCCAGTTGCCAATTTTCCATAATTTCGCAATTCTGCACACTTGCTGTGCTTATGCCCCTGACAAGGGGGCAAGGGGCAGAGGTCAAAAGGGATTTACATAATCTTTGCTGCCCATCAATCAAATATTGCACTATGGAGACTCATAACAGCTGGCTCCTTGAAATCACATTTTAATGGGTTAAGGAAAATGCCGCTGGGTTAAGGAAAATCCATAAAAGTTTCCATTGTGCGTTGCGCTAATTAAACAGCAAGTGCCACCAAATGTTGCAAGTGAAACGATACGCAACGCGAAAGGGTTGCCAAATTAGCATTAATTGGTCATTGAAAGCGCTCAAAAGTCAACTTTGAATTTTTGAAACAAGCCAACAGTGTCTGCCAAAAATGTTGCCCCAGGGAACACTGCCAGCCGAAAATAAAATAAAAATACAAATAAATATAAAAACTAAAGAATCCGTTCGATTGTCCTTTAAGGATGAGACTGGAGTGCACAATAATTTGACAAGTCATAATATTGATTACATGAACAAAGATTTATGGTCTACATATGCGATTTGAGGTCCTTTTTAGGGTTTTAGCCTGCGATTATGGCTTGTAATCGAACTGTTCGACAATGTGGGCTATAAATCTTCCGATGACTGCGGCCTGTTATATTTTAAATCGAAATGGAGGAAGATTTATTTCCAGCTACAAGTGCACCCCCTTTCGCTCTCCCCGCTCAGCAACCTCAAGTGGACTCTAGGCAACATATGTGCGGGTTTTCTTTTTTTATCCATCTTTCTTCTCTTCTTTTCTAAACTCACCCCTGGACAAAAGGGTTGCTCAGGGGGTGTGGCAGCTGGTTTGCTTTAGTTGAACTAATTTCGTGCATTTTTTAACTGCTTTTATTTACTGCCTTTCACAGACGATAAATTTAACGCAATTTCTCAACAATTGTTGGGTTCGCTTTTTATACTTTTTTTGTATTTCTTTTTTTTTAAACGCCTTGGAATTTATGCAAATGGGCGTGAAATAGTCGTGGAATTGGTAGCTACAAAAAAATGCAGAAAATAAAAGAAATTAACAAACATAAAATTAATGTTTGCACCCAACAAATTTCAGAATACACAGAGAGTCCTGTGTCCTGCACGTGTTTCCATTTGCTGTGTTTCCGATTCGATTCCATTTGCCGCATTCGACACTCACAGGCATTAGCTGAAATTGTTTACTTTTTCTTAGACTCTGCTGTCCTTCACTGTGTTCCCCTCTCTCTCTCTATCTTTTCTGTTGCTTAAACTGTCAACGTTGTGTGATAGAAATCAGAGAGACACACATGCGAATCCTTCGAGCTCAGCTCGTACCTGAACGGAATGCACATCAAAATGCAGAGATTGTGGCCAAGTGCCAATAAGAGCGTCAGCTGAATTGGCCAAATGTGCAGATAACCAGAAAATGAAGGCGTTGCAATAGCACAATAAGCACATAAATACATCTATAACGGCACACAGTGATGATGGGATTAACTCGACGACGACTTGTGCCAATCGATAAACTTGAGCTCGAATCGCGATTAACGAAATTCAGCAGCAGCAACTTTAATTGCTCTTCGATGGGGGGTCAGCAGGTCCAGTCTTAAGCCCTATCTCTTTCTCACTCTCTCTCTCTTTCCTTCTTTGTTTCTCTTGGCCAACTAATGACCAGCAAACAGGAAATTCGTTAGTCCTGAGCTATAAGTAGACAACGTTAAATTATTCTTTATTAAATTTTGACTTGCTGACGACGCGCTCAGACAAAAGGAAAATATTTCGGAAAAACAAAATGAGGAAAAGTGTGTGAAGGCGTGTAATGAATAATGCATGAAATTGTTTCAACAAAGCCTTTTAAATGAAGCTCTGGGGTTGGAGAAGGCGGCACGCAGTGATTATCTGTCTACAAATGTGAGTGAATGAGTGTGTGTGTGTTTAGGTGTGTGTGTGTGTCATTTAATGTTTCCCTCCCCCTCTCTCGCACTCACTCCCCTTACTCACTGCTTTTATTGCCCTATGTGCGTGTGTGTGTTAGAGTATATCGTTAAAATAGCAACAATTACCCAAACCCAATATGCGTAGGATCAAAAGTGGATAAACATATTTTCAGAAAACTTCAAACTCTTATGACTCTAACAAAACTCAACGGAATTCCTTTCGTAATATTATTTTAATGTTAATTTAAGGTTTAAATTGAATCTGTATAAATTTTGTTAATTTTCGAAATTCCTTATTTTTCGAAAATTTAATCATTTTTTTGACAACTTTAATCGCTCTTAACTTTATCAACGGAATATCAACTAATTCATTATTTATATTAACGGAATATCAACTAATTCATGAGTTGAGATTTGTATTCAATCTGCACTTAACTTTTATTTACTTTTCAAACTTTACTTTTTTGAAAATGGTTGATATTTTCCCTACTTCCCCTTGGTCGATTTATTTGCTGGGTATCAATTTCATCAGTGTATGACCTCTAAATTTATTCTGCAATTAAGTTTTGTTCATTTGCTGAGGTTACATTTATTCGCACATTCATATTCACTCGCTCTCTCTCTCTCTCTCTCTCTCTCCGTATACTATCATCCTGCACCTTCCATTAGTGTAGTTATTGTTTCCTTCCATCTTCAATTAGCCACAGAGCAGGTTCCGCTCATCATCTAAGCGCGCTTTGTTTGCACAAATTGACTGACACTGATGTCTCCCCTCCCCTCCTCCCCTTTCCCTCCCCAGACATCCTGCACACTGACAGCAAACTGACACCAGTCGAAGCTCAGTTCGCATCCTCCTCCTCCCCCTAAGCACACTCACACTCACTCACTCTCACACAGGGACACATGTTGCCAACGTTGTACGTGGCACGCAACTTGCAACTTGCGTTTGCTCCCCATCTACATATGCTTTATTAGTTTATCCATCCAGGGGGTGGTTGTTGTTGTTGTTGCTGGACGAGCGCTAATATTAATTTATTGTCAATGTTGCCAGCTGCCCCTGCCACTGCCACACACACACACTGATATGCATCAGAATGAAAAAGGACAATTTAATTTCATTTACCACAGCAACCACACGAGCCAAGGACTTTGAAGCAGGACAAATGTGCCATTATTAACACTTGCGACCACAGAAAGTCGGTCAAAAACTGTGGCAACTGTTTTTCGGTTGGATCCAAACTCTAATTACGGAATGATGAATCTCGTCTCGAGGCCAGCGAGCAGCAAGAAGTCAGCACATGTGGCGCCCAATGCTGTGATCTCCTCCCTCCCGCGTACCCCTCTTGCTCCCCGAGGCGGACAGTGTTTCATAATTCATTTTGAATACTCGCAGTTTTGCGCTTATCGCTGAGGAAAAGATTTATGTCGGGCACTTTGGTAACCCGATACCTGGGGGCACTCAAGGCTCAACTCCTTATCCGCTCGCAAATGATTTAATGCTCACTTACAGAGCACAGTGGCTACTGCGCTCCGTGTTCCGTGTGCCTCGTTTCCGTTCCCTTTCGGGCTCCTGCTCCCAGTGGCACCATTAAATCTCATTAAAAAGTTGCCTCCGTCTTGGAAATGTGAAATGTGCTCCGGGATGCAAATGGAGCACGAGCTGAAAAGTGCGGAGTATGCAAATTATAAATGTTGTCGCATTTCTTCGTGTCGCCACATTGACATTGCAACAAAGCTGCGAAAAACTGGCAAAAGTTTTTCACGCTTCGAAATTGATGTTGCCTCTGACTGAGTTTTCATGCATGCGGCATGTGCAACTTCATTAGCTATGCATGAAATGGAAATGATGTGGAACGATGGCCATCATTGATTTCAAATTGACGAATGAGCTTTCAATCGGAGGGGGATTGAAATGGAAATGGAATTGTCGCCATTGTTGAAACTCTGGAATCGAAACATGCGTCACTGTAATTGGAATTGAAACTGACTCAGCGTCGATGCTGTTGATTAATCATTAATAAATGTTTTCTTTATTATTAAAAACGCAGTGACAGCACATAAAAATCAGTATAATAAATCCACGCAAGCTGCCCCCTCCCCACTCCTCTTTCACCCCACCCACTCAATGACAAAAGCAATGCAAACAAAACTACACGCATGTAAATATGTGTGTGTATGGCCACAAAGCGCTCTCTTTGCTGATAAGGAGCGAGAGAGCATTTTGCATTAATATTTCAGTCACATTTCAAACGAAGAACGAGGAAAAAAGGCAGACGAGCATACATAGAAAGACAGACTGAACGGCAGACAGACAAAACAGACCGCCCGAAAGTAAATAAGTAAACAAGGAGTAGCCAAAGCATAGCATAGTGAGAGAGTCGAAATCGAAATGACAGACAGACAGAGAGTGAAAGAGAGCGAGAGCGAGTGCATGGAACTGTGAGAGACGTGGGATCCATGTTAACGCTTCGCTTTACATAAGCAAATAGAGTACAAAACTTTATGTGCATTCCAGCGAGGGGCGAACGGGCGAGAAAAGGACGGCGCTGTTACATACCATGCCCAGTGCTTATATACTTCAAACGCACTCCTAAATACATACATGTATATGTATATCTATATATGTATAAAGCTCAGTCACGTCCCGCCCATTCACTTGGAAAGTCGATGCTCAATGTGACTGATTACTGCGTCGCCAGTTGCGCTGTTGTTGCTGCTGTTACTGTTATTGGGCTGCTGTTGCTGCTGCTTCTTCTTCTGCCCCCGCTGCTGCTGTTAATGACAAACCATGTCTGCCATTTTGACAATGGATCGAAATTTTGGTAGAAGGAAAAGTCCTTTACAGCTCATAATAAGTAAAAGTGGAAGGTCAAGTTGAAGAGCTGCAAAAGCAGCTGAGATTGGATAAAGTACATACTTAATCATTTAGTTAAAGCCTTGATTCATAAAATTTGAATAACTTTTTGTATTATTTGTAATTTAGAAAATGTATTTGGCATTTCTTTGTGCACTTCAACAATTTTACAGCAGACTTATCCCAAAGTAAACATACTTTGATGATTATTTTTTAAAGTATAATAATTTAACTTTCCAATTTTTATTATATTAGAATACCGTTTTCAACAATTTTAAAACTCCAATGACTTTTTTTAAATTCTTTAAAATTAGTCTACAATTAACTGGAAAAAATGAAAATGGCATGTATTATTTTAAACTTAAGAGTAACTAAATTAAATCTCTATATTTTATTATAGTAATGCATAAATTTAAAAAATAAATTAATTTCACAAATAGGCTGTGCAAATCTGAGAAAAGCAAACGCTTTTTAAAATCTAGAGCTCGCTTCTATTATTCCGCAGACAGGCAATCTATTTACCTAGAAATCCACTTAAAAAAAGAACGTTTTTGTTCCATTTCTTTACAAGTTCAATACAAAAGTTCATATTATATTCAAAGAAATAATTGTTGCTTTTTAATATGTAGGCTGCGTTCTGCTTTTGGGGTCTTCATTTGAATATTTACATCTGCTTTGTTGCCTTATTCTCAGTACATTGCGGTAATTTGTCTGCGGATCAAACAATTGTTGAATCAAACACCGAAAACAAGCAGAACTTTACAGCAAAAGGTTTATGTAAATTTGACATGAAAAAAGAGGCCAAAAGGCAGGTGGATTCCAAGAAACAACAATTGTGTTAATGTTTATGGTTGTTTTTGTTGATTTATTCATCAGGCACTCGACACTAATCAAGTAAAGTAACTAGAAGAGGTTGAAGGATGCGTGCAGTCCTTTGAGCAGGAATTATGCACTCGCCGCAGAGGGAAGCACAGAAGCACATAAAACATTCCGTTGCATAATTGAGCAAGTTGGCAGGGCCGCTTGCCGCAGTGGCAAACAGTGTGGCAGGACGACGCCAAACGAATTTATGGCAGCACCCGCCCATATGTCTTTGGAGACTTATTTGTTGTGCGGCTGCTGGGTGTGTTCTGGGTATGGGTGTGGGTGTGTCTCTGACTGTGGAATGAGACAATTGTCATCCATGACAACTTCCTTCTTCTTCTTCTTCTCCTCCTCCGACGTTGCCTTTGCATTAAATATTTTTATGGTCTTTGCTACTTGAGCTTCATTGTTTTATTGTCCTGCTGCTCATCAGCGTCATGAATATTTCAAAAATCTACGCAGCACTATGCCAGCGAATCGGGTACTCATACTTCAGCATGAATATACTCACAAGTAAACCGCATTTTTTGCATAGAGAAACTTAATCTTTTTAAGTAAATTCCTTGCTGAAATTAAAGTACAAGCTGCTTTCTTTGGTCCCGGATGACGATGGGCGGGCAGAGGCAAATGGGGTGGGGCAGTTGTAATACAAGCACACACACACACACACACACACATACGCACTTGAGTGTGTTGCATGCAACGCTCGTAGACAACGTCGATGGCGGCAGCTCCTTTGCCAGAGACAGAGACTAACGTTCCGCGCACGTGACGCGCATTTCCAATTAGATTTATGATTTTAATACTTCGTATTTTTTCATAAAGTCTTTGAAAATGAAGCAGCAGCTCCAACAGCAGCTAAAGTCTTTGGCTGGAAAATTATGGCTGCTTCTGGCGATAGTATGAAATTTCCTAGTTAAGCCAAGCGAGCAAAAGTATTCAGTTAATGCGAATGGGTTAGCACTAAGTAAAGATCTTTAAGGAATCTCCTCATCTGCTCAACGCTTGTCTCAAGAACACTCTTATATGGGTATAAGTATTATTTACAATCCAAATTTGTCATATTAGAGGCTTTTTATGAGCTGAGTCGATGGAAATTCGAACGAAGTGTCAAGGAATTTAAAATTCCAATTCCGTTTTTAATCTGAATGGATCTGAACACCGGCTGAATGCTTAGGAATCTAACTAGGAAGAAAAATTACACTCTAAAGAACAGCATTAAATAATTTTTCAAAGATCTCTGCAATTTTGGAAATTTCCTAAAATTGTGAAAAAAAAATAATGTAGTAGTAGTCTAATAGTTCTCGTCAGAATTCATTAAGCACAGTTGCTTTCGATTGTAATCTCCAAGACAAGTGTCTGACTTATTTAAGATCGTATTCTCCAGTTAAATCGCTTGAACGTACTTGATATCCGTCATATAATCCGTCTGTCCCGTCGACCCTCTTAATCATTGGCCTCACATCGAAGAGGTCATAAAATTTGTTAATTTTCCACAGCAAAAACCCAAAAATACCTAAAAAAGTGAAAAAAGAAACAGATAAAAAAGAAACAAACTGAAAATCAGGGCAAATCTAAACGAGAGCAGCTTTAGAGTCTGTTTCTCGGTCAGTTGGAGGTTTCTCGATGGTTTTTAACGGCGCACAGAAGCACGAGACGGGGGGCAAGTACTTATACAGTGAGTAGAGTAAGTTATACCGCACCTTATCTCAAATGGGAAATCATTACCGCGTTTTTATTGTTTTACAGTTTGCAGACAAGCCACAACAACAACACAAATCAGAGTATTTTTTTTTTTTGTTTTTGTTTTAATGTCGCAACTTTTGCTGTAAACATATTTTTAACAGCATTTCACGTAATTTCAACAACAAAATAATTACATTTTTAAGTGCACTTACAAAGTATTTCTCACATTTGGAACGTAAACGTGAAGAAATCGAAAAAAAAAAACAACCAAGCAAATAGTTCGACTTGTAGATATCCTAGAAAACAGCGACTCATTTTCAACACAACTCTGCTAAATGTTAATAATCGCATAACATCAAATTAACATTGCTCGAGGGGAGAGCAGACAAATTGCAGTTTTATTTAAATATCTCAACAACGCCCCGAAATTGGCAAACTGAATAATACGCCGTGAAATTGTCATATACATAATGTAAGGCGGTGGATTGTGGGAGTGGGACTTTTACTCCCGATTCGCGACTTGATAAATTCGCAACAATTTCGCACACTCGCGTCCTTTTTCCTGTTGTTTCCGTTTTCTGTTTTGTTTTTTTTTCATTTTTTGTCAACAGTTGCCCGGCGGAAATTGGTGACAGTTGTTGTTTATTGACATGCCCGCAGCCACCGTGAAAACATTTTAAAATTTGTAAAACATAAAATCAAATCACTGTGGGCTAAAAAAAAAGCTGAAAGCACGAAAGGAAGGCAAAAAAAATTCGCATAATATTTCACACCATTTATTTTAGAGCTCGGGGCTTGTTGTGTTGTGTGTTGTGTTCCTGTAAGCGGCTTGTTCCGGGAAGGAGCAGGGCGGGGATGCCGGAAGATACACAGAAACACAGATAGATCGAGGCATATGTTCGTGATGGGAAGCAGCCCTTAAACTTACCACAAATTGTCGCAGAGACTTAAAATTTATAGCAAAATATTTGATTTTCTATTGCCAAATTTGTATATATTTTAGATTTGAATTTATTGAAAAGACTGTCTGCCTATATACTAAGATATGAACGAAGCTTCAAACAAATTTGAGCTTGCCTAACTAGTAAAAGTTCCGAGTTCAGTGAGAATAGTCACAGATAGTTTTAAAATAATAGTGTTTCTGCTTGGAAATTTAGCTATCTTTGAATGTACTTCTTAGGGTTGCCAGCTCAACATGACTAAAAAGGTTATGCTTTTATGTATATTTTGTAAATCATAAAAAACTCATTAGGCATGCGACAGCAACTGAAATTCCTCCTTCTAATGGAAACTAAATTGCGTTCTCTACTTACCTAGTGCACATAATGCTTACTCTGAAAACTTTCACCTAAGATGTTTTTGTATCTTTATGGTGTTTGTCTCACATGTCGAGGGCAGCCTTTCAATTAGAAATTTGCGCAGAGTCAGCACTAAAGGGACATTCCCACTGCTCCTTCTCATCAGACTCGTCACTCGAAGGACGTCATAAAGCGTCAAGGAAGGCGTCCAATGTTTGGCCTCAAAGTGCGTGACGAGTTCAGTGCAAGGAGCTATGAAACAATTCCCTCGGGTCCTCAGCTGTGACAAAAGCAAACTAATGGTCAGAATAGACAAGGGGATGGCTTTTGGGTCGGAAAGTGCTGAGAGCTCCTTCTTCATATCATATAGGAAATACCAATTCCAAATCGAACTTATAAATCGGTTCAGCACGCTGGATAATTGCCCTACAAATTTTCGGCACTTCTAAATAATGAATTTCAATGGTCAACTAAGATTTACATCGTGGACAAGAATCTGAATTCAAATGCGACTCGGAATTGTGGCTACTGTTTGTGGTTTTCTCTCTCTCTCTCTCTCGGGGGACAGTAGCAAGCAAAAGTCAGTGTACCGTGTCTGTGGTCATTTAGATGGAAGATTAGTTTTATTGCCCAACTTCTCGCAAATTGTTCACATAATATGTAAATCGTGATGTAGGCCCTTTGACGCAAATGTTAAGGAACTTTGAATTATTTTAAACTATGATTTACGATTTGGGAATGCTTAAGCACATACTAAAATATTAATGCAATATAATCTCAGATCCGAGACGAGGGCCACAGCGGGTATTCGTACTTTTTCTTGGCCAAGTTCGAGATTTGCATATGTTGGCAGAAAGGCAAATCAACTCGGCTCACTTTGATGTTGTTTGTTTTTGATGTGGAACGCCTTGCGAATCTATAACTAGCTCCTCCTCAACTGTCTCAGCTGTCTCGGGCTTATCTCTAGCGACAACACTGCCTGCTCCAGGTTTGTTCATTCGCCTCTTTTTTATTGCTGCAGATTAGTCCGATTATGGCCCACAATCCGACAGGCAGCTTTAACTTTACCCAATTTGATTTCTATTGCCGCGCTCACATTGATTGACCCCTGACAATGCCTAAAAAAACCATGGAAAACCCGAAAAACTCATATGTGCCAGCGGCATCGAAGTGTGTGCGGACAAGTGAAAGTAATTTGCTTCCTGGCCAGCCTCAGGGCCCTCGGGCGAGAGAATCTCCATGAAGCGAGGTCTAATGAAGCGGAAGACATCAGGCAGGGCTGTAAATCCGGAAAATCTCTCTATATTTTCGCCAGCAACAAAAACATTATTGTGCGGCAAATGAAAACACTTTGACAGGCTGTTGATTAAATAATAATATACCCTGTAGTCAAGGGGTGGAAAGGGTAGGCTGCTGGGGAAAACAAAATCTGGGCAGAGAGAAGAGTGAGATAGTCAAAGAAGTAAATACTGTCATGAAGAAGAGTTTTTCAACTTCTCATTATTTCAATTGATGAAACAACACAAAAAGGCTTAAAATTAAATTGAAATGGTGACTGGGTAACTGTGACTGCTACTCAAAATGCAACTGCTACTGCGACTGTCTCTTTCGATATGACAAATTGAGTTTTTAGTATATGTGGATAAAGAGTATTCCAAAATCAGACATACGTAAGTTTTTCCTCACTATTTCAGTTGATGAAACAACACAAAAAGGATTAAAATTAAATTGAAATGGTGACTGGGTAACTGTGACTGTTACTCAAAATGCTACTGCGAGTTATTCGCATCTAGTTTTTAGTATATGTGGATAAAGAGTATTCCAAAATCAGACATACGTAACTTTTTCCTCATTATTTCAATTGATGAAACAACACAAAAAGGATTAAAATTAAATTGAAATGGTGACTGGGTAACTGTGACTGCTACTCAAACTGCTACTGCTACTGTGACTGTCTCTTTCGATATGACAAATTGAGTTATTCGCATCTACATACAAGGTACAAGGGGTTGGGGGTACTCGTACTCGTACTCGTATTCGTACTCGTTGCGAATATATTTCATTAGTATTCGTGACACTGATTGCATTTTAATTAACACGGCGCCAGACCATGGACCCCCAACCCCTCCAAGAGGGGCTCCAACCCGTTTGATTGAATTGAAACCGAGAAGCGATCCGAAGCACACGAAAAATTGAAAGAATCTTTTAATAACTCAATTTGTGCATTTTGTGTGTGTAGCTGGCTATTAAATTGTTAGCAAACTAGCCAACAATTTGTGTGTTAACTGGATTTTAAACACGATCTGAGATATGAAGGTGTCTTGAAGTTATATATCTTTATGCTAATTACTTTAATAAGAGACTTCTAGCTGAAGAGCTGCGAAAAATACATTGAAATTCCCAACAGCTTTAATCAACAGGGGATGATGAGGATGATGTTGATGTTTTCGATTCCTGTTTACTGTTATTGAACATTCGCAGTTGTCGATGACCACCAGCAACAACAACAACAGCAAACAAAAACATCATCGAGTATTCGAAATGTTCGAACTGGGAATTTCATCGATCATAAAAATAAAATGGAAATTGCTACTTCAATTTATTTGCGGCACTGCCAAAGCACATAAAAGAGTCATGAATTATTAACAGGTATGTGTTAAGGAGTGTCCGAGCCGTTGGTCAATGAACCACTCAAGTTGCAGTTCTTTTTGAAATGTATTGTAGGAAAATAAAGGAAAAATAAAGGAAACTAACATGTTCAATTTATATTGATTTTGGGAAAAACAAAAGTGGAAACTGTTGATGAAATTGATGAGTTCTTAAACTTTCCCAGATCTATGTAGACTTGTGCAAATTTCCCAAATTTGAGCTAATTGTGATTTAAAGCCAGGGACCTTAACGAATATAATTTTTAAAATATAAATTTTTAAATAAAAGTTTTTGTTAATTTTTACTAAAAAAAATTTAGAGTAAACTCTCATTTTTCGATCCAAAAATAAAATTATAAAATTATAATTGAATTTCAATTTTTATTTAAAAATTATAATTTATTTTTTATTTTCAACTTTTATTTTAGCAATTGAAAATAAAAGTTAATTTTCGATTTTTATTATAAAAAGTTAGAATTAAATTTTATTTGTAATTTTGATAATAAAAATTGAAAAATAACTTTTATTCTATAATTTTTAAATAAAAGTTTATCCAGTTAATCTCATAACTCTTATTTGCGGTCCCTGTTTAAAACTCTTATAAGTTTGTCTTAAAACTCATCTGTTTTTTATTTTTAATTAATTGTAATTATAGTAGAATTAATAATATGGTTTATTTATATTTTCAAAATTGAAACCTTTGATTTAAAATCTTTTGATACTTTAGAAGATGAAGATTTCTTTTTAGATTTATTTATTTATTAATTTTAAATGTTTTCGAACCCCCAAGCCCGCTTCACTTTCCACACTCCCCAGGACCAACTATCTCCCACCGTAAAACAATCGTTTATCTTGCTCAAGAAAAACCATTTTGATTGCCGTTCGATAAAGGACAAACGCCCCTATGGACAATGCCAGAGTTTGTTTGTCCGTTTCAGGTGTTCCTTTTGACACTTTATGAAATTTATGACATTATTGGCCTTCTTTTTTTTGTTTTTGCTTTCTCTGGAAAGTGAATCTGGACGAGTAACTGTAAAAACCTGCCCAAGGACACACTTGCAGGACACTCGCAGGAAACTCACAGGGCAGGATACTCAGAGGCAGGCAGTCAACGATTGTGTCTGGCGATAAGAGCTCTCAGTCCTGTCCAAATACTCTTATTATTCCGAGTGATATATTTCTCTATTACAAACGGCAACCGCAACCGTGTGGCAGCTGGCAACTGGAACTGGAACTGAATCTGAAACTCAAGTCGGAGTTGAGGCTGAAGATCGGAGATCGCAGATCCGAGATGTGATGGACACATGGAGACAAAGCCGTAGAGCTCTCGAAGCTCTCTCGAATCGGGCCTCAAAGTCGCCGCTCGTCGCCAGATTTGTTATCTACAAAAGCGCGCCCGCTTTACGAGCATATGACAACCCTAAATCAAAAGCGCCGTCGGCAACTTTCATGCCAAAGGCCTCCGTCTGAGTTTGTCTGCCGCAGGCCCGAAGCGGAAACTGCAGAGAAGCCGCATAAATTATCAGGCGGCATGAATCTAAATTAAATATAAACAAAAATCCAACAGCCAAAAACAACAGCAACAACAAGAACAACATTTGACATTTGCCAACGCAAATCCTTAAAACACAAACAATTTTAAATTTGCCTGCGCTGAAGGACGCCTGTGGTGGCAACGGGGAGGGGTAGGGGAAGGGGCAGCAAGGTGCGGCATCAGTCTTAGCCTGAAGTTTGCCACTGTGCAGCGTCTTACAAGGATTCACCATTAAAAATGTTAATTAGTTGCGCAAACATTTGCGATTGAGCATCATCCGCCACTGTTACGACCTGTCGACAGTGGAACGCGAGCTGTGAAAAGCTTGACAACATTAAATAAAATAGATAAATGCAGAGTAAAGATAACTAAGGATTTTTCTAGAATTATTCAGATATCGTAAATAACAGATACATTTATATTAAAGGTTCTACTATTACAGCTCCTAAGAAAATTATACTCACAATTTGGACAGACGATATAATCATACAAGATCGATCTGTAACATGTAAAAGATTAATATAGGATTCTAAAATTCCAAAATTATTTTTTAATATTCAAAATTAGAATTTCTAAAGCCTAGGCTATGGACTGAAAGATGGAAAACTGAGCCTATCTTAGTTTGGACCGGTTAAATACTGTCTACAATATTTCATTGTAAATTTAATGTAATTAATTATTTATTTTGCAGGCTGTACTAATTTAGCCGTAGCTACAAATTATAAACAGTCCAACTTCCCTAACTCGAATCACCATCATCCAAAGAAAAGGTTTGAGTTATGGAGATATTCAACTAATAATTTAGAATTCATTTTCTTAAGTTTAATAATATTACTGTTACTCATTTAGCTCGAGTAAGAGGGAATATCGAGTTATAGAAGTTCGAGTTATGGAAGTTCAACTGTATTTTAAAATTTAAATAAATGTATTAATTTAATCAATATTTGAAGCCGTATTCTGCCACAGTCAGACCACTGTGCAGAAATTTAAGAGCGTGGCCGCGACTGGAGCATCGCGTGCATGCAAATCGCAGGCGGGATACAAAGATTGAACGCCAATTAGGATGAATGTTTGGCTTTTGGCGCACGCCGCTCTCTGCACAGTTCCAGACTGCATGACGCCTAGTGCCGCAGTAAGCGAAGAGAGAGAGAGAGATGGGTGAGAAGAAGATGCTCAAGAAGTGACTCCCTGTCTTGCACGCCTCAGTTAATTGCTAAAAACTGTTCACACGTTCTGCAAACGCGACTTTTGCATACAACACCTGAGAGACGAAGACTGAGGAGGATGGGGAATGAGGGGAAGCTGAGCCTGTGATGAGGACCCGCTGACCATCTGATGGTTACACTTGCCACTTCTCATGCTGGTCACGTACTCATCAAGCTCAAGAGTCTTTCGGAGCAGGAAATCAATATAAAGGGGCCGGTTCCATGGTCTGAGAGCTCACCTTTCCGTTGCGTTCCTTTTGACAGAGTCTCAACTTCCGTTGCATCCCTTACAGATTAAAGACGCATTTCTTTTTCGAAAGTTTCTCTCTTTTATTTGGGTAAAATTAAGCATGTTTGGTGTGTCCGAGACCCAGTTATGCAAATCCAAATCCAAATGGAAAAAAAATCCACACTCATAAATATCGGCAATTCTACGAATTGTGTTTTTGTCGCCGACTCCAAGAGAGTCTTCAAGACCCTGGCCAAGTCCCAGTCTGGGTCTCAGGCCCCAGTCAGGTGTGCGCTTTAAATGCACGGCATCAACTACCGAAATTGTAGGCCCAACTGGGTAAGCCGAGTACCGATTACCGAGTACCGAGTATTGTCCAAGTCGCTTGTCGGGATTTAATATTATAGGCACGTTCCCAGCCAAACAGTCAACGGTTAGGTCGTTAAAACCGCGACTCGAGTTATTTGTTTATTTCTCCGACCGTCCGTTTAATTTCCATTCGACTTTCAGCGAATCAATCAAGTAACAACACCCCAGGGAAGGTCTTACAGTCTCTGATCCCAAAGATAAAGCTGTCAAGCTTGGCAGGTGCATAAATCAAGTTCGTATAGTTTTTTAAAGTTTCTAAATGAAAATCGCAAATGAAATTTCATTAAACTTTTGTGTGACGAAAAGAGAAAATCAATACTCGTACTCAGCTCAACTCAACTCAACTCTGGCAGGAAAGAAATGCATACCTTCCTCTTTGAAAATTGTAATCCTGACGTGAAGCTCTTAGCTTTCCACAGTTTTCCGCAGCTTTTCCATCCAGTATGCTCATCACGTGCCAACGGCGACGTTGGCAAAGTTCCCAGCAAATATCCCATCAAGAAGTTTTGTGTACTTTTTAGCACATATTTCGAGAGTTTGTCTACTCGTCGTTATTTCACAGCCGATACGAAAAACATATCCAACTATATGCATATATACACCATAAATATATATGTGCGAGCATATAACTTGGCTAGTTCCATGTGCCGATTATGGCTTATGTATTTCACTTACATTTAGCCATAACTTTATCAAATGCAAAGCTGTGCCCAGAAATTTCTATTGTTTTCTACATATTAATAGCGAAATGTTGGAGAAAGAGTTATAAGTAGAAGTTATTGATTTAAGCTTCAAATTATTTAGTGGAACTTAGTATGCTTACATGATATAGGATATCGATAAAATAACGTTTGCTAATCGGTAACCTTTTTATGCAGCGAAAGAAGACTTTCGTATACATTTACTCAAAAGAAACAATTAAAATTATAATTATATTATTCCTGATAATATTTATTATAATTATTCCATTTATTTTTACGGATTTTTGTATTGTATTCGTTTTTTTTTTTTTTTGTAAAATATCTGCACGATTTCTCACTCAATCTCTATTCCTTTTGTTCTCTGCTTAACCAGCAAAAGCTGCAGTTAAATCCTTCTTTCTTTAAATATCTAAAAATAATGAAAAATCTTTAAATTTTTTCAAATCCAATCTGCCAACACTTTGAGATGCGGCATTAAGAACTGGCGATTAAATGTTGATGCCGTGCAGCCGTTGACTTGACAGTCGAGTAGCAAAAGTAGATATCATTTTCATTACAATAAAAGGTCAGCAACGATTCGGATGCTGGGGGCAAGGCCTCATTTTGTGCTCTGAGGCGCAGCAGCAACAAAAGCAGCACGCTCCAACCACTTTGGCCATGTTTAGAATTAAGACTTTACTGAACCGGCGACAAACAAGCCAAAGTCGAAGCCAAGTTAAAGTCGACGTCGAAGTCGAAGTCAAAACAAACCAAAAGCATACCAAATGCAAGGCAAGTCTCAATTCTCAGTTCTCGGTTCGCAGTTGTTGTTGTTGTTGTTTTTGTTGTTGTTGAGCCTCGGGCCGAGTCATGTTACTCACGTTCCAAACGAGCTTTTGTCAACTTGTCTAAATGATTTTTGCACACTGTAAACAACCCAAGACAGTGGGACAGCAGCGACAAATGGACAAAGGACAGACGCTTTGAGTATTGACGTTGACCCTGCACGACTCTCATACAGAAGTTTCAACTCTCTTACTGTATGCGTGTGTGTGTGTGTTTGTGAGTGTGTATCTGTGTGTGTACGAAGGATTCATCTCAAGTCGTGTGCGATTGCCGTGCCAAAAGAAGCTGCTGAATCAGAGGCAAAGCCAGAAAGAAGCCAGAGATGAAGACCAGACCAGACCAGACCAGAGACCAGAACAGAGACACAACCTGGTCCTCAGTCGTTCCCCGTGGGAGTCTTTTGTTTGTTTGGCATTATTATTGTTGTTGTTGTTGGGCTGATCTTCGATTTTCGTCGTCGATATTGTCGTGTAATCACGAATTTATTTTATTGAAAATCACTTGACAGGTGGCGCCTTATTTAACTAAGTTGTCAGCAGATTGGCCCCTCAGCGGGGGGAACAACAACAAAGGGAGGCAAAGGAGGGAGGAGGAAGCTGGAAGCTGGAGAGCTGGAGTCTGAGAGTTAAAATTGAATTTTTTGAGTTCGGGATTTGATTATGAATTTAAATGCAACGCTTGGGAATTGTGGCGACTTTGCTTATGGCTATTGAAAATCTTATATGAAAATATATTTTAGCAGAAAATAAACTAATATAAATATATAATATGAAAGAACAAGTGGGCGCGGCTACAGTCGAGTTTGCTCGACTGGAGGATACCCTGTGCCAGTATCCATAAAATAGAATATTGGTTGGGACCATCTCATATGCATATTCTGTCAGTTTGGTTCAGTTATCTCAGACAACAAAAAAGTTGTTCATACTAAGACTTGATTTTCGACTGATCGCTCCTATGGCAGCTATATGATATAGTGATCCGATTTCAACCAATTTTGGTCAGGTTATAAGGGACCATCGCATATGCATATTATGTGAGTTTGATTCAGATAGATCAAACAACAAAAAAGTTTTTCATACTAAGACTTGATTTTCGACTGATCGTTCCTATGGCAGCTATATGATATAGTGATCCGATTTCAACCAATTTTGGTCAGCTTATAAGGGACCATCGCGTATGCATATTCTGTGAGTTTGATTCAGATAGATCAAACAACAAAAAAGTGTTTCATACTAAGACTTGATTTTCGACTGATGGTTGCTATGGCAACTATATGATATAGTGGTCCGATTTCAATCCAATTTGATCAGGATGTATCGGACCATCTCATATGCATATTCTGTCAGTTTGGTTTACATATCTCAAACAACAAAAAAGTTTTTCATACCGAGACTTGATTTTTGACTGATCGTTCCTATGGCAGCTATATGATATAGTGGTCCGATCCAAATTTAAAAACAAACTTGATCTGCGTCCGGTATCCAGCAACCTACATACCAAATTTGAAGTCTCTAGCTATTATAGTTTCTGAGATCGACGCGTTCAAACAGACGGACGGACAGACGGACAGACAGACGGACATAGCTCAATCGACTCGGCTGTTGATGCTGATCAAGAATATATATACTTTATATGGTCGGAGATGCTTCCTTCTGCCTGTTACATACATCACACAAATCTAATATACCCTTTTTGACCATTTTCAATGGGCACAGGGTTTAAAAAGAGAAACAAATGCGGAAAATTGGATGCTATAAGTGAACTAATAAGACGTAGGTATAAGCTGAAAAACTAAGCTAAAGCAAAAAATTTATACTTAAAAAAAAGAAATTATTTATAAATTTATTTAAAATCAACTAAAAATAGACAACAAAAATTTATTTATTATATCAAATACAATAAGAGACTGAGATGTGAAACTAGAATTTAAAATGTATTACATACAATTTACAATTCATATTTATCATAATAATAATTTGTTAAAATAATAAACTATAAAATAAAGTGCTTTAAAGTGAATCTAAATTGACATTCCAATTTTTTTCTATATTTAAGAAAATCGCACAAAAATTTAAATTACCCTTATATCAAGAAAAGATTTACAATATGAAAGAGAATAGAACAGAAAAGAATTTGTTTCCATAAAAAAGTTTTAGTCAAGTAAATAGAATTAAATAAATAAAAAGTTTTAGTCAAGTAAATAGAAATAAATATCTTGTTAAAAATAAATGTAAGCTGGTAATGTTTAAGGAGCGTCACTTATTAACATAGATCGAACAACGATCTCGAGTATCATAGAAAAACAGCTTTCGTAGCCTCCCAATGCGGCAATTACAATATAAAAAGTTGAATAATACTTAACAATACTTAACAATACAGGTCTTGAACAACATTTCAATTCCCACAAAACGCCAAAAAAAAGAGAAGAGAAAAAAGCGGAAAAAGAGGAAGAGCGGCAATGGCACAAATGACTCCCCAGTAGGTTTGCTTATCGCCAAGAACACAGCTCAATGTTGTTGTTGAGGCAACGAAATCTCCAGAGGATGCCGCATCCTTGGCTACCTGAGGGGCTCAGCAGAGAGCTGGAGAGAGAGATAGAGAGAGATGGCTGGAGAGTGAGAGAGTGTGCAGTCTTATGTGAAGCTGAGGAGCATACAGGTAAGTGGCAAGTGGGGCAAGCAAGAGTTGTTGTTGCTTCGCATGGCCATAAACATGTGGCAAGTGTTGTTGTTGTTGCTGTCGGGAGAGTGTCTGCCGATTTGTGCAACACTTTGATGGCAAAAACAGGCAAACGCAAAAACAATAAACAAAGCCAAAAAGCCAGCTCTGAGAGTGTGTGTATGTGTGTGTGTGTGGATGCTGCTGGGATGCTGCTGCTGCTGCTGCCGCTGTCGACGTCGAGTGTCGACGCAGCGGGGCCGGCCTGCGAGATTTGCGAGATTGCGAGATTGCTCTCCGAGGCAGCAACCGTTGGCTGCGCTCACTTGGGGACTGTGAGAAAAACCTGCTCCACCACCATTTGCAGCATGCAATCGTTGTTGCAGCAGCTGCTGCTGCTGCTGCTGTTGCTGCTGCCTCTGGGAGCAGAGCAGATGCTGGTGATGATGATGATGATGATGATGTGGAGACTGAGGCAGAGGCAGAGACAGCGGCAACCCGCAGACCAACCGAACCAAGTCCAAGTGCCGACCAAGCGACCATGTTTCCTGATGCGAGGCGATAGTTTATCGCCAATTTTCGTGCCGTGCAGAGGTGAACGCGGACCAACAACGTGCGGAAAGCCGAATCGAGAGACGAGCGAAAAGCGAAACACGAGAATCGAGTGTCGGGAATCGTTCAACGAATCTTCGCCAAAATCGTCCTGTTTTTTGGTAGGGGGGAACCTAAAGTAAAAGCCATAAACCGACGGCAGACGAAACGTTTCCATTTGTTTTGGTTTTCTGTGTGTGTGTGTGTGTGTGCGAATTCGCCGTCGCTTCGTTAACGTCATCGTCATCGTCCTTGCCGTCGTCGTCGTCGTCGTCGTCGTTGTCGCAGCCATGCGCGTTAACGGTAAATAATGGCCGCCATCTTGGCGTGCCAGTTGAGTGCGACATCAAATCAAAGCGATTTCTATAGATATATATGTGATACATAAGAGATATATATACACAAATATATACACATAAGAGTTTACAGTGCAACCGATTAACGATTAACGATTACCGATAACCATGGATCATCATGGCAGCGGCTTTGTCGCCTCGCCCTGGGCAGCTGTCTTGGGGCACCACTCGATGGCCTCCGACGCGGGATTCGCGGCTGCAGCGGCTGCGGCGCATGTCCAGAATGTGGCCGCCGCTCATCACACGCATCCCATGCATCCCGGCCATCATCATCATCCGCACTCGCATCCGCACACGCATCCGCACTCACATCCGCATTCGCATCATCATCATCATCTGGCGGCGGCGGCGGCAAGTGGAGGGATGCCAATGGATTTGCATGTGCCCCAGGGATTTCCCTACTATAGGTAAATAACTCCGCAATTGCACATGGATACGAATACCAATAAAGAATACGTGTACACACATACACAGGTGCACTCCATGTCTATGTGTGTGTGAGTTTGTCCCCTTTGTTTTGTGGGCGTTGCCATATATTCAAATTATCCTGCCAATCGCAGCAAATTCAGCTGCACTACATATAGCAAATCATTCCACTTAAATCCCTATATACAATACTAATGGAGAGTGAGACAGGGACAGAGCATAGGAGTGCGAGGGCGAGTGAGAGGGACAGACAAATGAGTGCAAATTGCAAATAGATTGGGCTTTAATTGATGGCAAATAAATCAAGCTATCGATGGAGGGAGCTATCAGAGGATATGAAAAGTAACCCATAAGACAGCAGATTTGGAAAATGAAATATTTAACTCACAAATTATCATTGCAGGAGAATATTCAAAAAAATTATTATTAAACATTCAGGCCTGTTCCGAATTCCGAACGTTTTCAAAGAGTAAAAACGAATCGAAAACGAACGTTTTACTACTTTCTTATAGATACAGTTAACTTCCATAACTCGAACTTCTTCAACTCGAATTTCTCTCTAACTCGAGCTAAATGAGTGGAACTAAAATTAATAAACTTAAGAAAAGGAACTCTATAAGTCGAATATCTCCATAATTCGAACCTTTTCCTTGGATAATGGTGATTCGAGTTAGGGAAGTTCGACCATTTAAAGTTGAAGAAGTGATGATAATCGATTCTAGAAATGTTCAACATTATTATAATCGGAACAGACCCGATTATTGTATATTTTTATTATTTTTTTTTCATTTTAAGATTTATATAACTTGAGCTATCTTTGCCTTTCTTACGAAATGTAATCTAAAGCGTTGTGGTCACAGTTCAGAAATTACAATAAATTCATGTAATAAATATTTTTGTATGTTAAAGATTAAAAATAAAACAAAGTTTTTAAGCCTATGGCATCTTCATCATTATTTATTCAGTTTTGTATCAATTAAAATATTTAAAAGGGTGAATTTCTTAAATGAATCATAGAAGGATTGTTTGCAAAAGGCCTACAATTCAACAAAATGTGTATTATAAGGTTACTAAAAACAAAAGCGAATTTTCTAAAATTAAATCGAATTTAATAAATTTATTAGATGGGACATTTGCAGAAAAAATTTCTTTGGTCTCTTCGTGTTAATGTCTCCATTCCTTATCGTAAGGAAAGATCTAGTTTTATCTTAAAGTCTTATTTACAGTTTTTATAAATTGTAGATAATAAAAGGAATCTTAGCTTTGTAGAGCGATTAGTTTAGCTAGAGATCTTGAGGAAGTCTTATAAGGAGTCATTAAAATTAAGTGTTTGTAATATTAACAGTTTAAAGCTCAAACTGAAAAATGTTAAAAGCAATTTCTCAAATCTCAGCCAAACTAGAAAGTTAACATTGCCTTAACATAAGATTAACAGTCCAACGATTAAAGCGCTAAAAAATGTGTAAAATGAAAATAATATCAAATATCTTAGATGTGGAATGGGCTTGTGAAAGTTGTCTATATAATTAATAAGGCGATAACTGTTTAAATCGTTATTTGATTATAAGCAAAAGCTTAATTTGAATCCATTTACTTTTTAATTAATTTTGATTCTTTCAATACTAAAAACAGCCAGACAAAATAATCATTGAAGTATCTTGAGCTGAGGCAATTTCTCAATTTGCAGTTCAATTGAATGGGCTGTCGAGTATTGTTGGAGCTTATTAAACATTTAGCTTAACTGGTTGGCCATCGTGACCATCGAGTTACTTCACCCACAATCATAATCATAATCAGCCACTTTTCCTCTGGAGCCACTCACAAGACAGCAAAAACACCGAACCACCCAAGTCCAATTTGTAGAACGCGATAAACTCAAAATGAGTTCAAAAACTTGCGCCTCATGATTGAATTTAAAATTACCGAAATAATAATAAAGCGGTGAAAGGAGAGAAGGAGGCTGGTAACAGGAGAGAGAAGGAGGAGGAGGAGGAGGAGGTAGGACCGTTACAGAGGTGCCAACATCGATGAAACTTATAATTAAACTAATTGAATTTACGTGACAATAACACTTTCAACGAGTGGAGATTGTCACGAGATGATAAGTTGAACTTCTCCACTTCTCTCACTCTCTCCCTCTCCCTCTCTCTGTCTCTGTCTTTCTCTGAACGAATTGTCTGATTCAGTTAGGTTCAAGCTCTCGTAATGCATGGTTATTTTCAATATCGAAAAATGAAATCGGCATCAAAGAACATTTTGCCGGCAACAGGCAGAGAGAGAGAGCGAGACGACAGAAAGAGAAGAGAGAAGTTGAAGGGCAGACCGCATTAAAGACATTCCCATAACAATATGGCGATGTCGATGTAATTCATGAACTGTGATTGGTGGCGCGTCCATTAACTCAGGGCCAGCACCGAGACGGAACCGAGACCCCGGACTCTGAGATCCCAGAGACTCCCCAGCCCAACCGAGAGCTACCAGTGCCAACTGCTGTTCTTCCAGACTGGACAGTTAGTCAATCTGCCGCCTCGACTCGCAACTCGCAACTCTCAACTCTCGACTCGACTCTTGACTCTGGATTCGAGTCTTGGAGCTGCCTCGACACAATCAGCGTCTATCAGCATTTTTCAATTATATCGAAATAGCGTTATCCGTGGCTGGATCGCGTCAGAACGCATAATTACTATAATCACCTGAGTTATTACCTTGGCGAATATTGGCGAAGACATACGAAAACGCCAAAGTAATATTAAAAGCAACAACAACCGACAACCGACAGCCGACAACAACAACAACAACGACTGAATACAGAAATCTAAACTGTGATTGTTGTGTTTCCCCTCCCGCGTCTCTTCAGTCTCCTCCTCCTCGGAGTCGCCGCTTATTGTTGGAGCTGCTTCATGTGGATGCCTCAATTTCATTTTAGTCTTTTTTCCCATTATTTTCATATATCTTTTTATTCTTTTTCTCTCCTTTATTTTTGTGCACTTTTCTTTGCACAATTCGTTAAAGCTGCACATTAAAAATTACACTCAGCGAAATGCGAGGCAACCAAAAAAAGAAAATGATTCTAAGTTGGAATTGAAGTTCAAGTTAAAGTCGAAGTCTATGAGATCTAACTGGAAAATTGCTGGGACGTTTGTTTTTCATTAAGATGTGCCGACTTTGGATTTGGCTAGAAAGAAAGGGGAATGAGGGAGGGGAATGAGGGAGGGGAAAGACTCCCAGTTGTTGAAGTTCGTGGCAGGAGCACGAACGGCATTTTCATTCCGCAAAGCGATCGCCGTACAGCGCCACACACAATTTTCCACGGCGTTGGCCCCAAAAAGCTGGTCAGCGTATTTGCGGTTTCGAGGTCGACTTGGCCATCATCGTTCCAGCCAAAACGAAACGAGGCGAGGGGGGGGGGGGGGGAATGCAGAAAGTGCAGCAGAAAAACCATCATTTCCACAATTTATATTTCGAACGTGATTGGTGGAGTTGTATTGCTCGGTGGGACTGCAGAGGGGAGTCGACACTCCAGAGGGGCGAGGTGCAAGTCGGCCATTAAGAAATTGCAGTAAAGCATAAAGAGCAAAATGAAACCGAACAACGGCCAAAAGCAGCAACAACAACAACAACATTGCGAGAAAATGAAATAAAATGCTGAAGATTATGATTGCGATTATGTTGGAAGCTCGGCGAAATGAGGTTTTCGAGGGAGTTACGTGGAGAGAGGAGGCTGGGTGGGAAGGGGAAGTTACCCACATGAAGCAGAGTTGCATGTGCTGGGAATAAACATATGTGATAGGTATAGGTGTAAGTGTGTGCGTGTGTGTGTGAAACAACTACAACTGTGCAAATTTCGATGGATTGACCTTATGGGAAGCGTTTTCAATCGATTTGGGTTGCGGCATTGAAAGCAAATTCACAGCTCTCATTTTGCCCACATATTTGAATGGCAATTTGCTAGATCTTAGTGTTGTAAAAGGCAGTAGACTGCATAATAACAAAATTATTAACACAAAATCTTAGCAGTTAAATATTAGCATATTAAATTATTTATAGTATGTGCTATCAGTTTAATAGATCCATGATCTTAACTTTACCAATATCCAAAAAAAATATATTATCTCGTTTTAATATATTATTTCGAAAAATGTTTACTTTTAATTAAAATTCAACTAATAAAAATCATTTGTATCTTTATAAGCTCCAAAATTTATTAAATTACGCCCAGTTAAATTGAGTTCCAAGCAATACATGATCTTACTATTTATTGATCTTTATCGAATTTCAATCACTTTTCATTTGTCATATTAAATGTTGAGTTATAAATAGTTAATATTTATTATTATATATATGACTTCAATAATTAAGACTTCCATGCTAAAAAAGTCCTAAGTTAATCCTAAATGAATACTCAAAAAATATCTACACCAACTCATTCATTGCTATACGAGTGAAAGTCAACACAAATGTATCTAAAATAATTCATATCTTAGCTAATTATAATTTTCTTCGATTCATTAACCTTTTCTTATTGGCAACTCAAAATCAACTAACGGTGCACAGTCCTTTGAAATTACCCTTTTCCCATTTGCAAAGCGTATTTTGATCATAAGGCTGAAGGTGTTACAAGAGCTCCACCCCAAATGCATTACCAGCTACACTTGTTCCGGCTGCAAGTGCCCAAGGAGTCTCCGGTTGAGTCTTCTTTCCCTTCTCCGTCTTCGTCTTCGTCTCCATCTTCATCTTCATCTTGCTTCGAGTCTCAGTTGGGGTCCAGCCTACGTCACATTCAATTAAATTATGTAAATGAAGCGCAACACTTGAGCCAGAACAAAGTCCGGCGCTGGAAATTGACTTTGCCAAGAGAAGAGCGAGAAAAGAGACAAGAGAAGCGAAGAGAAGAGTTGAGACGATACTAAAAGCCAACCAAAGTCAAGTCACTCCACCCACTGCGCCAGAGGCAGCGACTGAAACTGTGGCTGATGCTGGGAAAGAGCCAGGCCAAAGACGTTTCAGCCAAGTTTGCAGGCTGCCGTCAAGTAGAGTAAATTACAGCTTCAATGTTGTTGTTTGTGTTGCATTTGCCGCGGCTGCCGTGGCGGTTGTTGCTTGATGAGCTTGATGTTCACACAGCCGCCAGGCATGAAGCTATTACACACACACACACTAACACACACACATATATATACTTATGCTTATACACATAAGCGTACTGACTGATGTCCTTGCTGCCGGCAAATTCAAAGTGAGCCAACAATTTCATCAACGCCAAGCGACGATGGCAACGTCACCAGCCAAGTTCCCCCACCCCCTCCTATTCCCCTTCTGCACCCACCACCTGCTTCAAGTACTTGTTGTTGTTGTTGTCTTCTGGTAGCGTGTACAAATTAATTGAAATTCATGCCGTGTTACAATAACAATGATTAAACGGCACACACATGAGCACAACATTGCCAGTGCCAGTGCCAGTGTTGGCCAGGGTTGGCCCTTGCCTCCTAAAACCACACCCCCCGCCCACTGCCCTCCTCGGCTGAAGAGGTGCGACCACCATCTGACCACCACCTGTCCTCCAGTTGCACTTTTTCTAACTGCAACTGCAACTGCAAGTGCAACACACACCCAAAGTGCAAAAGTACAAATCCCTGTTTGGAATATCAAATACAATAACTTACTTAACCAAGTTTATTGTTGATTCATAAATCGCATTAAGCGGATATTGAACATTGAACTTACTCAAAAGTCTTTTACTTTTTGGACTCTCGCTCTCCGTCTGTCCTTTGCTCTCTCCCTCTCTTTTGGTACTTCCCATTTGCGATCAAATAATTGAGATAAACATTGGGATGTCCAAGAACGGCCTAAAAATCAAGCAAGATTTTAGCTAGTTAAGCTAACCCGATATAGAAATACTCTACAATAAAATATTCTTTGCTAAATTGTATATTATTGCAGTTACAAATCAATATCAATAATTTAGTGATGTTAGATACTCAAAAGTTACATTTTGGTTAAATTTAAAATATCAAAGAGACTATTGAATCTTAATTTAATTTTTATTTTATTTAATAGAAATACTAAGTTACATTTTAGTTACATTTAGTTAAATGTTTACATTTTAGTTAAATGTTTATATTTCAAAAAGACTATTGAATCTTTATTTAATTTTTATTTTATTTACAAATCAATCTCATTTAAGAATTAATAATTTAGTGATGTTCGATATTCCAAAGTTACATTTTAGTTAAATGTTTATAAATCTTATATAAAAATAAATAAATTTATTTTCCACATATACTCTCTTATTTAAAAGATCCCATTTTTATTTGAATTATCCATTAATATTCAATCTTTTAAGAGGATTGCTTCTTATAGTATTTTATAAAACTGAAGTAGACAATTTATTCATAGGTAGATTCTCTTTCTACTCTTCATTTAGTTAATAGAATTTCTATACGTTTTCTGAGCAAATATTAGACTGTAAAATAGATAATAAAGTAAATAAAATATTAAATAAGAAAAGCTATGCATCATCTGTCAACGAGAACATATATACCCATTGCAAACAGGGTATATCCGCACAGTTGTGGGCAGAGCTTTACGCTTTTCGCAAAACTTTGCCAACTTATAAATATGTATGAGAAGTTTCGAAATTGTTGGAATCCCTGCCGACAAGCAACAGCAACAAAAAAAAACCGTACAACAACAACAATAAAAACAATAAGAAGAAGAGGAACAACAACAACAACACAAGGTCGGTAAGAAGACAGGCGGCGATCGGTCGATGATCGTAAGAGTCGATCAGTCGAACAGTTCAGTTCAGTTCAGTCGCTCATCAAAAAGTCAGTCAGTTCGTCAGTCAACGACTGGGACTTCGACAGCCAATACGACAGACAGACAGTCGAATGTTTCAGTAAAGGGCAGAGGGGAAGAAAGAGCCAAAGGAGGTGAAGGGGAGTGTCGATGCAGGAAGGCAAAAGGCAATCATTGATCAGCGGAATTTAGAGCGAAATTTTGATATTAAGGCCAAGAACCAAAAAACAAAAAAGGAGGAAGCAAAAGTATAAAAATAAAATTAAAAAAAAAAGGAAATCGCACAAAATTGTTAAAATAAAATTAAGCAGAAATAAACGCTTCAATATGAGTGCAGACTTTGACGTACCTTTAGTGAATTGAACTGATTGCAGCTGAAATTGCAGTTGAACTGAGTGCCAAGCTTCCACTTCCCTTCAGTTCTGTTCCTGTTCCCAGTTCCCTCTAGGTCTATCAAACTACGAGTAATCCCCGATTGTTTGCGTCCTTCGCTTTAATATAAATAATTGTTTACGGCCACCGCAAGTGGATGTGGCAGCCACAAAGTGGATCGGCGACATTGCAACAGAAACACACACTGCATCTCTTTTGGGCACAATCAATAATGATAGATCAGCCAATTGGCTTCCCTCTTCCCTCTTCTGCTGCTGGCTGTGGGCTGGAATCTGGAGGGGGATCTAGAGGAGGCCTGTCAGTAAGGGGGCAACGCGAGCGATCAGTGTCTGACCACAAATCGCTTTGGGGACTTTGACAGCATCATTCAAAAATCGAACGCGAGCCGTTGATCTTCGAGACACCAACAACTTACAGTGTAGTAGTGTTGCAAAGCTACATCGAAACATCGACAACTCTATTTTCGAGGAAGCTATTTTCAAGTCGCTTTGCCTGAAAACCGATCATTTGAGCCACAAAATTAATTGAACGAAATTAATCAAATTTGAAAATAAGTTTAAAATTAACGCGTGTATTCTGTATTTATAATTATGTTTTCTTTTAAATATTGCTTGATGAGTCAACGCATTTTAATTTTGAGATACATTAAAAACTTAATTAATTTTTTGCCTTTTTCTAAATTTCGATATTGAATTCGATTCACTCACTGCTTGGATTTACATCGCTATAATCAACCATTAAATTCTTGTAATAATTGGAAAGAATCCCTTAAGCCTCTCATAATACCTTAAATATCCTGAATTTAACAAGTCTCAGACTCAGTTCATTTGATCGCATTTAGCTAACTCGAAATATGAAATGTACTTGATGATAACTTCTCGCATAACTTCTCTGAAGTATCTGTAAGCACTACAGTAATCACTTGTCCAGGTGGACAGAGGGACAAGGAGGACTAAGGGAGTAATGGAAAGAAGAAGGGACTATTTGTAGATGGTCAGTTAATTGGTTGCACATTTCGTAGTCTAGTTAAATGTGGAGATTACACACCTTATTATTATGAAATATGTTCCATAATTATGGCCACTTTGGCTGTGCGCCGTGTTTGAGTTTTGAGTCTGGGACAACCTCTTAATAGTCAGTTGGCAGACCCCTTATGTAATTTTAACTGCCAACTCTAAAGAGCCCTAGCCCTCAAACTCAACTGGCAAGAGGCTTTGAGCCATATACGAGTATTGGCAATGCCGGCGTCTCTGGCTTGGCGACAACATCTCAACGACGTCGCGAAGCTGTCGATGAAGACGATGACGATGACGATGACGTTATGCCCCCCTTTTCTCTGCCAGTTCTCCACCAAGTCTCCAAAGTCCCTAGGTCTGTCTTTGTCTTAGTCTCTGTCTCTGACTGTGGCTCCTGTTTTGCTCATGCCAATTTATTTATGGTGCGGTACAAGTTTTTACGCACTCAAGTGCTCTGAGACTAATTGGGCACGAAACGCAATCAAAGTGACGACGACAACGTTCAGAGCAAGACAGAGAGAGCGAGAGCGAAAGAGAGCGAGAGAGAGAGAGGTAGAGTTGGCCAGAACCAGACGAACTACACACAAAAAGCCAAGTCGATCGACTTGGTATCACGAATCGATCACTTGAACTTTATAACGCTGATGAGGCTTTGATTTGTGGCTTGTTGCAAGATCGCATTGTGACCAGCATCAGTCCCTGCCCCCCTATCTGCCCCTCTGCCCTGCCCTACCAACTCCACATAGTTGTGGCAAAATAGTTGGGCCATGTTCTACACAATTATCTGTTATTATCAGCGTTTTCAGTGGTCTGTTTTTTTCACTGCGACAATGACATCTCATTGTTGACTGCTCCCCTCCTTCTCATCGATCGCCCCTCCCTTGGCCATTACGAGTGAACCGTTTAGGCCAACTCTTAAAAATAGCTGCCTCTGGAGATGCAATTGCCTCTCTATCCATTTGAGAGATCGATCAGTTGTTGAGGGAGAACACGTGTCTCTGGCCAAGTTAAGTTACGGAAAAGGGCTGTGGTGGTCAGAGCTGTTGACTCTGTTTCGACATGGTCCAAAACATTGCGAAGAATACTTAGAATCAGGGATTAAAACCGAAACGAATATGGGTTTCAGTTACGGTTTCGGTTATATTCGCATTTAGGTTTTCGGTTATCGGTTACGCAAAATCTTTGAATAAAGGTTTCGTAACGGTGAACCGGTTTTTGTATGTTTCGGTTTTGAAATACCGGTATGGTTTCGGTTCACAAAAAAAAATTTTTTTTACAAAAATATAATTAGATTAATATAATATGTAATAATAATTTAAAATGCATTACTTTCTTAATGCTTCATTCACATATTTCTTACACATATTCTTCAGTATGATGTAGCTTAGTTACATTTTAACAATTTTAATATTTTATTTAACAAATTTTTTTTACTTGCGCTTATTCAGTGCTATGAAAATTCGATCATGAACAGCACAAATAAAAATTAAAAGTTAAACAAAAAATCAAAATTAAAAAAGGAAAATAATTTTTGTTTGGGTGTATGAAAAACCGAAATTAACCCTTACAAATGAAACGGTTACTAAACGGTTATTTCGGTTTACAGAGTTTCGGTTTAAAGGTTTCGGTCAAATGAAAATTTTTTTTTCGGTTACGGTTTCAGTTACGGTTTTAAATTTCAATCGGTTTTTACCGGTTAAAGGTTACGGTTTCGGTTAGGGTTTTAATCTCTGCTTAGAATGCTAAATACTAACCAACTAAACAGATGGAATATCAAATTTAATTGAAAGAAAATGTTGTTAGAGGAAATAATAGCAGCAGGGTAAAGGTTTAATTTCAGAGTTTCTTAAAGAAATGCAGTCAATGTAACAGAGCAAGAAGATATGAATAAAGACTTTTCAAGAAATCTGACAACATGCAATGAAATATAAGACTAGATAAGATATTATATTGGACTATCTTGCACGAAAGACTATAAAATTTCAATAAAATAATATATTCAATAAGGTAATTTTTTTTTTGCTTAAATAAAATAAAATAGGAAATAATTCATTAAAGCTTTCTTAAGGAAAACAGGAAAGTATTACCAATTTATTTTATTAATTATTTAAGTATTTTATTAGCTGAAACTAGCGGATCTTTAAGTTTCTAAATTTTAGTTTAATTTAGAAAGGTTTTAGAGTATAACCCAACTTAGAGAGTAAATATAAATAAAAGTTATAAACTGAGAAATAGATATGATAATATTGTAATCATACATATCAAACTGTGTTAAAACAGAATTTCGTAAGACAGAGCTGCTCTATAATTGCGAAACAGTTCTATGGAAAACTAAAAACTTTGTGTATAATTGCTGATGAAAAGAGCTGTGCTGCCTCTTTTTCTGGAGGGAATGGCTTTTGGCAAGAGCTTCCGCTTTTGACCCTCAAAGAATCTTGGGCAAAAAAGCAGTTGGCAATAATTGTTTAGAGCTAATCGAACTTGACCTACGATTGATAAACTGCAACAAAACAAAAGAGGCAATGAAAAATAAGAAAAAAGCAAAGGAAACTTATGAATATTATTACAATTTTGATAATTGGCATGGCGCGTCGAAGATCTTACCCCTTCTCCTACCCCTTACCCCTACTCAGGTATCGATTGGGACTTGGACTCGATCAAACCGCGATCGATTTAGGGTCAGGCAATTCGCGGTTTTTTTTTTTGGCGGTTCCGAATCTGAAAACGGGACAAGTTAAAAGGATCGAAAGTCGCGGGGACTGTGGCACTGATTTTGGGGTAATGATTTACGGGCTGTTCGACGGCTATGACGAAAATTGACTCAGACTCAGACTGAAAGCGGGGCAGGGGGGAAGGCAGCGGTAAAAATCAATAAATTTTATATACTGATGCACTTGATTATAAAGAGCTGGCCAATAATGCGCAGCTCTGTGGCAACTTTGAAGTGCAATTTGCCACTGATTGTTGTTTATTAGATGATCTCAACTTCCTGTTGACCTTCTCCAAAACGAAAACGAAAGAGAAAGAGAGAGGGAGTGCGTGTGTGTGTGTGCGTGAGAAAGAGAGAGTTGTTTGCGAAACTAATCGACTATTTGAACATTGTTTGATTTGCAGGTATCGCGAGGATGCACTTTGCTGGGGCGACAGGTGAGTTTTCTGCCACGCTGCGAACGCCGATAGCCGACACATTTATCGGCTAATTTAATTTATTTAGAAAATGTCAACTTTTTCCCCAATGCGCTTGCTAATCGAATATTCAACAGGCACCCAAGTTAAATGTATCTTTTTGTATTTGTATCTCTTTCTGTTTCTCTTCGCAGAAAGTCCATGGAGGAAATCGGAGCTGCACAGTCCTCGGTGAATGCGCGGTAAGTGTTAATGTTACCGTAAACGATTCTCTGTCCCCCTCTCCTTTCCCCCTCCCCCCCCCCCCCCCCCCCCCTGCTCGGCAACTCTCTTCGGCTTGCTGGCAGCTTCTCAAGCAGCGCCACTTGGCGACGCATTTGTTAGCATAAAATTATTGAATGCCAAACCAAAGACGTCGTCGCCAACATCGCCGCCAGACGTCAAAGGCGCATGTCGCATCTATGAGATACTCGGACTCGGACTCAGACTCAGTCTGAGACGCGCAGTTGTATCTGCAGCTTAGCAGAAACCGTTGCTGTCAACGTTAATGTGATGATCTAACTGGAAGTGTTAAAACTTTCCCACTCAGCTTGCAATCGCTGTTGGATTAGCCAGAAATCTTTAAAAATCTATCTACTGCAGCTGAAAGTATGATGAATTATCTCAACTATAATTTTTCTAAATGCTTACTATGTCATGTTATAATTCATTTTAATTTATAATATTTAGAAACTATATTTGAGAACTCTGCCGATAGCATATTCATATGTCTTAGTTTCAGTTTGCTTAGCCCACCAAATCACAACTGAATTTAGGAATTTTTTTTATCACTCTAGCAAAATGTATAAATTTCATTTTTCACATTAACATTTCTAATTATAAGCTGTCAAATATTAATACAAATATTTTTAACATTATTTTGCAAGATAAAAGTATTTTTAACACAATTTCCTAGTTCAAAATGCCATAACTTTGTGAAAACTTCAAGTAACTCATTCAAATTTAGTACCCACATTATTTTGCTGATATCTGATTAGCATACCAAGTTTCAACAGAATCGATCGAGGTTTACACAAAGCCCACACCTGTTACTCGGTTATTTTAGCGTATTATCAGTTCGGCTAAGCTCAACGCTAGTCTGATAGCTGCTGCTGTTGTTGTTGTTGTTGTTGTTGCTGTCGCTGTCAGTTGCAGCAAATGTTGCCGCTGCTGCGGCCGCTGTTTGTCTGTTGTCTTGTTCTCGTTGTTATGACATTTTACATTTTTAATGGGAATTCTCACATAAAAAGTACAAATATCAGACTAATTGGATTTATCTCGGGGCTGTCGCGCGTTGTCACACTCTTTTTGCCATGCTTGGCTACTTGCCGGAAGATGTTGCAAGGCATCAAACGAATCCTAAGACAAGTTTCTAGCCAACTTTTCAGCTTGTTGGCAATTAGCACAAACCGAGGGGGGAACGGACTGTGTTAGCTGATGGGCTGCGCACCCAGTTTAAGCCATTGGAAGTCCCAATTCCAAACCAAAGGCACAATTTCCAATGAATCGATCAATGCAACAACAATCCAACAGCAATGTCACAATGAGGCAAAGTTGCATTGCTTAAATTGATTTCTGCAATTAATTGAACAACGCAAATGACAAACTGAAAGCAACTCACAAAAACAAAACAAACAAAACAAAAACTCTGCGCTACCAACAACAATAAGAAACATTCGTGGAATGCACTTTGCTCCCGAACACGCTTCCAGCTCGCTTCTGCCACATAAAAACGAGGCAAGAGCAGCAGGAGACACAAGGAGACTCCAGGAGGCAGACAACAGTTGCAGCTTCCTTGCTGCCTTTTTCCTTGGAGTCCGTTTTTTGTTGCTCTTCATCCTTCGATTTTTATTTTAGTTTTTTGCCAACAGCTGTCACGGTCATGTCTGGGGGCTGTTGACTCTGCTGCTTTAACTTTTATCACACTGATTCAATCCATTTATTCACTATCCAAAATTTATTTTATTGTGGGTCTATCATACAAACTTTGCAGAACTTATTTTAATTTTATTTATAACAATTTCAGTTTTACAAGTTTCAGAATCGCTTAAATATCAAATTTCGAATAATGAAATTTTATCGTAATGTTTTTTTTTTTAATTTATCTTTTTTTTTATAATATTTTATTTATATTGTTTGAACACAACAAGAGTTTGTTAATATCGTAGGTTAATTCTTTAAATTTCTTAACTCTATAATATACAATAAATATATTTCAGACTGGCAATCACTTATTGAAACTCTCACAGTTAGCTCTTAAAAATATTAAAAACAATATAAAAACTATATTTTTTCTCAAGCGAATGGTAAATCTTTTACTTTTAAATCAAATGAAATGTAACAAATTTATCATTATACTAAACTAATTGTGAAATCTTTCTCGAGTGTCTTCACTACATCTTTTCTGAGTACATATGATGTGTAAAAATAAAATTTATTTTTAGTGTTGACTTATTGACTAAGAATTGAATTATTTTCACACCAATTTGAAGTGTCCTGAGTCCAGTGTGCAGATTGGCCTCGTTGAATCTTCATCAGCACTGAGCTCTGAACTAGATTTGTCGAACTGTCGAGTCGAGTCGAGGAGGCGGCACAGTTTCGGAAGGTGCAAGAATATTAATTATTAATTCCGATCACAACTGCACACTTTGTGTCGCCGCAGTTAACGGCTACGGTTTGGCATGCGAATTATTTGCTAAATACCAGAAAAGTGAACGACAAACAAGCAGATCGCCACTTGCAAGGAGGGGCCACTGCGAGTGCTGCAAGTGGTGGAAGCACCACCAACACCACCACCACCACCACCACTTGATATTTGTGTGGTGCAGATTGACGTCTTGGCTTTGTTTTGCCTTTTCGAAGCTTATTTATGGCTCATATAATGGCCAAGTAAATAACAAACAGAGAGTCAACAATCGCAGCTGATCGCTTTCAATCGAACGATCAATCAATCGATACAACTGACACATCCAAATTTATGTTCAGCTTATAAAATATCTGAAAATAACAATTAAAGTTGATTTGTTCAGTTTGGGCATTAAATCAGCTTTAGAATGCGCTAAAAATTAATTATCTAATTATCTTATTTGAAATTTAGTAATTATGCAATAAGGAATTTGCGAGGAAATTGTTTGATTGCAATATCTTTAAGTTCATTGGGGTAATTAGTTTGTTATACATTTTAGTAAGGCATTATTTAATTCATATGATTTAGGAAATTTAATATTAATTTGTTTTGAAACTAGTTTCCTTCATTTGTGTTCAACTTATACTAAAAAACAATAAAAGAAAATAAATTTGATATCTTTTTATAAAGTTTCTTCTTCTGATCTGAATTGGCTTAGGCACATTCCATGCTAATTTCCTACTAATAATTTTCATTGAGATCTAAAATAAAAACTAAAAATCTGATTTCTTCCATCTTATGAAATCCTTCCAGCAAAAGAAGTGAATCTTATTCTTTTTAGTCTAAAATCTGGGTTGTTAATCATAAATGTTGAACAAAAATAATTTCTACTCTTCTGGGGGAATCAAATTTGTGGTAGCTGACCAACAAAATGTGAATGTGTTTCGTCAGAAGGAAGCACACACAGAGTGATAAGAATCTAACTGCTGAATGGGAAGAACTCTTCGGCTCCCGAGCTGAACTGTCTCCGATTTCCAATACTCGCCCTCTCGCTCGCACGTCATTTAGCAGTCTGTCTCTCTCTTGCTTTTATTGCTTAATTGTTTGTTTGGGTTTGTGGTTTGTTTTTGTTTCTGTTTTTTTTTTGTGAATTATGAATCGTTTTGTATTTCGATTGTGTAACAGGGCCCAAGAACAGTTATGGTACCTTTCACTGAGCCATAAAATCTTAACCTGACAGATCCTACACGCTGATAACTCCCATTTCTCTGCTACTCGAAACGAAAATATAAAAAAAAAAAGATGACCAAAAAAATAAAGAAAAGGAAAACGAATCATCTCGTTGTGTTATTTTATCACCTGTGTCACTTTTATTGCTTTCTCCTGTGGGCTTGTACACCGGTGAACAGATCGTGACAGATCAGCGATCGCGGTTAGTTTATTGCTTCCTCTGGGCAACTGCGTCTTCAACTGGCGCTTCAAATTGAGACTAGAACTAAGCATCCCTTAAAGAAAATTGTACAGCCAAATGTACATGTATTTTTTGAAAATAAAACTAAACTGTGTTAAGACTCAAAACAAAGCTTATGAAGAATATATGTGTTAAAGGCATTCCTGTTAAGTAATGATTATTAATCTTAGTCATTAGTAATTAGATTATTTTTGTTTAAAAGTGATTAACTTATGATTAACTTATGATTATTTTCGGCTTTGCCCAAAAAATCATAACGAATCTAAAAATACAATTATTCGAAAATAATCAGAAATAATCAAAAATAATCACAAATAATCTTTTTAAGTAGTCGGATTATTTTTGATTATTTCTGATTATTTAAGTTTTCTTTATATTTTTGACTATTTAGTGAAAACAAATTATTTTATTACATTTTTTATTAAATAAGTGGAAAATAAATCGATAAGATTACTGATATTTGGAAGTTATACAATAAATTTCACACATTTCCTACATCCTTTATTTGTTTATTTGTTACCTACATTTTATCGATTCGATTATCGATCGTTTGCAGCGCCTTCAACTTGGCCCAAAGCTTTAACCGCTTCATTGAATTTGTTTTGATTTGGCGCAAATCACGTTGGCCCGTTTTGCAGCTGGCTATTTGAAATGGATGCCTCGTGTGTCCGAGAAAACGTGATGGATAACTGGCAAGTGCCAGTTCTCTTCCTCCCCCCTACCTCCTCTATGCCTCCCACTTTGTATCTTGACCAGTTCACTCACTTTGCGGTTCTTCCTGCTGTATTGTCGAAGGAGGGAGAGGGTGTGAGGAAGGGAGGGAGGGTGGTGGCCAACTGATTAGAGAGAGGCACTTGCATACGTGCCGGCGACTACAGACAGCCCATTCATAAAGTCATGCAACAATTGGCAGCACGCAGTCGGGAAGGGGGAGGGGGAAGGTGAAGGGGGTGTCGGAGGACTCCTGACTGGAATAAACATTTTGTGTGCGATATATACGCCGTCGTTTGGTTTTTGAAAAACCAAAACAGAAACCGAAACCAAAATGAAAACTCAAACTCATGTCCAATAGGTCCATCAACAGCCGCAGCACGCACTCGAGAACGGCACACGCACCTTTATATGGCCATGTTGCTCAGCAGACTCTCCAAGAGAGTGAGAAAGAGACAGAGATAGACAGAGAGAGGAGGAGAGAGTGGCGCCCCACACGCATCGTTGCACGTCCACGTCCACGCCACGACCATGGCCATTGTCCTCGAGGCATCCACACGCATCAATTTCCCGACCTACACTCGCTGGCTGGCAACTTTAGCTCCAGTTCAGCGTCAATTTCAATGTCTGGATGATGGTCTGGTCTGGTCTGTTCGCTGTCTGCACGTGGATTCATTGGTCCGGCTGATGGAAAAACCGGAAACGCTTTCGGCTCGGCGGGCCACGTTCACGTTTGTCGATTTTTATGGCAAACGGCGACGGCGACGGCAACGGACTCGGCAACTGGCGTTGAATTTAAGTTCCTCATTCATTGTCTACTCGTACGCCTTCCTACACCTATACCTACACCACTTCGACCCCTCCTCCTCCTCCTTCAATTGCGTCCCGCGTTTGCCAAGTGGCACGTTTCCTTTTTAAAATTCACAATTGCCGCCAGCGACGCGTAATTGTGGGAGAATTTGCTACGCCAACTTGTCTGGCTTTGACTCCGTCTCTCTCTCTCTCTCTCTCTCTCTCTCTTTCTCTCTTCGATGTCCCTCTGCTCCCCTTTGTACAACTCTGCAACTGGGCTCAAGAAATCGATCACGTTTCTACACATGTTCCAGTTACGCTACGTTGCGCTTACGTAATGTCTTTTTAGCTGCTGCAACTTAACACGAGGATGTGGCCAAAAGCAGAAAAAAGCTGCAAGTCACTGGGTGCTCCAATTAGAGCAGCGCCGCAATCGATACCGTCGCTTACAACCACAATTTAGCGAAAGTGACTCAATTACCGCCAAGTTCCCATTTAACTCTTCAAATTGTTGGATATTTTTCACATAGTTTACAGATAATCAAACATTTTGATCAATAAATTGATGGGAATATTTGTGAAGTTTCAGGTACATTTAATCGCAGGATATTTGAAATGTTAAGTTATATTGAGATAATACGATAAGTCTACGTGTAAACGCAGAAAGTTTTGTTACTTTGAAAAGGATATGATTATGTATTGCGAACAATCTTCACCAAAATATTTAATATTTGTTCACAAAAATATTTAATCTAAATATTATGAGAATTTGTATTCTGACAACAAATAACATGGCTTTGTTTACTGTATTTTTAATAAGTGGTCACAAAATAATGAAATTTTTTAAATTCACACGAAAACTAATAGAGTCCATAGAAAGTAATGCCAAGCTAAACTGTTGTTTGAAACGAATTAAAGTCGTCCAGGTCGACACTTAAGACACATCCTGTAACTGATTAAATTACTCTGTCCTTTGAAGGTGACATGTTTGAGGCGAATTGAAACTTTCGCCAGAACAAAATGGCTGCCAAAGACTTTCACAATTTGTGGTTGCCCTTTGCCCATTGATGAAATTAAACAATTTCTGGGATTGCTTGAAAATTATTATAAACTCAGGCCTGGCCGCTGTCTGTGCGGGTTCAGAATATTAAAACTGCCCCCACTACAATGGCAAACGATTTGTTAGATGGTACCTGTATGCCCCCTCCCCCCTCTCTCACCACTTGCACGTCAGGAGTCCTGGCAAGGGCTCGGGATTGGAATCGAGCGCGTACTTTTGGGGCTCAGTTTGTTGGCTTTGGTCTGTTCCACCATTGGCATTTTGTCATTGGCATTTCGGTCACATACACAAACACACATAAAAAGCGAACGACAGACAAAACTCCCACTCTCACACACGCACACACACAAAGAGAGCGGGCGAGAGCGAGAGACAAACAGCGAAAGAGCCGCTAAACAAATTCCCAAATGTGTAAAGAAGTAAACTAATTGCTGCGCGTGACGCAGCTCCAACAACAAAACTGGGGATCCACTAAGTATATAATAGAGTGAGAACGAGAGAGCGTCGCCAGTGGCACTACGCGAATGCGGCGGTGCGAGCGAGAAGGCAGGCGAAACCAGTTTTAGTTTACAATACAAACGCGTCTGCACGTACACATACTCTCGTATACATTTATAGAGTTGCACTCCTTTACTCACAGAGCATGCTGCTCTTTCACTCGCACACACTGTTATGCTCATTTGGTATGCGCGCTATGTTGATTCCGATTCGACGGCAGTCACGTCCCGCCCATTTGCACGCACACACATGCACATGCACAAGCAGACACAACACCCACACAGTCAGCGCTGTCAGCGACGACGGCGAAACGAGAGAGCTTGCGGCGAATTGGAGCGTGAGGCTGCTTAAAATGCTACTGGTGCGCCCAGTACATGACCAGGCGTTGTGTCAGGTGCTCACACATACACACACACACCCAGACAGAGGCACATACACAAGCATACGCATGCTGGCGCCGTTGCTGCTCACGTTCGTCGGCCGATGTCGTTGTTCGTCGCATTTGCTTCGTGTCGAGTCAAAGATGTCACCCCCGAAAAATTGTCTAGTTGTGTGCGTGACACACTCTTTCTCTCTCGCTCGCTCGTGCTCACTCGCTGGCTCGCTTCGTTCGCTCTTGCTGTATGGCGAGTGTTGTTGTAAGGGGCAGCAGCGCTGCCTTTTTTTGCCTTACTTTGGTTTTGTTCGTGACGTGAACGTGACTCTGAATTATTCTGCACGTATTCGTCGCCCGCAACGGACGTATAACGTAAAGCGTAAGCGTAAGCACATCTCTCTCGTCTCTCGTTGGCGCGTAGTTCTAGTTCTTCTTCATTTCACGTTACTTTCATCATCATCATCATTGCTGCAGTTTTCACGTACGCTGCCCGGCCGTGCAACTGTAGCCGTATCCGTATCCGTGTCCGTGTGTCTCTGTATCTGTATTCCAAGTGTGTGCCGTGTCCCGTGCGTGCGTAATTGGCGCCCATTTGTTTGCAGGCCGCGACGCGACTCGACGCAACGCAACGCAACTCAAACCCCATCACAATCAGAATCGCAATCACAGTTCCCGCTTCCAGTTGGATGCTGCAATTTTCGCCCTGCGACGTGTCGAACGCGTCTGACGTGATCCGTGCTCTGTGATCCGTGTTCCAGACCAAAAAAACAAATATTAACTGGCCAAAAGTCAATAGCTCGCTAATTTGAATGCCAATCGAAGCTGTCAGTGGCACTCCGGCGTTAGTTTTCCGTGCGTGATTCGCCCACGCCCACCCACCGTGTCCGTGTATCCGTGTCCGTGTGTGTGTGCTCGTCCAAGGATAATTGAAGACAGCAACTGACACGTACGCGTGCTCCAATTGCCAGACAGACAGACAGACAACAACATAAAAGCCACAAAAGGATGCGTCGTTGACCTTTCAGCCCAGTTGGCTAAGAAAAAGTGTGCCAAAACCAAAACCAAACCCAACCCAAGTGCAATATTGAAAATGTGCCAGTGCTAGTTAAACGTCAAGTGTTACCAAGCTTAATTAGGCCAAAACGACTTCCAGCACACATCTGCTAGCCAAGATCAAGTGCAGAAATGTTGCCCTATCAGGCGGTGGCCATGGACTACGGCTATCAGAGGCAGCCAACGCCGGGTCATCCGGGTAGTCACATGGTCGGCTCCCTGGGCATGTCGGCGGTGCCATTCACCCACTCGTGGATGGTGCCCGCCCAGGATCTGTGTGGCATGCCGCCATACAACAAAATGCCCAATCAACATCAGCCGGGCGCACCTGGAATGCACTCACAACAGCAACCCATCGAACCGGGGTTAGTTGACACGGGGTAAATTACAAACTATACATAATTAAAATGAGTGTTTCACTAATTAATGTAAAGTATCTTATAAATATAAACAAGATACTAACGAGTCTTAAAGAGCATCAAATAATTGTGTTGGATACATCGAAAGTTTTTTTCATTACTCTCAAGTTCTTAGGAAACGCAAAATAACAAATTTCTATACAATTTCCAATAGTGAATATAGACCTACATTTATAGTTATTTATTTATGATATTTTTCTAAATACTTTACTTTTCTGTTCCCATCAAAGTTTACTCCTCTTGTACTTCATGTTTAAGTATGCAACATTTCCAAAATAAAAACAAAATAACCTTCCTTCTTTTTGTCGATTCTTCATAGAAAAAAAACCTTTTGAAAACCAATGAAATTTTAAAATATATGTATATTAACTAATCTACACATATCCGAAATCTTTTCCCTAAATTAACTATTATTATATTCTATATAAAGTATTTCATTCACTAAATATTAGAATATAGACATTTATAAAGCTTACAATTTATCCAAAGCCCTTTGCATAACTAAGTACCATTTTATTTCATTTGTTTTTAAATAATTTCAAATACCGAAAAATTAAAGATACATACAACATTTTACCTCAAATTCCTCATGTTTGTTCGCATCTTTCACTTTCACAATTTGACACATTTTGAAACAATTTTTATGAGTGTTTGTCAACATTTTCATTTGACTTTTTTTCTGGGAATCACAATGACATAATATCAGCTGTAGTCAGAGTTGTCCCGCTGTGTTTGTTGCCAACAACAACAATGAAGAACTGATAAAGCCATAACGGTACTTCTCACAGCCCATAAACAATGGCCTGATACAGTCTTATCCTTTTATGTTGACATTCCCTTGTGTGGGAAAACAAAAAGAAAACATTTAGCTGCAGTTTTCATTTTCAGTTTTCGAATTTCCTTTCATTTACTTACCCTTATCTTGATCGAATGATTTTTAAGTTTGATTGGCAAAATCATGTGCCAAAATGATGTAAGGAAAACCGCAATGTTAGGGATTGTAATCCGCTTAGGTTCTTAATTCGATCAGACGACAATATTAAGCGCTAATACCTCAAATTCCCTAACAATTCAGGTAGTCCCAGCTAATCAAGTGGAAAAGTAAGGGAAGCTTTCACACAGACACGTCACACGCATGAGAACAGAAGTTCAACGCATGGCAGAGCTTTCAAAGCTCACCAATACACAGACAACTGAAGCTGTCTGCATTCTCCGTTCGGTCAATTTGCTAATGACGAGCAATTTACACGCTTGTTAGTGTTAAATTTGCAGCCCCTGTTTGCCAAATTTTTCGCCTCTTTCGGTGCGAAATTAAAAAGAGCACAAAAATCATTTATCAAGGCGACACCTTGATGACAAATGCCAAGGGATCTTTCGCCGTTCTCCGGGGTACTTACTCTCACTTATGTGTAACACGTCTTCGGGGCTAATTTGAATGGCGTTTATATTGATGGCTGCAAGATTGATGCTTTCGATTTTTTCTCATCTAAACTGAAAAAATGTAATTTGCCCAGCGAAACGTGTAGCGAATTAGTTGGCAAATTACATACGATATTTGTCTGGGCTCTAACAGTTTCATTTCTATAAGTTCTTTGAACCAGACGTTTATTAGGAAATCAGGTAAACATAATTTCAACACAACACTAACAACAGAAACACAGCTGAGATTTAACAAACTAATTAAAAATTTGTTATTCGGAAAGCAAGTGGAGTGAAGTATTAATAATAAAAAAGGCCAGAAACTGGCTTGGCCCGTGGCAGACGCATGTTGTACGGGTTTCATACGCGCTCTTTACGCCGGTTTCATTTTAATTATCAAAAATACTTTTATAACCCCACGACGTAGTCTCCGATAAGCATCAGAGATGAGCAGCAACAGCAGCTCTCAGAGTGATTCCCCTCAGAAAACCGTTGAGCGCAGAAGCCGCCGCGGCTCAAATAAAGTAACACAAAACGAGGCTCGAGCTTGTGATGAGCGCATTTACCATTTACAGATGCCCCACAGACATAAAAATAAAAATAAATTTAAAAGCCCACAAAATGTTGCAGAGTTGCCGACTCAGGGATCACTTGGGCCATGGGAACAGTCTTAATACCCTGCATTTGTGAACTTGACGAATATAATTTTAAGTTTAATGTAGCTTACGTGTTTAAGTGTTGGGCTAAGCCAAAGCAGTGTCGAATAGCGCATAAAGCGAGGAATATTTAAAAGTAATTAAATTAAAGTTTACTTAAAAATGAATTTAAAATAACACGTTTAATTGATTTCATTATTTTGTAATATATATCAGCATTACTTTATATAGCTGGATCTGAAAATCGATTAATTATTATAATCAAAATTTATATTTTATAATTATTCAATCGAATTATTTGACATAAAATAATTATTTTTATAATATTCTTATGTTTTATACTCAAATAATAAAAGACTTAAATATAAATATTACAAATCGTTCTATAATAATTACATTAAAAATTGTGAGATAAATGAACAAATGTCAATCATTATGCGCAATAATTTAACAATTTCAATATGCCCCTAATTAGGCAGAGCATCAAAATTTCACTACAACAACCAAAAAATAAAGAAAAAAGAAAAAGGGGAAGGAAAAAAACAAAAACAAGATGTACCGAAAAAAAGCCGACGACAACGAAGATGACAACAAACTTAAATTATGAACGCTTAAAGCCAAGTTTCTGGCGAAGATGATGGCCAGATGCTTGAGCCCAGATAGCAAAAGATCCGACTCAGGCTGCGACTTCGACTTCGAGTCCAACTTTGACTCCAGTTGCAGCGGCGGTCTTTGGGTCTTTCAATCTCGTGTGGATTGCAGCAACAGTTGTTGAATGAAAAGTCTGTGCATTAAGGGGAAGCTGAGATCGAATCAGAGTATCTGAGAGTCGGCATCTGCTGAGAGAGAAAGAGACTGTACAAACATGCAAGACAATAATAATACAAATATCAACTGCCAACTAAATGGACAATGGAAAATCTGTAGCGCATTGAAAATGAGGCAATTTTTCTAGCTTGGCTGCTAGAAGCGATCGTTGAGTGTGAGAACAATATTGTCATGGTCTTGGGAGAGTCTTGGGTTGTCTTGGGTCCTCTTGGTTAACTCCGTTGTCTTGGACTCGCCCTCGTTCCACTGGCTGTTGAAAGACTGACAAATGTGTGGCAATTTGTTTGGACTGACACCATTTCATCACAATGCAACACGAAGAGGGGGGAGACGGACAGCCAAACAAATTGCCAAATTGTCTACGCTGACAGCTTCCACGACAGGTGAGAGGCTGCCAGAGGGAGGGAGGGAGAGAGAGGGAAGAGATGGATCCTCTCTACAGCTTCTTCACTGTCAATTCGTCAGTGTCTACTTCTAGCTTATATCAATATTTATTGCCACAAATTGTTGCTAATAATGTGTTCATTTGTTTGTCTTTCTTCCACTTGCAGCATTCTTGAGCTGAGGAAGGAGAAGTCACGAGACGCAGCGCGTTCGAGACGTGGCAAGGAGAACTATGAGTTCTATGAGCTGGCCAAAATGCTGCCACTTCCCGCAGCCATCACCAGCCAGCTAGACAAGGCTTCCATTATAAGACTGACCATAAGCTATTTGAAATTGAGAGACTTTTCCGGTCACGGAGATCCACCATGGACCCGCGAGGCATCCAGCAGCAGTAAACTAAAAAGTAAGTCTTAAATCAATAACATAAATAGTATTTAAATAGTTAGTCTTTAATCTATAAAATCAGTATAAAATCTACAACTGAAAATGACTTATTTTATAGACTCAGAAATATTTTAAATAAGTTATTTTAAAAAGTATTGTAAAGTTTTCCAATTTAAACCACAGTTTCAAAGTCTGTTCGATCTGTAAACTAATAGATTTCCTATTTGAGCAATATCAAATTCATCTTTTTATTTGAAATGACACGCCAATTTGTTGTTTAGGTATTTAAGAGATTCTTAAATAATTTTCAAAATTTTCTAAATTATTATCTGAAGTTGATAAAGAGTTTTAATGCTAATAATGTTCTTTGACTGATTTTAAAGTTATATATTTCATTGTTTAAGGCTTTTGCTTACTAAATATCATTTGGATTGTATTTATATTTGAGTATATATTACTTTTATGAGCTATAATATATAGTATTCAACTATTTAAAGTAAAGATTGGAATATATTTTTTATTGATTTTATTTAGAAACTATTTCTTAGTGCTACAAGTAGGGATACTTTTAAATTAGTTCACTAGTCACACTTGAAAATCTTATACATATTTCTCCAAAAATTATAATTAATAGTTTAACATTATTTAACATCAAGTTGACACACGTAAATCTAATTTTTATATATGTATTACAGTTTTCATCATTATTATGAATATAATAACATGCTTTTATTCTAACTATACAGGTTTATAAATGGAATAAATAGATAAATAATTTCTTTTAAAACTATCATTTTAAGGCGGAAATCTAAACACCCTTTAAGACTTGTGTAATATTTTTCAAAGTCTAACTTCTTTCCGAATTTTATTTACTGATAGTTCCTTCCACTTGTTGCCAAGGGGAAGACTTTCTTAACTTATCGTAGCTTTTAAGTAAGGCCAAAACTGTAAGTGCAGTGAAATTTCCGAGCTAATTTGCATTGACGACTGTACTTGAGCGTGGGCGGCCATATTGGACGCCATTGGCGAAGCGGGGAGCAAAGTGAACGGCGAAGAATGAGCAATAAAACCGAAAGCAGGAAACACATTTGCCTACATTTGATGGCCAACAGGGAAGCAGAATGGGGCAGTGAGCAGAGGGGGAATACTACCAGTGAAATCAAAATTTGTCAACTTTTCTATGCCAAGAAAAAAGGAAAAACAAAAAATATGCGCGCGCACCTTAAAAACTGTTGAAGGCACTTGACAAGCGACCAGCAATTTGTTGGTATTATTTTTGGGCTTTTGGCCCGCAGAGAAGACTGTGACAGAGACAGAGACAGAGACAGAGACATAAGCCATGGCGATGGGGGCCTCGAGTTCCCGATTTGCATAAAATATCGCTATTAAGCGTAATTTATTTTATTTGCCGCGCATGCGCAGCCATTTTTATATAAAATTATTTTTATTTTTAGTTTTTTTTTTTGTTGCTCACGTCACTGGAGCATTTTTATTGTCATTGTCGCAGTTTTTGTTGTTATTCATTTATTTATTTATTTACTATGTAGTTTTTTGTATTTTTTGTTGTTTATTTGCTGTCTCTGCTGTGTCACCGCTGCCATTGTGGAATTTCAGAAGGCCAATCAAAGTGGCCAACCAATTCCAACTTTAGAGCCCATTAACTGTAACTAAATTAGGCAACTATCGATTATAGTCGATAATAATCGGGACAGGGAATGGGGAAACAGCTTTCACAGTTTGTTGAGGCAATGATTGTGATGGGGATGATACTAAAATATAATACAATAGTTAGCAATCGAAGTAACATCCAACATTTCACAATTTTTCGGTGCAAATGCATCTTAAACTTTAACTTTACCTCAGCTGCCATATAGTTTTCAAAACATAGTTTAGTGAATATGCTGAAACGGATAAATAGGATTTAAAAAATATTTCTGTCTTTGTTTAGGTCCATTTTCCATTAAAAAACTGGCTTTGATTAAGAAATTCTGTTACAAAATATTGAAGTAAATGGAATATTTTTTAAATGTTTTTCTGACTCTTAAATTTAGCTAAATATCTAATTTGGATAGTTTTATATAAGTGTGGCATATATAATTAAAAGAAAATATAAAGTGAGGCAATTTAAATAAAAATGCAGTCCTCTTTAAAGGAGTTTTCTTGTATATTTCAATTTAGGGTAAAACACAGTTATCCAGCTCTCAACTCGAACTCTTTTCCACTCTGCTAAGTTGCTTTCCATATGCAGCTTTATATTGTCTTATAACTGAATATGGAAAGCCCAACGATAGGGTTAGTTGGTAAATTAGCCAACTCAGTCTGCTTGAGGTGGCAGCATTGTCAGTCAGCCATTGCCACGTCATGGATCGTGCATCGTTGGCCACGTCAACAGCCAGCTATTGTCACGTCAAAAGCATTCCAAGCCACATCGAAAGCACGACGAGGTCTTCGGTTGCCATGAGACGATATTGAATGGCAACTGGCAGAAGCTAAAAAGGTAGACAGGGCACTAAAAAATAATCCAAAATCAATGGGGCGTTATGGTTATGGTCAGAGAGGGGAGAGGGGCGGGCACACTGAATTGGATTATTATGCGAAACTAAACCCAAAATACAGCAACAAGCTGCGGCCAATAAAAAGCACTTCAATTTGACCCACAGCCACAAAAAACCAAATACTTATAAAGAAAAAATATCATATATTTGAAACGGAAAGGGGGCATCTCCGAAGGTCATTAAAGGCCACAGTTGTGTTGTAGAGGCAACGCCTCTCAGCCCACACACACACACATATGGTCAGCGGAAGCGGAAGCTGTTTGCCAACTTAGCGACTGCGTTGAGGCATTGAAATCGCTGGGGATTTGCAACACGAAGCGGCAGGCGGGAATGGACAAGGCTAAGGATAAGGGTATATACATATATATTCTTGGGAATGGGGACTAAAGCGATTTGCACTTGTGCGAATTATGACCTGAAGTGGAAGTTGGTCAGCAGCCAAAGTTGGGGTTGCTCGCACATAATCGTAAAATTCAATAATTGAATTAAATAAATATGCTCAAATGGGCATCAGCTGAGAAAATATTGAACTCAGCCCATATTTATGAGTTCGAGTATGACACTGCGGTTCTCTTATCCTCCTGCTTCAATTGAGACCGGGCTGACTGGGAGAATGGGCGTCATTTATGGCTTTTCGGCTGGCAATAACAACATGACTAGCTAATGAAGGACCAAGGATGAGCAGGCACATGATTTGACTTGACCCTAACATCGCACAAGTGTAGGACAGTTATCTCTATACTCTTTATAGGGAATTGTAAAAGTATTAAAAAGATGATAGAAATTAAAAAATTAAATTTGAATTTCTTAAGAAATTATTTAACGTGTAAATTAAATTTTCTGCTCAATAAGTTACCTACTAAAATAAGTTACTGAATACCTATTTTCAAAAATTCAAGTTTTTTTTACAGTTCTGAAATATTAATGTTCTTCTTTGTAGGATGGTATTCTAGGTTTTTCCTAATCCAACGATCTTTTGTCTTTATATCTGTTAAATTAATTTAAATCTTAATTATACTTAAATTCTTCAATAAAAATATCGAACTCTCATCAAGAATTATTGTATATTTATAAATTTCTAGAATTCTAAAATTTAGAATAATTTCAATAATATCTTGTATATTTTTGTATGTTCTTGATAGGTATTCAGAAATTTAAGAACTTTTGTTAGTTTCGGCAAAATGTCTCACCTTTCATTTGTATTTATTTTTTATTTTTATTTCCATTATATTTATTTTTTTTTACGAAAGATTTTCCATATTTTTGCTCAGTTATATGATCTTTATTGACATTTCTCCATAGAGTATTTATAATTCGGTCTGGCCGAGTTTAAGTGTTATGCTTTAAGTGATGTTTACACGAATATTCACAGTTGTTGACCCAACACTCATCAGCATTCGCTTTGTATTCGTTTCCAGGTGCAGCCATTCGACGCAGTCCCGCCGTTGATTTGTTCGAGCAACATCAGGGCACCCACATACTACAGGTAAGTCAGGAGAGAGATAGAAAGGTAGAGAGAGAGGGAGATAGAAGTGCAGCCATGTTTGTACTGAATATGCAAATGTCTTTTCAATATGGAATTCGTTTCTTTTCTTCTTTTTCCATTCTCATTTTAGTCGCTGGACGGATTCGCCCTGGCGGTGGCAGCGGATGGACGCTTCCTGTACATATCGGAAACGGTGTCCATCTATCTGGGACTGTCGCAGGTGGAGATGACGGGCAGCAGCATTTTCGACTATATCCATCAGGCGGATCATGCGGAAATTGCCGAGCAGCTGGGCCTCAGTCTGACGAGTGGTGGCGGCGGTGGTGGAGGTGGAGGCGGCGGCGGTGGTGGCAGTGGTGGCAGCGGTGCTGCTGGCCTGGCATCACCCACATCGGGCGCCTCCGATGATGGCAGTGGCACACACGGTACGAACAATCCTGATGGTGAGTCGAGTCCGAGTTGTTGTTCCGGTTCAAAAATGGCGTTTTTCCAGTTCCCGAGCACTGTTTATTTTCTTAGTATATGTATTCCGAATCTTTAGCTAATCTTGATATCTTTTTTTATTCTGCAGTTGCCGCCTCCATGACGCAGGCTTCCACAAGTGGCTACAAGGGCTACGATCGCAGTTTTTGTGTGCGCATGAAATCCACTCTGACCAAACGCGGCTGTCACTTTAAGTCCTCCGGCTATCGGGTGAGTTTTCACTTTCTTCCTAATTAACTTCGTACGACAATTGTTAGCTCTTAACGGTGCCATGTAGTGTAGTGTGAATTGCGACGTTTATCGTAGAAACTAGCACGGTTTTTTCCTTTTCTTTCTGTTGTCTTTTTGGTTGTTCCTTTTCCATTTTTGTTTTGGTTTTGTTATCATTTTCGTAGTGCTGCTAACCTTTGTCAGTTGGTTTCTGGGGGGCATCAAGTTTTAGACTAACCTTCTTTGGTTGATTCGTCAGTAAGGATAATTTGTGCTTTTATTACGTATACGTATTACCATCCCATCCACTGCTTATCTACAGGCCAGCGATGCAACGAGCAATTGCAACGGTAACAATAACAATGGTAAAAATGTTAAGAACCCGGCCTCAAACTATTCGGTACGTATCAATTGAAATCAGTACGAAAAAATGCAGGGCAACAAATTTATAAATTAAAAAAATTATAAAATTAAAATACATTTATGATTTACGCGGAAAGAAGTTAATTCTGCAATCAATCAGTTTTTTAAGTTTCCAATTTCGGCCATATTCTGTTTTGTAAGGCAATGCAAAAACTGATTTTAGATTGATCAGTATCGAATATTAACACGGCACAGACAAAGGCTCTTCAGCTTCATCATCTGCAGCCTTTCTTCATCATCATCAGCTTCATCTTCATCAACTTTATCAACTTTATCATCAGCTGCCAACGCACGGCGCATTTGTCACTTTACAGCGAGAGCTTTTGAGTTGCTTTAGTATTGGTGAGCTTTCAAAAGCTGCAGTTTCTGGCTTATCTGTGTGCTCTATCTGTGTAAAAGCTCTGCAGAAAAAGCTCTTTGTAAGCTGACAAATGCTGAAAGTTTTCTACCTCTTAAGCTGCTTTCTTCTTGTGGAATTTATCGCCTGCAATTCTGATTTGCGATCTTGTCTTTTTGTTACCTTTGCAGGTTGTGCTTTTGCTCTGCAAACTACGTCCCCAATACACTTTCTCGCACACACGCAAATCGCAGCCGCCTCTTTTGGGCATGGTCGCCCTGGCCATCGCCCTGCCTCCTCCGTCGGTTCACGAGATTCGTTTGGAGTGCGATATGTTTGTGACCCGCGTCAACTTTGATCTGCGCGTTGCCCACTGCGAGCCCAGGTAAGTGAAGCTTTTAATGCTTTCCATTTGGCGTCATTCTGAAAGCGTTTTGTTTCTGGACTTGTAGAGTATCTGATCTGCTGGACTATACGCCCGAGGATCTGGTCAATAAGAGCTTGTACTCGCTGTGCCATGCCGAGGATGCCAATCGCCTGCGCAAAAGTCACACAGATTGTGAGTTTTTACTTAAATCATATTTTTATTTATTTAAGTTAAATTACATATTTCAGAAAATCAGTTTAGGAATATTTTAAAGCTTTCTGCATACAAATTATTTGCTATTTAAAATTTGAGTTAAAGTTAAAATATATATTTGAAGTTAACATTATTTTTTAATAACAACACTGTAGATCTTTAATCCTGAGGTGGAATTGCTTGGAAGATCTTTGTGTGATTAGAGATTTAATGGAAATAATTTAAAAAGATTCAAAATTAACATGGAAAAGAGTTTGAGAATTGTATTTATTGCAGAAAAGAAAGAAATGAGATAAAACAAATTAATTAAAATTATTTAAACTATTTAAAAGACATGGCAGAGCTCGAATCCGCTGAGGGAGAATCGATTTCAAGATGCCTGTGGGATTAGATAATTACTAGAGATAATTAACTTATAAAAAACCTCTTTACGAGTTAAAAGTCTAGTGACGAAAACTTTTACATGCCCCAAAATTTCTGTTATTCAATTTAGTGACGAATAATATTAAGTTTTACACATAAATTATTTTTTAAAAATTTCATTAATTTATTAATTATTATAAAATCGAATTTTTTTGATTGAATAGTAAAAAATAAAAAAAAATCAATAAGTCTCCAACGCCAATCATTTTAATTTTGTAATTCAAACTAATGCTGGTTATTCTTACAGTGATTGAAAAGGGCCAAGTGCTGACTGGTTACTACCGACTGATGAACAAAAGTGGCGGCTACACTTGGCTGCAAACCTGCGCCACAGTCGTGTGCAGCACGAAGAATGCCGACGAGCAGAACATCATCTGTGTCAACTATGTCATCAGGTGAGTACACTGCAAGAAACAATTTCAATTCAACGCTGGTGACTAACTGAAAGCTCTTCTTTTTTCTTGTGCTTAGTAATCGCGAGTACGAGAATCTCATCCTGGACTGTTGCCAGCTGGAGCCCAGTGTGGACAGCATTAAGCACGAGGAGGGATTGGGCAATGACAAGAGCAGCGGCTCACCTGGCGGAGATGGCACCGGCGAGGGCAACGCACACCTCAGTGCGGGCGACATGAAGCTGGGCATCGGCTCGCCCAAGACGGATCCGGAGGGACACTCGCAGCGGGGACGCGGACGCACTGCGACTGCCTCGCATGGCAGCAGCCTCAACAGTCTGGCCCTGATCAAGGACAGTCCGACGCCGCTGGGCGTCGAGGTGGACGGAGTGCTGCCCGCGACGGTGGCCACGCCCGTGGCAACGCCCACGCCGGCGAGCGGCACAACCGCCAAGCGGAAGCGGAAGAGCAAAGCGGCACAGCAGGCCGAGGAGCAGGCAGAGCAGCAGCAGCAGCAGGCGGAGCAGCAGCAACAGCCGCTGAGCAAGCTGCCGGCATTGGAGCGGGATGGGAATAGTGGGCAGCAACAGCCTCGGAGTCGTCTGCCCTCCATTGTGGATGAGCAGCCGGCAACTGGAGGAGGCGCCGACTCGGCTGTCAAGGATCTGGAGCACGCCATGTCCAAGCATCTGCCGTCGCCAACACCCAACAACAACAACAACCAGCCCAGCACGGATTTCAGCGCAGATGCCTTGCTGAAACAGCAACAACATCAACACCAACACCAACAGCAACAGCAGCAGCAACAACAACAACAGCAACACGATCCCAACGAGAAAAGCAGCACGATCCAATGGATTGGCACACCTTATCAACAGCCCGCTCCGATGCCAGCGACGGCGCTGCTCCGCCAGCTCTATGCGAACCGGGAGAGCGTCATCCGGGCCACGGCTCGACAAACGCCCACCGGAGTGGGCGTGTTCTACGGGGAGCAACAGGGTGGTCCGCTGCCCACGCCACCGGGCAGCGAGTCCTCCTATGAGAATCAATATCTGCAGCTGCATTCGGCGGCGGCAGCGGCGCCATCGGTGACGCATCCGGGCAGCCAGAAGGCGGCCAATTCGGCGGATGCCTTTACCAATCTGGTGTCCACGTATGGGGGCTATCACAGCTCCATTGACTACCACAATGCCATGACGCCGCCCAGCTCGGTGTCGCCGCGGGACAGCAACAACTCGGCCAACAAGGCGCCGCCCTCGGCCGCCCTGATCGTGGCCAGCAACGGGGGCTACGACTATGCCGATCCCCTGCGCGGTCAGTATGCCACGCACGTGGATGGCTCGGCCAGCAGCACGACAACGCTGCCACTGAAGCCCCAAGCGTACTCCGCTGCAATGCATCCGCACGCTGGGCATGCGACGACCACAACGGAGGGGGGCGTCACCTACAGCAATCTCGACCAGCCGCAATATTTTGCACCCCACTCGAGTTTCCATTTGTATCACAAGGGCAGCCCGGCGAGTGGTTGGTATTCCACACCCTCCTAGGTTCTGGATGAGACGGTGCCAGCGTTGCCAGCGTTGCCGGACTGTCAGCATCAGCAGCAGCAGGAACGTTGGGACTTTGTCGGCGCCTTGGGGAAAGTGGCGCGCATGTTTTTCAGCGCACGCAAGAACCATTAAAGCGCCATCTAGCGGGCAATAGCCCAACCCAGCTAAATGTAAATAAGCAAAAAAAAAAAATCAGAAACATTTTCCACTTTATTTAAAGCGTAATTTAAATATATTTGGAATTTCTTTAAATTTATTTAGTACTTTTTTAAAATAAACTATTTTTTGGCTAAATGCAAATGTTAAAACATTCAATGTTGTTAAATAATTTGTAAGCTTGTAAATTAAACAAAAAAAAACAAAACAAAATGTTAAGCTCAAAAAACTCACACGGCAACAAGAAACCCCATTGAAATTCTATTTAAAATACTCGGCATAATTGCAATTAACTAATTAAATTAAATTAACATTACATTAAAGCTATTGCATAAGACTTGGATAGTGTGCCAACAAGACAGCAACAACAATATGATAAATTATATTTATAAATACAGCTATAACTAATTAATTAAATAAATTAACTATAGCATTTAATAAATGTCAAGCACTCGTAATTAAATCAAAAAACAAAATCAAACAAACAGAAAAAAAACTATGCTTATTCCCATAATTCTAATTCTAATTGTTATTAATTATTTAAATTAATTGTACATTTTTAATAATTACCTAGTAGCTATGGGCATACTATATTATAATTAACGACATTTTTACAACATATCAAATGCTTCCTCTTCTAGATTACGATTATGCATTAAAAAAACCGAACGCAAAACTCGAAACTTTTCTACACTTCCCAGAGAGATAATTAAATGAATTTTACTTAAAATAAAATAAAAGTAAAGCATCTAAGAGTTCTGCAAAGGTTCGTTTTGAGTTTTGTTCTCGCTCCAAATGCAAGTAAACAATTTGGAAATAAATACTATATATATATGTATTATATTTAAATGAGTCTATCAAATTTTTAGCTATAAAGTGTAATTAAATTTTGTATAAACAAATTCCATCAAAGGCTTAAATATTAAATATGAAGATAAACAAAATGGACTTTGTATTTTATTATTAAATTTTTCTGTTTCTTTTTTAAGATTTTTCCTAAACGAAAATAATTTCAGGCGTCTTCTCTTTCTCTTTGATCCACATTTATTCTTCACCTTTTATCTTATATCTTTATAATTTCTCTTTAATTTTGGTATTCTTAAACGAGCTGTCAAATGTCCGACTCATTTCGACTTTTAATTCGTCCTTATTCTCATTCTGTTGCACTTGCTCTTTTGACAGCGTCAGACTTTTTAGTTCCGCTTTGTGCGACATTCTTAAGCGTTTTACCTTCCGCAGCTGAAACTAAAATAGCATCAAGCTGGGATTAGTGCAATATACTGGACACATGTCCCATTCTGACATTTTGACAGTCGCCCATCAGGCATAATGTCCATTAGGTTTCTGATTAACATAAAAAACGCATAAAATACCAATTTACCGCATTTGTTGCGCTCAATTCCCGTGTCCGGCTGTGGTTGTGGGTGAATGTCACATTTTTATGATGGCTTTTTAAGCGAACTGATTGCTTGACCAGAGGCAATTAATCATCATTCAACTTGGCTATAAGGAATCATAACTCAATTTATTGCAGCAAGAGAGAAGAGCAAACATTTATCATTGACTGTGAGTATCCTTATCCTTGTGTGTTTGTGTGTGAGGTGTGCGTATATGTTGTCAGTCAGTGTAGACAACTTTCCTTTGACATTTTCTCAATTATCATCCCTTTTTGCTGCCCTTTAGAGCCGCCTTCTGCTTGGCCGCCTGGAGATGATTTTGTAGCTCCATCTGCTTTCATCCATTTCCTTGACCTCTCTGTGCCTTCAAAAGATTCTTTTTGCCACCTAGACATCTTTAAATGCTTCCCTTTTCTTGCATTTGGCTATTTTTCTGTTTGACTCAGGAATTTTTAACAGTAAATTTAAAAAAAATCTATCCATTTCTTGATCTAAATTGAAAAATGATACAAATAATAGTTAAAAACCTATTTTTATGTACAAATCATTCACTAAAATTTAATAAGACAGAATTTAAGATAAGTGGGACCTTACACTTATTTTAAAATCTAAAATTTAAATTAAAAGATATTTGCAATTATTATTAAAAAAAATTTAAATTTAAATAAATTCGAATAAGTAGGACATTTATGTTAATGATCTACTACACCAGTCTGTTATTCTTAAAATGTGAGTTCATAAAATTCTTGAAATAAGTATTGTTGATCTTGATCCAAGTTTTCTTACACACGATTTAAGTTTGAATTGTAAGTAAGTATTCTTCTACTTGAGTAATTTTAAGTACTAAAAAAATACTTAATTCGAGGTCATTCAAACTTTATTTAGCACGACTTTTCTCTGTCTCTGTGTATCAGTGGGAGTTTCATTTCTTAAACCTATTGCAATTATTTGCTAAATTTGTGTGCAGTAACAACTGCAACTGGCATTTGCTCAATATAAAGAGTGCTTTATTCATATTTAGGTAAATATGTGATTTCAAATGGAGCGCCTGCACTGCCAGCGACAGTCGTCCCGCGTGCAGTAGCGATTGTTGTTGCCTCCACATCCTTTGTAGGTCATCTGCCAACAACGTCGACTTGGTGCATCGTAATACCACATATTGCTATTGGCATTCCTGGGACAGTGACGCCACAAATTGTGGCCTTCATTCAAACCGCCAACACAGGTTTGATTCACTATAAAGTAAGACATAAAGTTAAAAATCTATTGGTTTTAATACTTGAACTACTTACCAGGTGCAACATATCCGCGACAAGTGCTCTGAGCCTGAGATTGCACCACAAAGACAGCCAGAAAAGCCAGGACTAAAACGAATTTCATTTTGAAACAAATTGTAGCTCTACTTTAAGTTCAAACTGTTTTAATTGCCTGTAATCCGAACACCTTTATAGCAAATTGATCAGATAAAATATATGCCGAGTTCATTCATGAAATCAATGGAACAACTGTTTCAGAACGTGCTCAACAATAGCACCAAAATTTTTATCTATATTTATTCAGTGTCACTGAGTTGTGAATGGAATTTTTGGGATATAAGTTATCACGTACAACTTTTAATAATAGTATATTTATAGAAATTGATGTGTTATGTATGTTAAGTACTTTGAACACAAAATAAGTAAGCCCGGAATTGCTCTTGTTCTAAATATACTTATTTGATCAAGGATCAAAAATAATACTTAACGGATTACAAAAAGTTAAACATAACAATATTTGCGGATGGGTACAAAAATACTAAATATAATAATTTGTTTTCCAATTTTTGCATTAAAAACTAATTTCAACTCTTATTTTATAATTTCATCTAAAAATTCATGTAAAATTAAACCAATTTCAATTTATATTTGAAAATGTTTTAAATAACCCTTCTTTTCAATTCCTATAGTAAAAAAATCCTGAATAACAGTACCAAAAATGTAACTATTATAGATAACCAGTTTTATTTTCAATATTCATTCAGGTTTTAAAATACCTTTGAGCTACTTTTAATGTTGATTTCTTGTTAATGTTGCTATTGTTTCGGAGCAGCTGAGAGAATAATTTTGACGTAGTTCTGCATTATGAATTTACTATAAAAGGAGTAATACTTTCAGACTTCAATCAGTTCAATTTGAATACTGTTAAATTGCAATATTCTTGAGAATGAAATTCATTTTAATCTTGGCTTGTTTAGCGCTCTACGTGGCCCACATTCAGGCCCAGAAATGTCTTGGACTTCCCCGTAAGTATCTACAAAAATTTTTAGTTTAATTTATTTTTATAGCTTACCATATCCTGATTAACAGTTACCCAGAATTGTCGAAATGGCAGAAATTCGGGACATCTAGGACATGGTTGCAGGGGCAACCTTAACAACAATATGTGGTACTACAATTCGGACAGACGTGAATGCCTCTCGATGTCCTATCTGGGCTGTGGAGGAAACAACAATCGCTACTGCACCAAGAGGCAGTGCGAGAGGAATTGCATTCGCCGTTAAAGTTTAGTCGGAATATGAATATTAAAATAAATATGATGAATACTGGCATTATATAAAATCTTGTATTTTCTTAAGAACTCCTTACTTTTCAAGATTTTATTTACTGTTCGGCATATTTTAATTGACTTATGAGAAGTATGCAATATAATAATTTCTTCAAATAACACAACTGTACGCATAACGAACTAACATTTAAGTTTCCCAAAAACAATCAAATCTCTTAGGTGCAATTATTTCGAAACACTTAAATCAACAATATTTGCATACATATATATTATATAAAGAGTAATAATTTTAGTATTAAATCAGTTCAATTTGAATACTGTTTAATTGCAATATTCTTGAGAATGAAATTCGTTTATTTAAAACTATGCACTTTCTTTAGAACATATTTACAAATTCGTATGAGAAGTATTGAATATAAAATTTACTTCGTTTAAATCAATTGTAAGCTTTATTGTTATATACGGTATATTCACATATGTAAATATCAATATACAATTGAATCTTTTTTCGCTGCAATTGTTTCGGATCACTTGAGTCAACAATCCTAATATTTATACATATATTTGCTATATAAAAAGACCTAATTTCAGTATAAAATTTCATTTTGCGAATATCTTCAAAATGAAATTAATTTTAGTCCTGACCTGTCTAGCTTTATATATGATCCTTTGTCAGGCCCAGAACAGTTGTCGTGGCTATGTGCGAACAAGTAAGTAATTCAATATATAAACTATCTAGATATTCATATATTCTGGATGGCATCCTCTAGTTCGACAGACCTGCCAAGGCCCTAAGGACGAAGGACACAGATTTGGCCGACTTTGCCATAGGCATACCAACAACGAAATGTGGTACTATGATCAGAGAAGTGGAACCTGCTTGGGAATGGTCTATTATGGCTGTGGAGGCAATACAAATCGTTATTGCGATCTGATCAATTGCCAAAAGAAGTGTATGAGAAGAGACTAATGTTGTTGTCGCCAAATTTATATTGATTGAAATTTTGAGAAAATCATGTCAAATAAAATATAAATTTGTTTTCTTAAGGTCTTGAAAAATAAAGTCGAAAGTCGAAAATTTGTTTTTGAATAGATATAAGTTAATATGTATATGATATCGTTTATTTACTTTATAACTGTCTATCTCAAAGCTCGCAAATTAGCAAAAAGCGCTTTTAAGGCCAATAATTCAGTAATATCTTGCAGTATATTCAAGAAGACTTTCAAGATATTCATGTGAAATGTATAAAAAAATTTTATTTTTTAAATGAGCTTTTTGAAAATAAGTACAACACTTTTATAAGTACCAAAAAACTCTTATATTGCGATTGTCATACAATAGTTTTTCCCATATACAGTTCACTATAAATTTAAAAGGAGGAAGTTCGGAAAAAACGCTGTGTTTTCTTTTAAATAATGTCAGTATCAATTTATTTCAGTATTCTCATTCCAGTTTCATTTTATCCTCTCTAAGGACAGTTCCTCTCGCACTGCCTCTTGGTGCAGTAGCGATTCTGGTTTCCTCCGCAGCCGTGGTAGACCATCGACAGGCACTCACGGCCATTCCAGTACCACATGTTGTGGTTGGCACTGCAGTGAGTTCCCGAATGCCCCGAATTTCTGCCACCGCTACAGTTTGGGTGATCTGTAAATGGATATGGTAAGTTAAAAAATAAAAAAACTATTTTCCAATTACTTACTGGGAAGCCCATTACATCTCTGGGCCTGTATGTGGGCCACGTAGAGTGCTAAACAAGCCAAGATTAAAATGAATTTCATTCTCAGGAATATTATTATTAAACCGTATTCAAATTGAACTGATTTAATACTGAAAATATTACTCCTTATATAGTGATAATGGAGAAATACGTTACAATTATTGACTCAGCTGATTCGAAACAATGGCACAAAATGTAATCAAAATTAAAGTAATTCAATTGTATTTTATAAGCTGAATGCAAATTCATATTTAAACTCTTTATGTATAACAAAAGACAAAACTGTGAATTAAAAACTTAAAGCTAAATAAAGTAAAATTCTGTAGTCCCTAAAAAATATATCATACTCTTTAGAAAATTCAAAATGTAACTTTTGTTTAATATGATATAAATAACAATAACAATATTGACAGATAGCAGAATTAAATTTTTATATTTAGAGGCAAAATTTCAAACTTTATTTTTAAGATTTCAAGTAAGAACAAATAAAATATTTTTTATGCGTAACAGCGAGCTTTGGTCAGAGTGTAAGCATGCCGACAGATTTCTGATTGTTATTAAAAGGTTGCGATACCTACCAAAACTATCGTCAAAAAATACTAAATATCGTAACCAACTCTCGTTCACAGTGCATTTAGTTCCAGTTTCTTTTCTTTAATTTATTTCTCGCGGCGCGAAATTTAAATGTGTATTTTTATTATTTGTTAATTCTATAATATTTCAATAAAATTCAACTTCAATAAACCAAACAAATAATAAATTTTCTAAAATAATGAAGCTCATTTTAAAAGCTGTTTGGTTCACGATTCGCTTGTTGAAGTTGGTATATTATTTCTAAATAAAAGTTTAAGAATCGACAAAAATATAACAAAATTTCGAGTGCAATTTTCAAAATTCTGGTTTCAAAATTAAGCATATACTAGAAGAAAACTTATTCTTTTAAAAAAGAGTTTACCTATCGCCATTTGAGCGATAGTGAGCAAAAGAGAACATGTTGGAAGGAACATGTTCACATGCGCACCTCAGTGTAGTGTTGTAAGTGTTAAGTGGAAACATCAATGCGCTGTCCAACGTATTGACGTATGTTTAATGCTTTAAAACCGTCCCATTTTTATAAAGAAAAAACAATTTCTAAGCTTAATAAGGCTTATTTTTGACCAACCTCAATAAATGTGCATCGATATCAACAAAAACATCGGAAAAAATCGAGAAATATCGCCAATCACTACAGTGAGCAATTCTGTTTAGTTCACTCACTGGAGTGAGAAATCTTATCTAATCGGGGAGCTCCATGTATACAATTCTAATTGTATTTCTTTAAAAAGTTTAAAAAAATTTTTTAAAATAACTGACCAGTTAAGTTATCGATTTAGTTCATGATTGACTGAATAAGTTTATTCGTTCATCTTAATGACCGTTCATTTGAACTTTTTCAGAACGAAACGACACAGCTCTACTATTTAGTTCACTCACTCATGGGCCTTGGTTCGTTCGGTTTCGGAGAAGAAAAAATTAAATTTATTTTAATTTTTTGTTAATTTTGTTCGTTATCGAATGCATAATTTACTTGCGGTACAGCAACATTCAAGTTAAAAAATTTGATTTCAATTGCGGCTTCATTGTTGAACAGTTTTATATTTTGTTTCATTGTTTTCGTCTCAACTCGCGTCCCTGTGCGTGCGTGCGTGTGTAGCGGTGTTTTGTGACCAGTCAATGGATGTGTGTGTGCGTCCGTTTATACTTTTTTTATAAAGTAACGAAGGAGCATTGTAATTTATATATGTTTTTGTTGCTAAATGCAAACAGTGAATTAACAAAGTGTCTCGATTGCAAGAAAATGCAGCAAATTACGTATATATGTACATAAGATACCAGCGAAACAAGGTGAGCACCGTGATCTCAGTCAGAAGAGGTTCATTTAACTCTTTTGTGTGTGTGTGTGTGTTTGCTCTTATCTGCTGTCGCAGGCAGAATCAACGCCACCGCAGCCCTTTGATTATTATTATTATTCGCTTCTCCTTATGCTCGCTGCTGTCGTTCTCGCTCTCGAGATGCCGCCTACTCAGCGCAGCGTCTCTGCTTGATTTGCTTCAAAATCAAAGTCTGTACAGAGGGAGCGAGAGAGAGAGAGCGTACTCGCACTCACACATGCACAAGTGCATCCTACATTGATTCGAGGAAGCAGATGAAGAAGAGATGCAATGCAATGAAGAAACAGATAGCCTGCATGCACCCATATACATGCATGCAATTAATCATTGCATTGTGTTTACAAATCGTTTAATTAATTAAACTAGTTTTGTTCTGGCATTAAGCTTAGCACAGTTTTCAACCAAAATCATGCGAGGTGGGGTAAAAACCGTTGAGCAGACGAATTTCTTAGGGGTTTTCACAAGAAAAAAGAAATAGTTGAAGAGCATTTAGAATACCGCAAGCGTAAACAACCAGAATACTGTCTGTGTGAGTGTGTTGTGTGTGTGTGTGTGTGTGTGTGCGTGCTGCCCGGGGCTGCTTGGGTCTCTTTTGGGCCTGGGGGCTGTTGCTGTTTCTGTTGCCGTTGTCGTCGTTGCATGTGAAATATGAACACAAAAATAGCATACGAATTTCGTTGTCGGGGTGCGCAACGTTCTTCAGCAGCAATAAAAATTAAAAGGCAAACAGCGATAAGCGGGAACCCAGCCCACCTTGTAAGTAAGCCCTGCTCTGACTTTACTCTGCCTTGACCTCCCCCTTTTGCTTGTGCGTGCACATGGCAACCCTGAAGCATAACGGTGAAGCACATAAAACCAAACAAATGCAAATGCATGGGGCAACATTATTGATGCGTCTCTGGCACGGCAAATTCAATTGCGTTTCTCTTCCCCACTTCTCTCACTCTTTCTTAAATTTGAAAAGCCCCTTTTGAGCTTTGACTTTGATTAGGGCTGCCACCATTCCGAGCTGCTGCTGGTGGCTCCTGTAAACTTTGATGGACATCATTGAGTGATGTGCCCTAATTGAAATTGAGTGGCAGGCACAGTCCTCTCTTAGCTCATCTCCTACCTCTTTCCACCTTCTTCTTTTCGCTGTTTATTTGGTTTATTATGTTTATGTGGTTTGCAGTTTCAAATTACGTTTCCTATCGCGATGTTTGACAAGTTCAACGCCTGCGGTTTCAATTACAAGCAACGAGTTCCGAGTACAAAGCTCATTCCAAAGTGGGTTCTACCTCTCTGGTCCCTTCTTCAAGTGCAGTATGTCGAATAATTTATTTAATTAAAAAACTCAGGTATATTATTTTTAATTTCTTAAAAATGATTAACCCAATGCACTTACATTTTTCTTGATTTAATTATTTTAAAATCAATAGCTATTAAAATAATAACAATAATAAAGAGTTACAGAATTTAATTTCTATTTAAAAATCAAAATCTATTTTGTTTAAGTCGTAATATTTTCTTTATCAAACAATTACTTCCACACTTTCTTCAAGCAAAAGAGAGAGTCAGAGCGAGAGAGAGCAATGTGACCTCTTGAGAGCTTGATAATTGTCGTTTCCCAGCCCCGTTACCTCGCTTAACTATCAAGTTGACTCATCTCTTGTATCTGCACCAAATCTACGTGACTGACCAACAACTGCCTGGCAAACATCAAAGCTCATTTTTATTTTTTGTTCAGTTGGCAAATTCTCAACCGGTTCAACATCAGTTAGTTTCTTCCCCCACCCTCCTCTTTTTGCCCCCTCGATCCACTTCCAGCATCTGCCAACAAATTGGATTTGCTTACGTTCCCATTTCCCCCATTTGCTCAGCGGGTCACTTGAACAAAGAAAAAAAAGCACAAGTCGCACACTGGTTCGCAACCTATTTAAAATGCAGTTCTACATATTTGATTTAATTGTTGTATTTGCGAATAAGTATAATCTTTATAAAGATTATAGATGTTATTAAAATGCTTTTTTTATTTATATTCCCTAATAAATTGAAAATTGACTGTCATAATTATGTTTATTATTGCATCAAAACTATTTATTGTTAATACATTTTATACAATAATTAGATGAATTTAAGGTACATTTATTCAATTCAATATGTTTAGGTCTAAAATGAATTTAATTATATTCAATAAATGCCAAAAATTTCTTTTAAATGGTAAGAGACTGTAAAACTTGACAGAAATTATATATATTTTACATTTAAATATGTTGCGAACCACTGTGGATCGTAACGGAAGCTGCTCCAACAGCGTTTTCAGTTGCCGAAGTGCTCAAATAAACAAAAGCAAATCAAATCTGCATACAAAAACATAAGCACAATACATGTGCACATAGTTTTATACATAACCACAGACTTAAAAACATATATAGACCTAAACATAATAAACAAATTGACACCATGACTCCCATTTTCCGTGAAAAGGGAAGGGAAGCGCTCAGGGCAGGGGAGCTGCCAAAATGTCGGTCAACGAACCAAAAGTTTTGCTGTTGTTGTCAGGAGAATGCATTTTAAGTAAAGTATTGTGAATGTGTGTGTGTGTGTGTATATAGGTGTGAGTGATCGTTTACTTTTGTTTATGCAATTTAAACAATACAACGTTGTTGTTGTCATTGTTCATTTCGTTTTCAATTAATGGCAACAAAGCAGCATAATAAATAAATATGTAATAAATACAAACAAATGAACTCCCGTCCTACCACACTCTACCTCTCTCTTTCTCTTCTCGCGCTCTCTCTTTGTCACTCCTGACTTGCATTGTCCATATATAGATAACGTAACTACTCGATACGAACGCGCGGCGTATTACAAAAGCCGTCATAACCACAACATCAAGTCTATAAGGCTTCCGTTCAAATATGGCCAACAGTCGATTCGTCGATTCCCTGAATCAGTTGACAACGAACTGAGAACTGAGAAAAGGGGGAACGGGTCGGGGACGAAGGGGTCTTGGCCTCGTGGGCGTCAACGTCGCAAATGACGCAACCTCATTTTGTTCAAGCGTTCTTCAACCTGTTGAACGCATTCTACAAAATTATCGACCCATTACAACTACGAGGTGAGGTTAAGCGCTGGGCACTAGTCTTCTTCTTATTCGAATGTGTATGTGTGCCTAACAAATTTGCATTAATTTGCTGATAACGTCAAAAAAAAAACACACTGTATAAAAAGCCTCCAAATGCCGTCTAAGCAGCTTAACCCATTGTGCCGACAACTGGGTCCAAAATTAGACTAACGATTGTAATGTTCGATATTGTAAATTAGACTAATTGGAAAGTTGAATTTAAGCCGCTTTTCAATGATTTTTTGAAGGAGAGATGGTAATTTTTTTTGTCTCGAGTATTTGTCAGTTTTACCATTGACTTAAAAATACATTAATAAAAATGTTGTTTTAAATTAATTGAATGAATTTGTATACTTATCAATTGAAATAAATTTAAAATAAATGTAATTCATACTTTTAGTGATAAAAAACTCAAAAAAGATTGTAATTAAATTTATTTATCCTAAAATGTACTATATACCAATAATTCATATTTGGATTAAATTAAAAACAAAGTAAATTATGATTGCCAATTTTAACGTTTGTTCAGTTGATCTTAAAAGCATTTGTCATCCAATTTCCTTAAGATTTGTAGTAACCACCTGAACATCAAAAGTGTAGATTGTTTTATATTTTTCCATTTCCTGTCATCTAATATACTATATCATATGTATATCTAATCGCATAAAATCGTAATAATCTTAAGTAAATGCGCAGAAATTTATGTACTTGACTTCTGCTCAATTCAATTTGTTGCTCTTTGGTTCGACTGTCAGCCGGAAATTGTGTATTAATATAGAACAGAGAAACAAAAATATCTTTATCTGTCACATGTACTGCGTATAGCAACATTTGTATTTGCTATAACTAATAGCAAATACGTACATGCTTAGTATGAGTGGGTGTATGGGTGTGTGTGTGTGTGTGTGGGTGTTTGTACTGAGTTCAATGCAAAGAAAGAGTGCAGAAGAAAGCGACGACTAACAAAGAGCTTTACTTGCAATACAGGCACAGTGGTTCAACATGGTGATAAGCACTAAAGAATAATTATATAAAATATATATAGTAGGTCATCGGTCATTATCATAGTAAATCAATAAACTAAACATGTAATAGGATATATATAAATTATCAAAAAGATACTTTCTCAAGAAAGAATCAGATAGATTATTTTTTTACAATAGATGACAATAGATAATGCAGATAATGAACAGAAAATGACCAAAAAGGGCAACTAAAAAGCAAAAGAGACATAAAAGAAGAAACTGTGAACAAATGCATAATTCGATATTTATAACTAGTTCGTATATCATTGGAAAAGCTCTTAAGCCAATTACACGGTGCATCAATCATCAATGAAGACACAGTGTGTGTGTGTGTGTGTGTGTGTGTGTGGGTATATATGTGGGCCAGTGTCTTATCTACACACACACACACACAGGTTCAACTGAATCAATTGCGGGAAAAAGACAAAAAGGAAGTCGACGAAGCAAAAGAGTCAAAGACGATATTAGTCACTCTACACTTGTCGATGGCTTGTCCACACCACAAGTGTGTGTGTGTGTGTGTTGTGTGTGTGTGTGTGTCTTGTTCGCTAGCGCGTGAAGTTATGCGCCCAGTGAAGACCTTTAGGCCAAAACGTTGTCATGTGAAGTGTTTTCCCGAACTCGCACGCCTGAGCAATAGCTGAACAAAGGTAAACAAATGAACGCAGACAAGTCAAAGGGAAAAGCCGTAACAAGCCAAGACTCTAGAACGACTAACGAATACTCTAACCACTCACGGAGACAGAGGGTCAAAAATAAATTGAAAATTATTAAAGTTGCGACGAAGAATAATAGAAAAGTCATTGTATTAAATGGAATTTAATTTCTAATTTTATACAAAAAAAAATATATGAGTAATTGATCATATTTTTTTCTAATTTTATTTGCGATTTTTAGTAACTTGAACTTATACAGAATGTTTCTTTTTTGTTTCAGAGCGAACTCAAGCAGCAATAAATTGCCGGAAAGAGATCCATCCAAAGTCTTAGCCATAACGTGAAACAACACGTCCAAAGTCAAACAAAGTCTTGCCATTTTATCGAATAAACAATCTCAACTGCCAGCCAAACCTAAGAAGAAGAGCCTTGCTTTCAACAACAACAACAAGAACAACAAAAAGGAGCAACAAAGTGCACGCACACTTGCACACACACACTTAAACACACACTGAGATATATAAGTTTAGCAATTAATTGGGGGCAGTATGGAGCTGGGCCATGTTTGAGCGCTTTCGTTTAGGCAACCTGACCAGAAACTACCGACTACGCTCCGGAGGCTCCACAGAACTGGCGCGCGACAAGAAGCAACAACGGCAACAATGCGTCACCGTGCTGTTCCTAGATGACATCACGCACACCTTTCGGATTGAGGTGAGTCCTCCAACTAATTTAATAGCATATTCAATAGTTGCTCATTGAAATGCGCATAATCATCATACTAATTATTAATAATAATAACGATTGCAAAGTGTGTAAATAAAACAAAGACCTCAAAGAAAACGATAGAAAGTCGCCCTCTCGTGCATTGCGTGTATTATCCATTATCCAACTATCCATTGTTTGCTGTACTCATCTTCGAATTGAAAAGTGCATCTCAAACTCACTTTCATCTTGTTAGTTTTTGGGCGTAACAAAGCAGACACAACACGCACTTGTCCAAATCCAAATGCCAAACACGATTCGTCTCGTTTAGTTGCGTTTCTCCAGCTCAAGAGATGGCAAATTGCGATCTGCGCAGATGAGATTTGTCTACCGAAATTGCAACCAAACTGCCGTCATTTTGTGGGGCATTCAACTGAAGTCAACTGAATAGTGAAATGTCTCATGAAAAACCTTTTGAAATCATGTTAAGCTTAAGACAATTGAAAAGAAAGAAGAGGTACCACAGTTATTAACAGATTGAAGCAACAAATGACAGTCTAAAAATTTAGTTTGGTATTTGAAGTTTCTTCATTTTGTTACGCAAATAACACAGCTTATTTTAAGAATTTAGAAACGAATTTTAAAATCTTAATTCAGTTTATTATTAATATATATTTTGTATATTTGCAACAATTGAGTTTAGCTAAAATTTATGTTTTAAATATGGGAAATTGATGAAATAATTAATATCTAATAAATATTTGCTTTGAATTCCTGCAGAAACGTGCGAAAGGCTCTGAGCTTCTGGATCAGGTCTTTCAATATCTCGAGCTATCCGAAAGGGACTATTTCGGTCTATTGTTTCCACAGAAGCCCGGTGACGTTGTGGTAAGCGAATCACCGAGTGTATTCATTATGTACTCAGTTAATCAAATGTTGTCTCCTTTACAGAGATGGGTTGACGCACAGAAGCAATTCAAGAAGCAATGCAGCAGCGTCTCGCTGGACAATGATGCCGTTCCATTATTAGAGTTTAGAGTTAAGGTGAGAGCAACTCCTCATTCTCCTTGCTACCTCCACTCCTGTTCCTATTTCTACTCCTGTTAATGCTACTATTCTTCCTCATTCTTCTAAATCTACACCTTCCCTTCCATCTCATATTCATTCTCTTCGTACTTCCCCCTTCTAATCCTACTCTTTCTACTCCTATTGCTATTTCCTCCTAATCAGCCGCCTTTAACTACTACTACTCCTAATCTTCCTTCTTTTCCACCAATTCCTACACCTTCTCAAATTCTTCCTAACTCCCATCCTCCTCTTCTCACTTTTGATGTATCTTTAATCCGTTCCCTTCTCTTACTACTCCAGTTCTTTGTCAGCGATCCGAGTCGCTTGCAGGAGGAGTTCACACGCTACCAGTTCTATCTGCAGATCAAGCGCCACATCCTGCTGGGCCAACTGCCGTGCTCCAGCAATACCCAGTGCCTGCTTGCCAGCTATACGGTCCAATGTGAGTAACAGCCACGGCTCTAATGGATTCCCAGAGTAACTTGTCTTTGTCTCGCAGCTGAGTTGGGTGACTTTAATGCCGTGGAGCATCAGCCGGGCTACTTGAGTGGCCTTCAACTGCTGGCGGAGCAAACGCCGGAGGCGGAGCGTAAGATCTGTGAGCTGCACAAGCTGCATCGTGGCCAGTTGCCTGCGGACGCGGAGTACAATTATCTGGAGCATGGCAAGCGATTGGAACTCTACGGCATTGATCTGCACAAGGCGACGGACTCCAATGGCAAGGAGTTGCAGCTGGGCGTCTCGGCGGTCGGTTTGCTGGTCTTCCAGCATGGACTGCGCATCAATACCTTCTCCTGGAGCAAAATGGTCAAGGTGTCGTTCAAGCGCAAGGATTTCTTCATCCAGTTGCGACGGGAGCCGAGCGAGAGCTACGACACCTTGCTGGGCTTCGGGATGAGCAGCCATAAGCATGCCAAGGCCTTGTGGAAATCCTGCGTGGAGCATCACAGCTTCTTCCGCCTGAAGAGACCACATCGCCTCTCGCGGTTCCTCAACATCAGCCTGGGCAGCAAGTTCTATTACTCGGGCCGCACAGAGCTGCAGGCGGTGCAGGAGTCCAAGCAGCGTGGACGCATTCACAAGGTCTTTGTGCGCTCTCCCAGCAAGCGGCTGCTTGCTGCTGGCTCCGGAGCAGGAGGCGGGGGCGGGAGCAGCTCCATCGATGGGACGCCACTGCAGCTGCACAATGGCAACGGCAGCGGCTCCGACAGCACCGTCTCCCACAACGGCAAACCGTCCACCATTCTGACCATCACGAAAACAAGCCGTCCACACGACACGTCCAAGGTCACGTCCAAGCAGGCGGATGCACTGCCTCGCAAGGCCTGGGAACAGCACAGCGACGAGTACGACATTCAGCTGTAAGTGTCCCTAAGTTGTCCCTAGTCTAAACCTTGGAATACTTTGTGGGAGGATTGTTTTCCAGGGACTGCAAATAATGATTATTTGTTTTTTTTTTTTTTTTAAATCAAAAAATCGACAGCGAGAAAGATAACTATATTTATCTTTATTGCTCATTTATGCATTGTCAATATTATTACAAAACAATTTTCAAGTTTTATGAATTTGCTCACAAAATTATGATTTAACTTGAGTTATACTTTACTTCTCAACCAATAATCATTATTTTTGAGCAAAAATAAAACTTAACGAATGTTTTGCCTAAAAACTTTGTTGTAATTTCGACTTTTTCTTAGGGAATAACGGCAAAAATGATACATATTCCTAGTCAGTCAGCCAAGAAAAACCCTAATTATCGATTTAAAAATAATATGTCTTGTATAGAGAATCAAATTGAGCTTTGTCGAAATTACAACTTGAGTTTAATGATTATTCGTTGAGTTTTATTTATTTGCTCAAAAATAATGATTATTGGTTGCGTATTAAAATATAACTCGAATTTAATTATTATTTTGTGAGCAAATCAATAAAAATTAAAATTAATCTGTATTTCATAATTTTTTAATAAAACAAATAATGATTACAGTCCCTGTTGTTTTTTTAATTTAATTTGTTGACTTTATTAAAATTGATTAGTACTAGTTAATAATTATTTGTTTGCTTGCAGCGACGTTGGCTTCATCGAGCAGTGCACGCGACGCTTCGACTGCGGCACGCCCTCCCCGATGCCGCCCGCCTACAGCTCGGGCCAGCACAGTCCAATGCTGCTGCCCACGACGATCGCGGACGCAGTGGGTCAGCAGCAGCCGGAGAGTGGCAGTGATTTGATCACCATGCGATTGCTGGCCGATGAGCAGGGTCGCTATGGCTTCAATGTCAAGGGCGGCGTTGATCTCGGCCTGCCCGTGCAGGTGTCCAAGGTGGTGCCGCACACACCCGCCGATCGCTGTTCGCCCCGCGTCTGCGAGGGCGACGAGGTGCTCATGATCAACGGCCGCGACGTGCACGGATTGCGGCACGAGCAAGTGGTGGCCATGATCCGCGACTGTCGCCATCAGTCGAGCGGGGAGCTGCTGCTGACGGTGCGGCCCAAGCGATCGGCACCGTTGCTGCTGGAGGAGGAGCCACTGTATCAGTATGTGCCCGAGAGCGATGAGATTGGCTCGCACTCGAATCTGCTCGACGGAGACGCTCTCTTCACCCAGAGCCTCCTGCTGCTCAGCGATGGACTCGCCTCGGGAGCTCTGCTTGCCCAGTACGAGCTCATGTACCGCAAGAATCCCGATCTGGCCATCACAGAGGCGCGCAAGCCAGCGAATGCACCCAAAAATCGTTACCGCGACATTTCCCCCTGTAAGTGAATCCCTTTCATCCCCAGATCCCTTGTTGTAATGCATAAATCCTTGCAGATGACTGTACGCGCGTGTCGTTGGTTAATTCGCTGACGGGAGACTACATCAATGCCAACTATGTGAACATGGAGATACCGGGAGGCGTGGTGAATCGCTATATAGCCACGCAGGGTCCACTGGCCAGCACCACGACGGACTTTTGGCGCATGGTGCAGCAGGAGAGCAGCCATCTGCTGGTCATGCTCACCACAGTGATGGAGGCGGGTCGACAGAAGTGCCACCAGTATTGGCCAGTGACGGGGGATGAGCTGCAGCTGGGCGATGGCTTCTCGGTGCGTTGTCTCAGCGAGAAGCCCGACGAGACGGGCAGCTTTGTCTTTCGTGAATTTGTGCTGCGGGATAAGCACGAGCAGCGGCACATTCATCACATGCAGTATCTCGCCTGGCCGGATCACTGTGTGCCCTCCGATCCCAATCTGTTCCTCGAGTTCACAGAGCGTGTGCGCGCAGCACGCAATCGCACGTTGCTCCAGGAGATTGAGGAGAGTCTGAAGCAGGTGCGACTGCTCGATGCGGATGCCGACGAGAACGGCGGCCTCATGAGCGAACGCAAATGCGCGGCCAGCAATGGTGCCACTCCCGAGGACGAAACTCCAGTCTCCACCAGCGTGCATCAGTAAGAAATATACTTGATTCCATTCCGCTTGACAGTCCAGAGATTAATGTCTACCCTTTTGCAGATGCATTAGTGCCGCCAATCCGCCGGTGATTGTGCACTGCTCGGCGGGCATTGGACGCACTGGTGTGCTCATACTCATGGACACTGCCCTGGCGCTGATGGAGGCACGGGAGCCCGTCTATCCCCTGGATATTGTGCGCACCATGCGGGACCAGCGTGCCTGCATGGTTCAGAATGTGGTAAATCACCAGCTGCCATTGATTCTGGACGAATTCTAAAGATTTATTGGTATTTTCAGAGTCAATATCGCTTCGTGTGCGAATGTATTTGTGCCGCCTACATGAAAATCTCGCGAAGCAGCGCCGCCATCAATGACGACGACGATTGAATGGGCTTCTGCTGGCCTGCTCCAAGAGTTCTACTAGTGGACAATCTAAAATACACATCCTCCTGTCTATATATACAACTATATACATATGTATATCTCGTCTTGCGTGACGCCTTCGATTATTCTCAATCAATCAATCTTTATCAATTATTATACAAAAAATACTTATGATATCAATCTTATTGTTAGTAAAACCCGTAGAGACATACTAAATTCTTAAGTATCTATGCTTGCAATCATTATGTATATCATTACGATTATAATTATTACGTATTATGTATTATCATTATTGTCTATATATAATATTTAATAATCAACTCCACTCTGTACATGTCTGTCGCATATGGGCAATAATCCACGCAAGTGCTGCTGAAACAATTCTAAATTTTAAAAACAACACAACAAAGAGAACAAAACTACCTAATTCAAGTATACAAAACAAAACAAACAAAAAGCTAAAGCTGATTAAATAAAATGCATTATTTATTTATATCCCCCAAGTGGAAATGACAGAGAATATATTAATAAACAAACAAACAATAAGTTCGATAAATATAAAAAAGAAAAGTGAAGAGAAATGAGAAAGTAAAAACTGTTAGTATTTTAGCACCAAATTCAAATCGTATACATATATGTATTTATGCCGATAAAACAAAACTAAATAAATATATTACAAATGAAAGTTATTTATGTACTTATTGTTTTTAGCTGGCTTTGAAATCTTCACAATCAATATTCGGAGTAAATACATTTAAATTATTTGTTAAAGAGAACAATGGAAGCGCCCAGCAAAAATGGATCCACGACCGAGGAAATCGAAGTGGAAGAAACCGAGGACTTTCATGACCTGGAGGAGTTCAATGAGGACGATGTGGCGTCCGGCAGCAATGGCCAGAAGAAGAGCGAACGCTTTGTGGTGAAAAAGTGGGTGGCGCATGCCCATTGGTGCTGGGACGTGGCAGTGGACAATTGTGCCATCTGTCGCAATCACATCATGAATCTGTGCATCGAGTGCCAGGCGGATCCCAATGCCAACAAGGACGAGTGCACGGTGGCGTGGGGCGAGTGCAATCATGCGTTCCACTATCACTGCATTGCCCGCTGGCTGAAGACGCGTCACGTCTGTCCGCTGGACAACAAGGAGTGGGTCTACCAAAAATATGGCCATTAGTCAAATTTCGGTTCAAGTTGATGTGAATAGAATTGTGTATTTGTATTAAATCATTTGTTGTTTTTTTGGGTTAATTGATTGTGTAAATGATGACTGCGTTTCTAGGCCAGTTGTGGCTGCATCTCCTGATCCTGATCTTGATCCTGATCTACACCGAGTAGTTGCTGCGTCGTTGGTCGCACGCCGGAGAGCTGCTCCAGTTGGTTGAACAGCGTGTCCCGTTGCTCGGCCAGATTGGCGAATTTCTGTTGCAATTCCTTCTCTCGCTCCATTTGACGACGCACATCCTCCTGCAGCGACTCGAGGCGTCGCGGCACAGCGATGGCTTCCTGCTCGCCTAGAAACCGGAATGTGGACAGCGACAGGGAGTTTTGTTCGATCTGCGCATAGGTGTCTTGGAGCTGCTTGATCAGCACCTGAGCACGCGCCTGATATCCGCCAGTGAGGATCTTGAGTTTCTTCTCAATCTTGCCGCATCGCTTGGCCTCCTTGGCCATGTGACGGCGATTCTGCTCCAGTCGCTTTTCCGCCGACTCCAGGCGATCCTTTTTGCTGGCCAAATTGGCGCGTGTGTATCGATGCTGCGAGGGCAGGTAGAGCACCTGGCCGAGACACTCCTGCCACACCTGGGCGTAAACGTCCAGCGGCAGCTCGCCATGCGACATGCGCTCCTTCACCACATCCATTTCATCGGCCAGCATTTGCTTGGCATCCGCCAGCTCCTCCTCCGATATCTCCTCATACGGATTGGCTTTGAAGTAGCTATGCAGCTGCTCCAGCTTGTGCTGCGATTGACCCGGCACCGGATCCTTGACAGAGTCGTAAACTAAAAAGATAAAGTATATAGTAGATATTTTATTTGGGTAAGATCACTGCGGACGGCAGTCCGCGCTAGTGACGAAAGCAGCACGAAGGGTGCGAAAGGCGACTAGCATATATACACAGGAAGAATGGAAAATTTGCTATGACTGTCCGATCAGGTCGAGTTATATACCGATCGAAAGGTATCAATAAAACTTACAAATGTGCATACTAAGACTTTTGAAAACTCACCTGGTTCGTGAGATAAACAGGTGTAAGTGGGAGGGGCAAAATTTAAATGATTGGAGCAAATGGGGCCGTTGGAGCCTTTCTGATTTTTTTTATATTTTTTTACTATTCTAATGAAAAATACGCGTCGAATGACACCTCGATCCTCAAAATCCGACCACTGGTTCAAAAGATAATTAATTTTGAAATTTTTAGTGGCCTTCCGAAAATGAGATGAAAAGTCAGTTTGTCTGTTTGTCTGTTTGTCTGTTTGTCTGTTTGTTTGTTTGGATCAAATCGTTAATTTAGCTTAAAAGTTTGAATGAGGACTTGTTCCCGCCCAAAAATATAGAAACGTTTGTTCTACGACTTTTTCGAAAAATCGCTAGTTTAGCGGGAAATCGCTAAAAACCGCTAAAATTGAAACCCCTATAGCATCCAAACGATAGAAGCTACAGATGTGATATATACATCGTTGAAAAGGTATTTTGAAGGGCTTTTAGTCATACCTTCAAAGTTTTTTTTTTAAGTAAAAAGGTAAACAGCTACAGGTGAAAAAAGGTATTTTTTCCCACATTTTAGCGATTTAAGAAAAATCTACACATCAAATCACTTAAAAATATGTTATATGTTATAGGCAATTTTATTCCGCGTCTTTTGACATATAACACATATCTGTCAAAATTCGTTTGGGCAAGATATTACATATTAACTGAATATACCTTTTACCTTTACACTACTGCTTGTACATATGCAGTATGTACACTGCTTGCAGCGTAATGCGGAAATAAACTGCTTGCAAGTGGTGAATTCTTTTAGCGGCAGATAAATCATTTTATAATCAAAATATAGAAACGTTTGTTTTACGACTTTTTCGAAAAATCGCTAGTTTAGCGGGAAATCGCTAAAAAACGCTAAAAATGAAACCCCCATAGCATCCAAGCGATAAAAGCTACAGATGTGATCTATATATCGTTGAAAAGGTATTTCAAAGGGCTGTTAGGCATACTTTGAACTTTTTTAAGTTAAAAGGTAAACAGCTACAGGTGAAATAAGGTATTTTTTCCTACATTTTGGCGATTTTGAGAAAACGCTAGTAATGATTTTTTCTAATTTTGCATGTATGTTTGTAAAAGGAACTAGTGTTGCCAGACAGTTTGTTTTTGCTTGTACAAACAATAAACACCTTTTGACAAAGTTGTACCGTCAACAAATATTGCAATTCTCAAAATTTCTGATATATTACTCCAAAATTTCTGATATCTTATAAAAAAAACCTCTTTACGAGGTAAAAGTCTAGTGACGAAATCATTTTCATGCACCAAAATTTCTGATATCCAATTTTGTGACGAATAATATTAAGGTTTACTTATAAATTACTAAAAAAAAATATTGTCACTCGGCACTGCGCAAAAAATAAATATTTATTAGATATGAAGAAATTAGCGCAATGTGCCGAGTGACAATATTTTTTTTTAGTAATTTATAAGTAAACCTTAATATTATTCGTCACAAAATTGGATATCAGAAATTTTGGTGCATGAAAATGATTTCGTCACTAGACTTTTACCTCGTAAAGAGGTTTTTTTTATAAGATTTCATCTACTCACGCTGCATGGTGATCATCTCGTGCTTGATCAGCTCCTCGGCCTGCTGCTGCTCGGTCAGATTCTGTTTCTCCGACTGTGGCCGCAGGATCTTTGTGTTGACCTCGGTGGGACGCGGCAGACTGCGTTGTATGACCTGGGAACGTTTGGCCAGGTCGCGTTTACGTTGCGCCTCCTGTTCGGCGAGCAGACGTGCGTCCACATCGGCCTGATCTTCGATAGCGGGCTCGTGGCCCGTCTCCATGGCTTCACTGTCCTCCTGCTCCGGCACCACAATCTCATAGTCATTGCGGGGAGCCGGCAAAGTGGCCAGTCCTTCTCTCAGCGTCGACTTGAGCTGCTTCTGGTAGTTCTTGAACAGAGCTGGCGTCTCAGTGACGCCCATGCTCTCCTCGGCATTAATGCTCAGCTTGTCCCGCACAAAGGCAGGTGTCGTGGCACTGCCAACAGCTCCAGTCTTCAGCACGGGCACCAGAGCTCCCGATGCAGGTGTCAGGAAGCCAGCGGGCGTGGCAGCACCGCCGCCTTCACGTTGCGTGCGAAAGGGCGTGGCAATGACGGTGTTGGGCGTGGCAATGGCCGCCGCTTTGGGCAGCACGCCGGAGAAGTCGGATTCGTGCAGTGGCGTGTTGAGGCCGCCCTTCAGCGGAGTCTCCGTGTGCGTCAGCGCCATCATGTTCTGGGCCTCCTGCATAATGCGATCCGTGTAGGGCGCCGGCGTGCGAGGAGTGGCAGTCACTTGGGGCGTGATGGAGTAATCGGCCAGCAGAGCATCCGTCGTCTCAATGCCACTCTCGCCAGCAATCTCCTTGGCCATCTCGCTGGCACGGCCCAGCTTGACCACCTGCTGTAGCTCCATATCGGAGATTTGAGGCGTAGGCAGCACCAGCTTGGAGCGCTTACGCTCCGGCTCCATGTTCTGCAACATGGCTGTGGGAACCTCGTTCTCCTTGCGCTGCTTCAGCTTCTGCTTGTCGCGTTTCCGTTCGCGTTCCTCCTTCTCGGAGCGCAGTTCACCGTCCAGATCCTGCTGCCGCATCTTATTAAAGTCTGGTTCCTGCTTCTGCAGGTGCTCCTCGGAGGTGTCATAGAATCCAGCTGCCGGTCGCTTCTCAAAGGGAATCTCCGCATTGTAGTCGATGCCTTTAATGCGCTTCCGGTTGCCACTGCCGATGCCAGCGGCCCGCAGTTCGCGACGCTTCTGTAAAGTTGCCAGACGACGCGCCTCCTCGAGCTGCTTCTCGCGCGCCTTGCGCTTTGCCTTCTTGCCCTGGGTATTGGCAAGGCGGGCACGCGCTTCCGACAGCATTTCCAGCTCATCTTCGTCCATGTCCTTGGGATCGGGACGGGCAGGCTTTGTCTCCGGATTGGGATCAATTTCACCGGGCTTCAGCTTGCGCGGATCGTCCATAGTGTCCTCCCCGTCCTCCTTGCGTTGCGCCTGGTCGCTGTAGAGTTTAAAATGAATAGATGGCAAAGAAACTTAGCATTTGTACTTACAGCAGATACTCGTAGCGCTCCAGGCATTGTGCTGCAGTGCGTCCAATAATTGGCGCTATTGTGCGCCACTGCGTCGGCATCAACTTGGCCAGATGCAAAAGCTTCTCATCTTCCTCGCGGGACCATTCGGTTTTCTTGATGCTCGGATCCAGCCACTCGTACCAACGTGCCTTGCACTGCTTCGCCGACTTGCGATGCAGCAATGAGGCAATGCGGCTCCATTGATTTTTGCCATATTTCATGACAGCCGCCTTGAGAATTTCATCCTATAGGAGAAACAGAGGCAGAGAACGCGTGGTTTGATTTAAACTAAATAGCAAATGCTTGGCACCTACCTCTGTATTGCGCCAGACGCCGCCTTTGATCATTATACGCGGCATTTTGTCGCCTTATTTATTAATAAACTGTAGTTACAAGAATTTTCTTAATTTTTTTGAAAACACATAAAAAGTTTTGCACGGCTACCGCTAGTGATGGTCCAAATGTAATCGTATCCATCGAGCGATAATTACAACGCAGTGCAACTCTAGCTAAAAAGTACCAAATATATCGATATGCTTGCCAAGTGTTTGTGACGTCATTGTTGACTAGATTTGTATATTATATTACGAACTGCTTTTTTGTCCTTGGGCCGCGCCGGCTGGCTCATCGGTACTCAGGGAGAGTCCCATCCCTGGCCCGCAGTCCGTAGCAATCGATAACCATACCGATACACACAACAGCTGTAACGAGACGGACTTTACAACACTACAGGAAAAACTCTACAGCCATCAACAAAATAGACAACAAAAGGTAAGTAAAACTCAACAAAATCAACAATAACGAACACTAATCCACCTCTCGTCCAAACAGGATCCCGGTTCCGGACCCGGCGTACCCGCCCTGCCTGAGATGACCACCTCTCTGTCATCTCCCACTGTTGGTCCACCAATGGACCTACTGCATCATGTGCTGGCCTCCAAATTTCTCCCTCCCCCTATATCAATAACTTAGCCGGACATTTCAATCAGGTGAGTACATTGTTTATATTTATATTATTCCTTATATAAACGACATTACTTTTACATTCTTAATTTTCCATACAGGTACGTACATTTACATCGTTTTACTTCTTGAACGACTGGCAAATAAACGGACAGACGAGGAACAATGCAAATTGAACTCAACGGCAAAAAAAGGCGATTCACACAAAGTGTCTGCAGCATCATGCTGCTGCCAAACGCAGTGAGATACGTGTCAATAATTATAGATATATATATATATATATATATAAATGTGTTCGTTTGTAATACGTGTAATATTTTCTGTAAATGTGAATAGTGATTAATGTATCGCTTAAAGCTACCTTGACCTGCCTAAAGAGCTCTCTGGGTGGTGAAGGGGCGATATATGTGTGTTAGGTTTAAGATGTGGCAACTTATATGTATGTATATGTATTGGCAACGATGTTTTTTTTTGTAAATGCGTGTAATTATGAAAATAATCTCGGTATTCGTATTGTTCCTGTTCTGTTCGTATTTTGATTTTACATTCGCTTTGATTATGTCTAAATTTTAATCCACTTGTTCTTTCGTTTCTTTTCAGATTTTTACTCTTCTTTTGTTTTTAAATTTAAATATAAGTTTTGCTTTAGCCTGTTAAATTATTAATTAAGTTTTTTCTTTATATTGTAGGACAAATTAATTCTTTGAATATTGTCAATAAAGCTGACTATTTTGTAATAACCTATATACATATGTTCGACAATACTGGGTATTTATTTTTAGCGGCAGGAAGAAGACGACTCTATTTCTTCGGCGGTTCGGAGATTGAAGGCGTTGTGCTATGGCCACGGATATGCGGCGGGGACAAGAGGAACGGACTCACTCAATAATGGCCACTGGTAGTTTCCTGCTCCCTCGCTCTGCTGCTGTCTGAGCCGGGGCTCGGCTTGCCGCCACGGGTGCCTCTCGATGCTCCGAGGTCCAGGAGTCACATACGCACGGCCAGCTCAGTACTGATCTTGACGACGAGCGTGGCGTCTTCTTGGCCAAGTGCGGCACAAAACCTCGAACCGACACAAGAGCAATGGTGCTACACCGTTGATGGACACTATTCGCGTAGGTGTCTCGGAATCGTTCGATTGAGAAATCTGCGGCTCGACACAGGCGAAACTCCCATTCAAGGTTCGGGGCGACACAAATAGTGAACCAAGAATTTCTGGGGCGGCACGAGGCACGGAAACTGACTCAGGAAAATTAATATTTTTAAATATATATTAACCAGCGAAAAGGCCTCCGCCTTTGACCGCAGTCAATGTCGAACTCCCTCTTCAATTTTGGCAGCAACGTGTTTCATGAAAAAGTTCCTATTTCTTCATTCTCCAATTTTAAAACACCGTTGCTGCCAGTGTACTATGCTGCTTGGTCAGGGGCATGAGGGGCTGCAGCTTATATTTGCCGTCTCGCTCTACATTTTCTCTCTCTCAGAGCGAAACGGGCCATTTTGCCTAGAGTCAGATAAAATCCCAGAGTCGCCACCTCCTCCTAATCTTTCCCGCCAAAAACTATCGATATCTTATAATTTAAACAAAAATAACTTAATATATCGGCCGTGCCGATACTAAAATAAATACAAACATCGCGCTGGCACAAACGATAAAACGTGTACATAACAATACCCCCCCCCAAGATCGTTTGTGACCAGCCGGCACCTAACGCAGCGCCCAACGTAGGCTACACCCACGATGAGACCCTGCTCTACCCACTGAGCTAGCCAGGATCCCAACAAAAGGTCTGATCTCGTACTCCAGTGAACCACTCATCTGGATGCCTTTTCCACACTTCACGCTCTCGGCGCTCTTGTAGGTGCAAATCTCTTGTACCGACAAGGTGCTTCGCAGGTGGATCAGTGACCAGCCTTCGACTACTGGACAAGAAATCCGCATCAGGGTGATATTGTTCCTCGCTCTCTTGACTCAACCTTACCAACTCTGGGGGCGTCGCCATGACTCTTTCGAGCTCCGCGCTATGCTCCGTCGGTTTGATCACCTCGTTGATGAGTTGCATCATCTCGAGGAATCCTGCCCTGATCTCTTCGTGGAGTGCATCACTAATGCCCGCCCGTAAGGAATACCTATACGTCTCATGGGCTTGAGCAATTGCTGCGTTTATTGACGAAGTGACCACACTGTCCATAATTCCTAATCCTTATTCTATTCTTCCATAAATAATAATAAATAACATTAATAATCCTAAACAAATCCTTATTAATTCTGACACTAAACAAATTTAATAAATACAAAACGTAAACAATACCCAGTCGGACTTAACAAAAAAAAAAAAATACCCAACAGAACTTACGATACTGAATAAGTACATGCGACACTTAACTAAATACTAACACTACAAAAAAAATAAATACTAAATCTTGCTATAAACACTTACGATACCTAACAAATCCTGACACTAAATATACAAAAATAAATATAAATAAATAATTCCTATCTTTATCTTCTTACAGCAAATACTTCCACTAACATCGGGGAGAGAAAAAAAAAATACACAGGCGGACCAACACTTTTCTACGCACAATTTGGACAGTGGACAAACATTTAAGCATTTGTCAAATGCTCAGTTCGTCACTTGAGTGACGAACGGCATTTGAGGAACGCTAACTGAACTTTTCAGCTATTTGGCTAATGTCGCGCCTCTTGTGACCATTGGTGCATGCTGTGTGACAGGTGCGGCGCAGGATCGGTTCCGTACCGTCCTGGGTCACCTGCCTCCGAGGCTCTACAATAACCACGGCCAACATACATCCAACGCGAACACAGAACGAGACAAAACAAATAGTAAGTATACAAAATAAATAAATAACATCAAACAAACTAACCTAATATCACAATTGGTATCACAGAACTAAACTATCATCGCGGCTACTACCAAGCTATGGTGCAGACGCTACATTCTCGTACTGCGACCAACCGCAACAAGAGAATCCTCCGATGCCAAAAGGAATATCGAGGCTTACTGACACATCGTCGTGCTTCCCGGACTCCTCTACACTCTCTGCGCGATTATGGGCCACCTTTTGTGCCGCATAAGACTTCAGAGGTGAGTGGGTCCTAAAGCCGAGTGAAAAAAAATCGTGTAACGACACAGTTAAATTTATATTTTTTTTTGAAATAGACACAACTTCAGAGAAGCCGTAAACTGCTTTCAATTGGGCGCCATATTATTACGAACTGCTTTTTTGTCCTTGGGCCGCGCCGGCTGGCTCATCGGTACTCAGGGAGAGTCCCATCCCTGGCCCGCAGTCCGTAGCAATCGATAACCATACCGATACACACAACAGCTGTAACGAGACGGACTTTACAACACTACAGGAAAAACTCTACAGCCATCAACAAAATAGACAACAAAAGGTAAGTAAAACTCAACAAAATCAACAATAACGAACACTAATCCACCTCTCGTCCAAACAGGATCCCGGTTCCGGACCCGGCGTACCCGCCCTGCCTGAGATGACCACCTCTCTGTCATCTCCCACTGTTGGTCCACCAATGGACCTACTGCATCATGTGCTGGCCTCCAAATTTCTCCCTCCCCCTATATCAATAACTTAGCCGGACATTTCAATCAGGTGAGTACATTGTTTATATTTATATTATTCCTTATATAAACGACATTACTTTTACATTCTTAATTTTCCATACAGGTACGTACATTTACATCGTTTTACTTCTTGAACGACTGGCAAATAAACGGACAGACGAGGAACAATGCAAATTGAACTCAACGGCAAAAAAAGGCGATTCACACAAAGTGTCTGCAGCATCATGCTGCTGCCAAACGCAGTGAGATACGTGTCAATAATTATAGATATATATATATATATATATATAAATGTGTTCGTTTGTAATACGTGTAATATTTTCTGTAAATGTGAATAGTGATTAATGTATCGCTTAAAGCTACCTTGACCTGCCTAAAGAGCTCTCTGGGTGGTGAAGGGGCGATATATGTGTGTTAGGTTTAAGATGTGGCAACTTATATGTATGTATATGTATTGGCAACGATGTTTTTTTTTGTAAATGCGTGTAATTATGAAAATAATCTCGGTATTCGTATTGTTCCTGTTCTGTTCGTATTTTGATTTTACATTCGCTTTGATTATGTCTAAATTTTAATCCACTTGTTCTTTCGTTTCTTTTCAGATTTTTACTCTTCTTTTGTTTTTAAATTTAAATATAAGTTTTGCTTTAGCCTGTTAAATTATTAATTAAGTTTTTTCTTTATATTGTAGGACAAATTAATTCTTTGAATATTGTCAATAAAGCTGACTATTTTGTAATAACCTATATACATATGTTCGACAATACTGGGTATTTATTTTTAGCGGCAGGAAGAAGACGACTCTATTTCTTCGGCGGTTCGGAGATTGAAGGCGTTGTGCTATGGCCACGGATATGCGGCGGGGACAAGAGGAACGGACTCACTCAATAATGGCCACTGGTAGTTTCCTGCTCCCTCGCTCTGCTGCTGTCTGAGCCGGGGCTCGGCTTGCCGCCACGGGTGCCTCTCGATGCTCCGAGGTCCAGGAGTCACATACGCACGGCCAGCTCAGTACTGATCTTGACGACGAGCGTGGCGTCTTCTTGGCCAAGTGCGGCACAAAACCTCGAACCGACACAAGAGCAATGGTGCTACACCGTTGATGGACACTATTCGCGTAGGTGTCTCGGAATCGTTCGATTGAGAAATCTGCGGCTCGACACAGGCGAAACTCCCATTCAAGGTTCGGGGCGACACAAATAGTGAACCAAGAATTTCTGGGGCGGCACGAGGCACGGAAACTGACTCAGGAAAATTAATATTTTTAAATATATATTAACCAGCGAAAAGGCCTCCGCCTTTGACCGCAGTCAATGTCGAACTCCCTCTTCAATTTTGGCAGCAACGTGTTTCATGAAAAAGTTCCTATTTCTTCATTCTCCAATTTTAAAACACCGTTGCTGCCAGTGTACTATGCTGCTTGGTCAGGGGCATGAGGGGCTGCAGCTTATATTTGCCGTCTCGCTCTACATTTTCTCTCTCTCAGAGCGAAACGGGCCATTTTGCCTAGAGTCAGATAAAATCCCAGAGTCGCCACCTCCTCCTAATCTTTCCCGCCAAAAACTATCGATATCTTATAATTTAAACAAAAATAACTTAATATATCGGCCGTGCCGATACTAAAATAAATACAAACATCGCGCTGGCACAAACGATAAAACGTGTACATAACAATTATAATTTAAATAAAATCTCCAAAAAAAAACTAAATTGCTTTAAATTAAATTAAATTTGAAATTTTAATAAATTATTAGCTTAAAATATTTGAGTTTACCTATATTGTGGCAATAATTTTTAAATTGAAAAGTATCGATATGCGACGTTGGTATTTTTTAAGCTGTTTTTCGATAGACTTATTGCAGCTCTAGTATGCAATTGTTTCGTTGTTGCTGTTGTTGTTATCAGATGTTTTGATATGATATCAGATCAGTTTTTGCCACTGCTTTTTGTCAGCGAAATGAAATGCGAAAATAAGAAGATGCAGCAATAAAACGAAACGATTCCAAATGCATTACAACATGAACGACGCGGATGTGGCGTTCTCGAGCTTCTACAGCACCGTGGGCAACCAGGTGAGCACTTTTTGCCAGTTGTTATGTTTGTTGTTGTTCCCAGTGAGAGTTGATCTCGCCATGCGCCCGTTGTGGTTGTCGTTGTTGTTGTTTAGCTGCAGCTTCACAATGCCGATCTCTCGCTGTCCACGCCGATACACTCCCTGGATCACGACAATTTCACCGGTTTATTTGACGACGACCAAGCTCTGTTAAATATTCCAATAACAACGACAGCAGCGACATCATCTTCGCACAAAGGGAACGCGGGAGGAGTTGCCGAGACTACGTGCATACCCTTTGTGCAGATCCACACGACAGACCTGCAGCAACAGTCGGAGCCGGGCCGAAGTTATCGCAATGGATTCCGACGGAAGACAGCCGAAATCAAATCGGAGGCGGAGCTCATCAAATCCGAGCTGGCCGAGGCGGCGGCCAAGGAACGCATCAATGCCACGCCCACGCCTCCCACATCCAAGGCGATATCGATAGGCGGCGATGTCTGTGCAGACACAGACACAGTGCTGGCGACACCTCTCAACAAGTGTCCCAACTGTCCGTTCCTCAGCCTGTGCCAGGTGCGGACACAAACCCACATCAGCGGCTGTTTTGGCCTCGATGCGCAGAGACGCATCCAGTGTCCAGGTGAGCATTCAACTAGAGTAATATAAATGACAGAAATAAAGCCTTTAACTGTAGTCGGAGTCACGACTTACTCTTACCTCTTAATTAATCAATGCTGCTTTGCAGGCTGTGCGAATGTATTCTACAACTTGGACGTGCTCAATCTGCATCTCAGTGAGGATCATGAGCTGGAGCCTCAGGAGATATCCACGCTGCTTCAGTCGCTGAAGTTAACTGGCCAGCCCAATGAGACGACCGCCAAGAAGACGCAACTGGCGCCCACGAAGAGTCGCATCTTCATCAAGAATGTCGACTGTCTGCGGGAGCCGTTACGGGAACAGGATGTCAACCAGTTGTCCGATTTTCTGCCACTCTTGTCATCGCCGCCAGATGGCAGCGCTGGGAATATACTCGACCTGCTGGATGACGTTGCTGATGTGGAGGCAGTGAATCAGCAACAGCAACTGCATCAACCACAACAGCATCAGCAACTACAACAAGATACAACGATAAATGTCCAAAAGCCACCAGGTCAAAAGATATCCATCAAGAGCGTCGATGTGCTGAGGGAGCCAGCATTGTTGCCCTTTGACTTTCAGCTGCCCAGCGCTGTGGATCAACAGCAGCAGCAGCAACAGTTGTCGCAGCTGCCACAGTTGCCCACGCTGATGATGCCCAACAATATGCTGGACGTGGAGCCGGAGAAGCCACGTCAGCCCAAGATCTACATACGCAATGTGGACATTTTAAAGGAGCCCATGCTGTTGCCTGGCATGGGATTCAATGGAATCGCCGCTTCCAGTGTCGCCAGTCCCGTGGAGATATTTCCCGCCGAAACGCTGCTAACGCCAACGGGTCCAGTTGGTCCGTTGCCTGGATTCGAGCCCGCTCTGGCGCCGCTGGCCAACATGTGCGCCGAGGCATTCAACTTTGAGTCCGTGCTCAGCGGTGCAGGCACCGCCAGCAGCGTCAGCAGCAGCAACAACTTTAGCGCCCTCGACCTCGACTTTGGTGTGGACTTTGAGCACAGTGTGCCGCTGGTAACGGAGCCAACGCCACCGCCAGGACCAGCGCCACCGCCACCACCACCACCGCCGCTGCCTGCACCGCCAATGGCCAGCGGCGAGCAACTGACTGATTTGAGCATAATACAACAGGATGAGCTCAACAGCTACTTGCCAGTGAATGCTCATCCAACACTAACAGCAACAACAACAACAACAGCGGCAGCGTCGACAACATCCAAGCAAAAGATCTTTATCAAGAACGTGGATATATTGAAGGCACCACAACGTGGCACGTTGCATCTGCGCACTGTGGACGAGCTCAATCTGATGAATCGCAACGAGGTGGAGCACCTTATTGTGCCCAACCGAGAGCCGTTGCCCCTGGAGCTGCCGCTGAGTGCGCCGGCAACAACACTGGAGTCCTCCCTGGTCGACTTCCATCAGCAGCCACAGGGATCGGCGCCTTCCTTGAGCTACGATGACAGCTACGATTTGGCCGAGGATCTGGAGTGTTGGCCCTGGATGGAGGAGGCGGCGACAGTTGGAGTTGCACCGGAGCAGGAAACGGGAAACAGCTCGCAGCTGGAGTTGCCGCACAATGCCGAGGATATACTCATCAAGGATTTCCCCCAGTTGTACGCGTCGCAGACGCCAGACGTGGCCACCGTGCCACCTCCACCTCTGGTGCCCGTCACAGCCTCTCCAGCGACGACTGCGAGTGCCACAGCCACTGACAATCTGAGTGGTCCGCCAGTGCCGCCACTGGTGCCGTTGGCAGCCGAAGCTCCGGCCGAGAAACCCGCTCGCATCTATGTGGCCAACAACCTGTTGCCCGCCGCCGTTGAGCCACCGCTGCCGGGTGGCACCTCCGTGCGTGGTCGTCCCTACGGTGCCAAGCAGGCGGGTCAGGCCAAGCGACGTCCGGCACAGGGAGCTGCCCAGACGCTGGAGGGTGGCAAGTGCACTGTGGAGGGTTGTATGTTCCGGTTCAAGTCGCCGACGACTCTGGAGTACCATGGACGTTGTCACAACGGAGCTCTGGGCTCGGCACAGCCGATGATCTGTCCGGAGTGCAGATCGACGCAGTTCAGCAACTGGAATTGCCTGCACACGCATCTCTGGCGCACACATGAGATCGATATGGAGCTGTACTGCTGTCAATTGTGCAGTTTTAAGACGCCCATCTACTCGCGGCTGGTCAACACCCACGCCAAGATCCATTCCGAGGAGCGCAATTACAAGTGCGAGCAGTGCGGCAAGGGATTCAAGAACACCAAACAGCTAAAGAACCATCGGCGACTCCATCGCACTCAGGGGCTGGGCATGGCCAAGTCCAGTGGAGCGGAGGAGCAGGCAACAACTCCGACTCCCACTCACACTCCGCACACAACTCCGACGTTGCATCGTTGCGAGGATTGTGGTGCCGCCTTCAAGCATCGGAAAACGTTGCGCGAACATCTCTGCAAGCAGCGCAACGAGCAGCCCCAGTGCACCAGTTGCCAGGTAAGATTGCGAGACTCCATTCCGCCGCACAGTGCTGCCATTTTAGCTAGAAAATCTGGCTAGAAATAGATGTATAGATATTACAAGCGACAGGGCTGCCATTTTAGCTAGAAAATCTGGCTAATTTGCAGGCTATTAATTTTATATAATTGAGGTATATAAATATTACAAGCGACAGTGTTGCCTGTTTAGATAATCTGGTTAGAAATCTGTCTATTTTTTTTTAAATATTTGTCAGATAAACTTAATATTCCTTAAAAAATTCATATATTCTTTGTTGAAAATATATTTTATTTTAATTGAGGTATTTGAATATTTAAATGCTATTTTGGAATAATTATACAATTTATTCGATAAGATAAGATAATTCAAAGTCATTAAAATTAAGAGTGTTATCTCTTTTTTCTTACTACTAAACTAAAATACAAATACAAAGTTCAAGTGCATCTACAACAACATCAGCAATATTTGGATTATTTGTGCTCAGCGCCTGTTTTTGTTTATTTTTGTTAGGCTCAAATATTTGTATGCTTTTTGCATTTTAGGAAATTTATAGCTCTTTTTTTGAATGATCACTTAAAATTGTTTTATTAACTCCCATGGTTATTTCAGCGCGTCTTCAGCTCGAAGAGCAGTCTCAAGCTGCACATGCGCAGTCACCAGACCAACAAGCGCTTCAAGTGCGAGAAGTGCGAGTTTGAGGCAAACGATCACAATTCCTTTCGACGTCATCTTGCCACACATCGGGATCCCAAACGCTATGCGTGTCCACACTGCGACTTCAAAGCCATACAGAGCACTGCGTATCGGGTAAACTTAAGATTTACTTTCAATATTTCACTTTTTTAATGAACGTTTTCAACTTGCAGATACATCTAGAGAAGCGGCATCCGGAGCAGGAGCTGTCCACTATTATATACAAATGTAACGTGTGCAATTTTTCCAGCATCAATCGTGGCCTGCTGCTGGTCCATCAGGCCAAACATGAACCAGCTCCAGTTGAATCTTCAAAGATCAAGGTGAAGAGCAGCCTGCTGCTCGCACATTCCAAGGAACAGGATAAAGTGGCTTTTCTGCCGCCAGACAGCGCTCTGAATGCCTAGAATTTTGTATATAACTATCAGATTTATATATTATATATAGCATATGGTTTTGTACAAATGGAACACACAAAGTGCCGTCGTGTCACGGGGTTGTCACAAGTTGAAGTGTAGTTTATAGATAATTTTATACCAAAATTACATATGCCAATGTTAGTTATGTCTAGAAATTTTCCAAATCTTTTCAAACAATGCGATTTAACTTAGTTAAGTCGAATCGATTCAATGAAATCTATGTAAATACTACAAGTAAGTGTTTTTTGTGATCTGCCTTCAAGCAAAGTTCGTTAAAATTGCTTAATAGAAAGTTTGAAAAGATTTTGTCATCTTCGGAAACCATCGAAGATTTGTTGCTTTTCATTTGATTGTCAAGATCTTTTGAGTTTCTCCGAATCATCTGTATATTGTATAGTTATAAGCATTTATTGATAGGATGATTTGCTTTGTTATTGTAAATATGTATATCGAACAAAAAAACTATATAATATATATTTCGTAAATTTAAAACAAACATTTATTTTGAAAATAACGGACAACCGTAAAAAGTTGGTAGATTTGAAAAGGTAATGTAAAGAAATAGGTGCAAAAAATGCTAAAACAAACAAAATTTTGTGATTTTAGTCATTTAATAATTTTTAAAATCTTTTGAATATGTCTGAAAATAGTTAAAATATCAACAGTGTTGCACAATGCTCTGAATACGTGCACGAGTCTTTTATGTTCGGAATTACAAAGACGTCAGTTCTCTCTTGTTTATGAAGCGTCAGATACAACAGTCGGGCTGTGCAATCTTTTAAGTCGCGCTTTAGCAGTCGATCGGGTAGCAAGTTTGTCGCGTATTCCAAAGATTCGACTTGTATATTATATATACTATGCATAAAGTACATACTACTTTTAAAAAGATACAGATTTGGAAGTAACTAAGTGGTAAACGTGTATCAGTGATAAAACAAAACTTATCTAGTATTGCATCTTGTGGACAAACTAATCTAACTATAACTGTAACCTGCATAACCATAACCTCAAAGTTGAAAGGTGATTTTTAAGGTTATAATTTGATCATTCAGATAATCGAGAGTTTATCACACTGTTGGCCCCGACATTGCGTGATTAAGCATTAGACTGGACTGGACAAGACAACTATGCAAACTAGTTAGTAGCTGTCAGTTGAGAGTACGCAACTGAAAGATACCCTGTAAATACTTTTACGATATCGTTGCGTATGTAGCCGACAAATTACAAATTACTGGCCAATTTAATTTCGTAGATCAGAAATAAATGGAAACCGATTACACTAACTTCAGTATACCCCATATTACAAACTTTTATTAACCTTGTTGCACTTGGGAAAATTGTATTTTAAAAATACAATCATATTTTTAACATTACACACTGGTTTCTGACAATGAGATTGCACAACTTGCCTTTGAAGCGCCACAGTTATCCTAATACCCTGTAGTTCTGATATTAGTCCCTGGGTCGTTCATGCTTATATTCGTTTTAATTAAAAAAAATTACAAATTTTCGTAATTTATTAATTTCTAATGCAGTATCAGGTAAAGTTATATTGCTTTTCTTGGCTAGTCATTGCTTTAACAAGTTTATTTGTATTTTTCTTGGGTATACAAATATGAATGAATGATTTCAAGTGAATCACGGTTCTTATAAATATATATATAGTATACAAAATTTCCAGTATTTATTGTGCGGAGCATAAGAGATAAGAATAATGTCGGTTGAATCACCATAAAAATGCTGAACTTTTACCTAATCATTTATTTATATTTTCTAGTGTTTTTTTTTAAGTTAGTTTTCAAACTACTGCAGTTGGCAATATAACAAAGAAAACAAGGAAGACTACATAAAAATCACACAATACTTTTTAAGCTATTGTGGAAACAGGAAAGCAAGGTTCTTATCAAAATTATAAGACACTTTAATTTTTTTTAATATTTTTTATAATAGGCCATTTAGCTAAGAAAAAAAACACAAAAACAAAAAGTAAGTTTACTTCATAAACAAATACTAAAGTTTTTCAACACCTTTTATTTCTAAATATTAAGTGTTATTACTTATTTTTAAAATAATAACAAAAGGTGGAGATCAGTCAAGACGATATTTGGATATTAAAACCTTCACAAAATTAAGAAAATAATATCAAATGTATCTTCAAAGGGAGAGACTATAGTCCTATAGGAATGTCCTTAATAATTACAATGTTTATAAATCAGGGATTATACTATAAATGCATTCGAATAATTGTAGATTCTTGTAGGGGCAGACAAATATAACCTGTACAAAATGTGGATGCTCTATCTTCTGCTCACCGTAAGCATCACAAAAGCCGAAATTCCCGACTGCGATTACTTTGACACTGTGAGATTGACGGAGAGTAAGCAGTTTAAAAATGGCTCGTATCTGTACGAGAAAGTGATAATTCCTAAGGAACAAACTGGAGAATATGATTACGAGATTCTGGCGGATGGAGAAAGGGTGGATGTGCCAAAGCATCTGAGAGGATGTGCCTGTAAGCTGGGCACCTGTATAAGATTCTGTTGCCAGAAGAATCTGATGCTAGTTAATGATGAACGCAGGTGTAGTGGAGACATAAGCAAAATGGTGGATTTTGATTTTTTCGTGGACCTAGCTCTGCCCAATGGCAGTCGCGTGAGGAAACATTTAGTGGATGAGTTAATAATACAGGAGGATTTGCCAGTGCCCTGTTCTGGACACTTTTACCTCGATGCCAGTCAATACGATGGAGATGGATTCACTTTATTCGAGGTTCGTTTGAGATTTTGCTTATAGACTAATTGAAATTTAAAAATAAGACATTTTTAAGGATGGAACTCTACTACGCGAATTTGATAATACCACGTTGTCCAAAGGGGAGTATTGTATGCAGCCGCATCCGATCCGAAGTTCGGGCAGCGACAATATGGTCACCCTAGTGCCGCACTTCTGCGAAGATCCCCCTCCAAATCCATGGCCAAGCACTATATGTATGTATATGTCATGTTTATAATCACTTCTTTGACCAATTTCAATATATTTCAGTGCTGATTCTGACCATTATCTGCCTGATTCTCACGATTATCGTATATCTGTCGCTGCCAAAATTGCGGAATCTTCACGGGATTTGTTTCGTATGCTACTTGGTCTGTTTACTGGTGGTCTATATGTTGCTTCTTTCCGACAAATGGAAGTGGATTATTTCCATAAAGGCCTGTCAAGCAAATGGTCTGAGAGAATCAAATCTAAAATCTTCATCTTCATCTTAATCGAATTCTCCAATTTTACACTAGGTTACATTGGGTATTTCGCAGTAATGGCGGGATTTCTCTGGTTAACTGTCATCAGCTATGATCTATGGAACAGTTTTCGGAGCAAAGTCAACAATATTCAACAATATACGCCCAAGTATCGGTTCGGGATCTATAGCATCTATGTCTGGGGAGTGGCTGCAGTTCTAACCACAATTGTGATTATCATGGATCACACTCTGGATGCAGATAATGAGGATCATTTGCCTTGGACACCAGGAGTAGCACTCTATAACTGTTGGATCAAAAGTGAGTCGATCAATTGTAATACTGATGGACTGATAGATTCACAATCACTTTCAGCCGATGACTGGTCTGCGATGATCTACTTCTATGGCCCAATGTCACTGCAGATCATTTTCAATCTAATTATGTTTGTTCTGACGGTGAGATCAAGTATCTTTAAATTATATTTATTATTTATATATATTTTTGGCAGGCGGTTTATATTCTGCAAGTCATGGAGGAGACTAATGTGGCACGACAGGAACGCCAAAATCGCCTCAAGTCTGATAAGCAGACGTAAGAAATTGACTTGAATTCGATTATATTATATTTGAACTATTTCATTTGTTTATTTCAGTTACAGTTTGTTTGTACGTCTCTTCGTCATCATGGGTGTAACCTGGGCCTTTGAAATCTTCTCGTATCTATCACAAAACAACGAAATTCTGGAAATTATATTTTTACTCTTCGATTATATCAACTATGCCCAGGGTATAATCATATTCATCTTGTTCGTGCTGAAACGTAGTGTTTTAAAACTATTTTCGGATCGGTAAGTATTTCCCGAGCTATTGATAAAGTCTGAAACACGTTGTATAATGGGGTTTCTACACTTTATTGCAAAGTCTAATGGGTATAGAATCAACATCTGATGATGAAGATGAAGAGATTGTACTTCAAGAAAGGGAAGGAGAATTGACGAGAAGAGACGTCGTTCCAAGTATTTTAAATTAGGTAAAAAAAACTGGCTTCTAATTTACTTTCATCTGTTTGTTTCTTGGTGTCTGTTGATTGTCGCATTTTTAAATTAAAAATTAATAATAATTCTCCATACTAACGGTGATTGCTATGCACTTTCTTGGTTTTTCTCCGCTCGGTGTGGGTGCTTTGTGTTTTACTCATATATAGTTAAATTAATATACACATTAAATTGTTTCTTTCAGCGTTTGTCGAAGGCAAAAAAGTACCCAAAGTACTGCAATGAGTTCCACAAAGAGTTCTTATTTGAGATCGAGCTCTTCGAGAATTTCTAACAAGACGATTCTCAAGTCCGAGGGAAGTGAAATATATTTTATGAAGAAAACTCAGTCTCCAATTTGTACAAAGAAATTATGATTCTAAGCTATTAACATTATGTAGATAAAAGAAAACAATTAAAGTAAATGAGTTATTAAACCAAAGTCTTAGATTTCCTTCCACAAATTCAAGCTGTGAGTTGTTCCTAATTTATTAGAGATGCTTTCTTAATTTTGAGAGGCCTGAAAATTAGTGTATGACGCCTGTTTCTAAATTATTTGCTCAGTTCACTGTGATTATGCGAGTAAGTACATATCATTATTATCCAACACTTTAAGGTATTATTTATTTAAATGCAGGCTGGCGATAAAAACACGCAAAGGCCAAAAGGGTCCTATAAAAGGACATGAATTGGGTAAGGACTTGTACAGATAATAATGGATAAGTTGCTGCGAGCAAGTCAACGTGTTCTGCCCTCAAATGCGGCTGAGGGCCGAATTGGATCCATTGAGTTGAATTTGTGGCTGGCTCAGTTGGTTGGGCTGCCTCTTCTTGGCCTGAAGCAGGAGACGCGTCTCCAGAGGATCTGGATTACATCACTTGGAGCAATCGTGCTTTTCTCACTCTTTTGGTATGTCATTTTCGAGCTATACGATCTGTGTCTGAATTGGCAAGACCTCGACATAATGACACAGAATCTTGTGTTGTCTTTGACTCATGCGATGTATTGGTTAAAGGTGAGCTCCAAACTATAACTAAAATCAGCCCAAATGCTCTTAAACAATTTACATTATTAGGTTTTCAACACCTTCTATCACTATGAAAATCTAAAGCATATTGTTCAGAAGTTGAGTGCCATCACTCGAGCCTGTGTTTTATCCCAGAAGCAAACGGAAACTTTTCATAAGGCTGAAATGGAAAGCAAGCTGGTTATGCTCATGTATTTTCATCTTGTACTGCTGCCGGGTGCCATGGGATTAGTTTGGATTCTGTTATGTAAGTAGACAAAAACATTTCCCTTTTTTATTGTCTTCAACAATTGAGTAGTTCCAGATGATTTGGCCGGCATTCGCTTTCCGTATAGGGCTAAACTTCCAGACTTTCTGCCACCGATAATACAATACTTTTATATGGGAATGAGCGTCGCCCTCTTGGCACTGGCAATCACAACCATTGACTATCTGAATGTATTGCTAATGAGTCAGATCTGTATGCATCTAAAGGTTCTCAACTTGGCCTTTGATGAGCTCCAAGTGACTCCGGATCAGAAGCTGAGGGTAGAACCTTATGACTGGCTTCTATCGATCGTCAAATATCACTGCGAGTTAATTGTGTAATTGTGATGAAGTCTAACTGAAAGATCTTTAAAACTCTAAATACTTCTGAATATTGCAGTCTACGTCAACAAGTGGAAAGTATCTATAGGCTGCCTGTAATGCTGCAATTTGTCAGTTCCGTGGTGATCGTCGCCATGACGGCATTCCAAGTGATCGTGGGAGATGGCTCAAAGAGTTCAGTTATTATGGATCTTCTGCTCGCCTGTGTACTTTGTCAACTGTTTCTATACTGTTGGTTTGGAAACGAAGTCTACGAACAGGTGGGTAATACATAAAATATATTTCAAAATTATTTTAGTCATTATTTCCGATCTTTCGATCGTCTAGAGCAAAACCCTGTCAACGTCTGGTTTTGGTTGTAGTTGGCATGAGTTTGACAAAAAGTGTAAGAAGACCCTGCTCATATTTATGATAAATGCGGACCGTCCATTCCTCTTCACTGCTGGAGGATTCATGGGTCTCACTTTGCCGAGTTTCACATTCATCATGAGCAAGTCCTATTCCATTGTGGCAGTGCTTCGTCAAATGTACAGCAGGACTTAGGCAATAAGTGTCATTATAACTACCCTTAATTATGTACTTAAATAATAAAGTACTATATCACACTCATTTATTGACTTTGATGATTGTGACACTACTAACGACCTGGCACTTCAACGGTATCATTATCCTGTTAAGCCCAACAAGTGTTATGAGTCATTAGTTATTTAGAGCTCAGACTATAATATCTTATTTACAAATACATATAATTTACGCATTTATGTAAATTAAATTACGTAAGTAAAAACTTTTTTAAAATTAAACTAAATTAAATCTCTCAAGTAGAAGTAATAATTAAAGATCTAATTATCTCTTAATTTTAAAGTGCGTCGCCTTTACCACTGTGATCAAAATACGACTCTTATACTAAAGCTCTTATACTAAGGCTGATATACTAAGGCTCTTATACGACCGGCAACTGTTGCGAATGTTTATTTTTTTTTTAAAGCGACATTGTTAAAGAAATTCGCAAAACAAGATTATTCTCTGTGTTTGTATGTATGATTTGTTTGTATATTATATGTTTGTATTCGACAAAAATGTGAGAGAGAATTGCCATGTTCTCTGTACAATCTGTTGACGCTGCACAGTGGTTGAAATGTTATTATAAAGCAAATGACTTCTATTTGTATATGAATTGTATTTCCAAGATCTCATTTATTATCTTATCTCATTTTACTTAATCGAATTCAGTTCAAAGTCTGCTATTTGATAATAAAAAAATTTTATCTGAAAATTTAATATATTTTAGACCTGATTTTGTGTTTTTGTGTGAACAATTTTTGCTTCAAATTAAAATTGTATATTTTTAAATGTTAAAGTCATAAGAATTGTGAACTTATCTTTTGACAATCAAAATAATTGTAAGTCCCTGATATTTAATTTATTAATGCACCATTTCCTATATTATTTATAAAATAAAATGAAAATTATTAAAGGCTTTCTTGGTGTCACTGTGCAAAAACAGAGCTCAAGTAATTTAACGCGAAGCGTGGATTGAGAGACACACAGCGAGAGAGCATGAAAGAAAGGGAGAGTTGTTTGATATCGCAATGTGAAGCTTAAAAACCTCATTTAAATATCAACAGTAGACTTGAACAAACCGCACATTTCGTTCTCGAAGCGTTAAAAGTCTTAATTAGAAAAAATAAAATAAAATGAAATAATTAAATAGAACTTTTTGCATGACCATCTGGACGGTAACTACCAACCGAGAGAGGGTGTGTTTTTCTTTGCCAATTCGTTAAAGCGAATGAGAGCGCTTACGTCAACTGACTGCGAATATATTAAAAATAGCACTGTCAGTATATTCCTGTTGCTCGCCGCTGATTGAAGCTTTTCTCATACTTTCTCGTAGTAAGATTACTCGTTAACTATACAAAAGTGTGTGTAAATTATTCATAATACCACGTTTAGAAATTCTCAATGAATTTTGTTTACAAATTCAACCACTAACCGGCATAAATATTTACAACACCGATTTGGTAATTGAGAATTGTTCGCTGCAAAAACTCAGCAGACAACAATGAAAATACTTGAGTGTGGTTTGAGAGTGAATCCCAGTATGTTCTTATGAGTATTTCACTTCGGCTGCAATTAAAGAAAGCTGATTACTGTAGACAGTGAGAGTGAGTGCGGAGTGTGGAAAGAGAGGTGAATAGACCGAGCATTTGTTTGTTAGGGATTTGACAAACATGATAACGCCCACGAAATCGCCGACAGATTTGTCTTTTCTGTGGAAAATATAATACGTGTTTTTGTCAAAATAGATTGTAGAAATCATATATGTTGAATTAATGACATCTGCAACATTTAAAACACACGTCTAAAAGTTTATGACCGTTTTCAAAAAATTAAGATGATTTGATTTCTTGTTAAATTAGATTCTCATATAAACATAAACATATTAATGTGCATGATCAAGTATGTACATACATACGTATATCTATATGTGTGCATATAGAAAAACTCTTTGCCCTGGTTGACTGACGTATCAACGTGTAGGCCAAACGTTTAAACCAAGAAAGCTGATATTTTCACACAACATAGCTGAGATAATTTTGTCGTGCAATAAGACGACATTTTGCGAAATTCGTCCTGTAAGTGGGGGGTCAAAGTTCAGAAAATTGCTTTTTCCAGCCAAATCACAAAGTGTGACTTTTAGCCGGTTAAAGAATTTCACTTCCTCAAAATCTAACCAAATGTGAAAACCGGAACAGTCCTCATTGGCTTTGCTGCCAAATCAATACAATGTGTTCAATTTCCAAAATCAATTTGTATTCATTGTACAGCCGGCGGGTAGAGTACAACTGAAAAGACACAGTCATATATTTGCTCTGCAAATGGAAAAATGTATATATTTGTTATACGATGATGTCAGAGAACTTAGATGTATAAAGTGATCATATACATATGTACGTTTGTAGGTTCGCAAATATGGATTCGTTTTAAAGTGCAAGATAGACAAATAAAATTTGCACATAAATTTTTCATTATTCGAGTTGTATTTCCAAGAATTCAATTGATTATTTGTTTGATCACGATCAAGCTTATGCACAGACATACTGATGGGTATTAAAGCTTTGATATGAATTATGCAACAGCAGAAACGCGATCAGTTTATAGATTCAAGTTGAACACAATAACTTGAATCAACAAGCTGATCAAGTTGAAGACAATAACTTCAGTCTAAGAGCTGATCACGTTTCTTCAATTCCTAGGAGTTGTGTAGTAAAGAATCTACATCAGCGATCTCAGACAGTCTGACTCTTTATGTATTATAGTACTTTATTTGATTTTTAGCTTTACTAATTTTTTTTTTATTTTATTATTTAATTATTTATTTTTAAGAGTATGTTGATACAGGGAATCTTTGTAGTCGTGGTTACTGCTTCCACTGTGTTCACTAGCAACAGATGTTTAACATATGAGAAAGCAATTGGCAAGAGTCGAAACTTTTGCAGTTTTAAATTCATTTCAGTATTTGCGAACTTATTTTCGAGCATGGAAGTCTAAAGTTCGAGCAGGCAAAACATTTATGCACTTTGTGAAATTCCTAAAGTACGAAAAAAACTGGTTGCATAGTTTGTGTACCATTAAATTTACTTTAAATTAATATCCCAACAACAAAAAAATCTTTGGCTTCGAAGCTCCTTAACACACATATTTTGTTCGATACTTGTTTGTAATAACCTTTGGAAAATCCATTCCGACAACTTAAAGATTTCCGCAAACATTATTATTTCATTTTGCATTGATTTCCACAAAAGTCATAAGATGTAAAAAAATGTATTAAACAACGCCATAAATTGGTTAAATTAATGAATTGAATTAATTTGCAATTGGTTATCGTTGTCTATTCCAATTAAAATGAGCCATTGAGTACACATTTGAAAGACTGTTTAGTTTAAATTTGACTGGAAGTTGAGACAAGCTGGACAATTGAATGGCTTAACAACTGAACAGAATGTATATTGTATATAGTAATGTATATTTTATATTTTCGGTATTAAATTTGCTTACAAATCTCTTATATTTCACAACTTAACATTGGAATTGTATTGAATAATGTGATGCTATAGGGAACTCTCCGAGGAACATCATGCGAAGTTGGATAGGACTTCTGCTTACTCTGCTTTTCATAAGTAGCACAAAATCCGACATTCCTGACTGCGATTACTTCGACACAGTGAGATTGACGGAGAGTAAGCAGTTTTCAAATGGCTCGTATCTGTACGAGAAAGTGATAATTCCTAAGGAACAAACTGGAGAATATGATTACGAGATTCTGGCGGATGGATCAAGGGTGGATGTGCCAAAGCATCTGAGAGGATGTGCCTGTAAGCTGGGCACCTGTATAAGATTCTGTTGCCAGAAGAATCAAGTGCTCGTCGACGATGAGCGCCAGTGTAGTGAAGCTATTTCTGAGGAAATTAAGTTCGATCCATTTGTGGATATAACTCTGGACAATGGCACAGAGGTCAGAAGGCATGTGCTTAATGAGTTCATTGTTCAGCATGATTTGCCAGTGCCCTGCTCAGGACATTTTCACCTTGATCCGCTGAACAATAAATGGAAATTGTTTGAGGTTTCGTTGATTTAAACTCTGATCTATTTTGCAATTTAACACAATTAAATGGTTATTTTAGAATGGAGTCTTACTGCGTCTGTCGGATAACAAGAGTCTGTCCAAGCAGGAATACTGCATGCAGCCCCATCCCATTCAGAGCTCGGAGGGCAAGGAAACCAATTTAATGCTGGTGCCGCACAATTGCTTGGATCCAGCTCCAAGTAAAATGGCATATCACATACGTAAGCCAAGGAGAAGACTTTTGCTACTAAACATCTCGATCATTGAAATATAATTTCATTCGCAGTTAGAATCATCTCGACAATCTTGTTGCTAATTACATGCTTCGTTTACCTGTGGATCCCGAAACTTCGAACTCTGCACGGATATTGTTTCGTATGCTATATGCTTTGTCTCGCTCTGGCCTTTGCATTACTCACCTACGATGATCTTCATAAGAACTGGAGTCTCTTCGGATGTCAAGTGAATGGTATGCATAGTAACTTTAATTTGCATAGTTGATCCTTAGAATCTCTGTATCTCTCTCAGGTTACGTGGGCTATTTCGCCACAATGGCTGGATTCTTCTGGCTCACTGTGATCAGCTACGATCTGTGGAATAGTTTCCGCGGAACAAACTACAATGTTCGACGGAGCACAAGCCTGAATAAATTCTGCAAGTACAGTCTGTATGCCTGGGGAGCTGCCGCTCTTCTAACCATAATTATCATAATTGTGGACAGTAAATTGGATCGAGATAATGACGATAATTTGCCTTGGATACCAGGAGTTGCAATGTACAACTGTTGGGTCAAAAGTGAGTTGAATATTGATCTAAAACTGCCTATCCTAATACGATTTATCAATTGCAGCTGATGACTGGTCTGCGATGTTATATTTCCATGGTCTCATGGCGCTTCAAATCATCTTTAACATGACCATGTTTATTCTGACGGTAATACCTAGAAGACTCAGTTTTTACTAATAATGGTATATTTATAAAATTTACTCCTCTGCAGGCCATTCGAATTGTGGAAGTGAAGAAGGAGCTGGACAGCTTGAATTTACCCGAGGCACGGGAGAAGCACGTCAAATCGGATAAGCAAACGTAAAAATTTTGAAAACTTAGAGAGGTTAAAAATTCAATTGGTTTTTTACTATATGTAGGTATAGAATGTTCGTACGTATGTTTGTCATCATGGGCATAGCGTGGACCTTTGAGATAATTGCATATCTGGTGCAGGGCAATAGCACCTTGGAGACTATCTTTAAAATCTTCGACTACATTAACTGTGCCCAGGGAATCATCATATTCGTTTTGTTTGTGCTCAAGCGAAGCGTTTTGAATCTCATTATGGACCGGTAAGTATCGTATTCTAATTAATATGTGATGAATGAAATCTTCTCGACATTATTACAACTCAACATTTTTGTGGTTAAGAATTCGAGGTATAAACCCAACTGATGATGATGACGGATCCGATGAAGAGATCGCATTACAAGACAGGAACGGCATTGATAAAAATATCGGTCCTAATATTTTGAATTAGGTAAAACAATTGGCTTTTTAATTACATTTTTGTATTGTTTGTTGCTTAATTACGAAATTCTAAACTTTAAGTTGTCTGTCTTTTATTTCTACTACTTTGGACTAACCGATTAACCAGTATGTGTCTTGCAATTGTGAATACTGTTTTGGTTGTGGAATAACTTTATTTATTTATTATTTATTAACGTGGAGTTCTGGATTGTGTTTTGAAAATTAATGTTTTAATATGCATAACTAATGAGTTTTATTTTTCAGAATGCATCATCGGGCATTCCCAACCACAAAAAAGCCATTTCCACAGGCAGCCAGAGAAGTGCGAAAGAAGACCGAGATGACTACAGAAATAACGTCATATTAGTTATCTAACATTATCCAGGAAATCAATTTTTATAAATGGTCTGTTTTTGATGCATAGCATTTGACGACTTTTTGTTCCCTGTGCCCATTGAAAACTATGAAAAACTAGTAGGAAAGACTACTGTTTATTATGCTTTCATAACAAAATAAATATATTCTTGATCAGTATTATAATCTCCATCTGTCTGACTTGAAAATTTTGGATATTTATGAAAAAGCCTTGAGCTTTGATTTATAAATAGTCTTTTATGAAATATTAACACATCAATTTGGCATAAAGATGGGAAATTAAGACGTAAGTTATTCAAGAATTATAATATTAATACACAAGTTTTCAAATGGCAGGGTATCTTATAGTCGAATATTTTATAGTAATTTTTGTACGTGAAGCCTTAATAAAAAAATAACATAAGTCTGCTTTTTACAATTCCTATTGTTATACAGAGTTTTATTTACAATTGCTTACAATTTTATATAAAAATTGTGAAAAATTTAATGTATTGTTTAAATTGCTGCAATTGTAATACTTGCATATGTTTGACAATATTCGTAGGTATAAAGAATTGAGTTTAATTTAGCATTCAATATCACATAAATTTGGGCTGCAAGTCGGCTTTTTATAAAGCACGTTCTACTGACATCTGTTCACTTCAATCTTACATGTAAGAATTTCGAATATAAGCTCCAATATTTGCAGTATTAAGTCAGATTGATTTGAGTAGAGCTCTGCGATATCTTCCAAGGATGAAATTTATTTTAATCCTGGCTTGCCTGGCACTCTTCGTGGCCTTTACTCAAGGCCAACGCTCCTGTCGCGGCCGAGTTCCTCGTGGTAAGTAACTTGGATTGCTCATAATTCAATAAATATTTGAAGATTTTCATTGTTTCTTCTACTAGATGAGCAGAATTGTCTTGGCGGCAGAGATTCTGGAAGCGGGCGGCGCCGTCATTGTCGGAGGAATGCCAATGACAATATGTGGTACTACAGCGAGAGAACTCAGTCCTGCAGGAAAATGTCCTATCGAGGCTGTGGTGGAAATAGGAATCGATATTGCTCCTTGGAAGCTTGCGAAAGGAAATGCAGGCGTGCTGAACCGGAAGTTGTAACTCTTCCAACTGTAACAGAAGAAGCAGCTACAACACCATAATTGACTTTCAAATAAATTATAAAAATTAACGAAAAATAAAGAAGATAATTTAACAAGATAATTGATTTTTTTTTAGCACAGCTTTATTAAATATTAACTTTGTTTCAAACATTTTTTGACTCAATAATTCGCAGTTCTGAGAAGATGCATTGACAACTTGTTGATGTATTTTCAACACGACACGAACTCATTCATTTTTCATTATTTCTGGGTTGGGTCTCATGACGCTATGAGCAATGACTTTGAGAAATAATTATAGGTAAAGCTAAACAGTTCTCGTGAATAATAGGAATAATAGGCTGGAGTAATAAGGGCGTGAACCTTTCAGAGGGTGTTACAATTTTGTCACGAAATATGTGACAAGCTAATAGACCCATTTAATTAAATTCTTCATGAGGATAACGAGTTGTTATAACACAAATTAAAAGTGTATTATAATTTCAATTAAATTTTATTTAATTTGCCTGATCGTTCGCATTGCATTCTGCAAGCCTTCTGAGAGCAGAATCGATTCTTATTTCCACCGCAGCCTTTATAGGACAGTCTCCTACAGAATCCACTCGTGGAATCGTAATACCACATTCCATTGTTGGCATTCCTAAAGCAGGAGGGTCGATAGGTGTGGCCTTCATTTCCATCGGCACTGCATTTCGTATCAGCTGTAAAACAAAAGATTTTACATTTAGAAACTCCTTTTAATATTTATTAATTCTTGATTTTACCGGGACTGACACTACCGCGACATTCATCCCGTGGTTGAGTATGGACAACATACAGAATCAAACAGGCCAAGATTAAGCCTAATTTCATAGCGAAGCAAATTGTATAGCTCTGCTTTATATTTGAGACTGATTACATAGCAAATTGATTATGAATATATGTACATATGTTCGATTATACATATATCAAGATTATTGATTGAACAACAGCTGTTTTTAAACAAATGCGAATTTTAAATTGACCTGGAGTTATAATCATGTTCATTTTTTGTATAGCCCGTATCGAAATTTTGTATTATTTTAATTGTAAGTTGCAAACTGTTAATTAAAATATTTTTGGAATATTGTTTGAACTGTTAAATAATGGTTTACCAACTGAGTTTAGTTGAAGTCTTATCAATAAAATAAAGTTGACCTTCTCCTTAGACATCTTTTCGAGGTGTTACTGTATGTTGTTGCTGGTAGCAGCTGTTGCTTAATGAATGAACTGGGTATTTTTAATTTGCCAAGTCGCTATATAAGCACATATATAGTTAGAGAAGTGCATTAGTTCCAACTGGGCGGAGTTCGAAGAGTTCTTTCAAAATGATATTCATTCTAATCCTGATGCTTTCCTTAGCTTACGCTCAGGACATCGACGGTTGTTCTGGATGTCCTTGTGAGTAAAATAATTTGAAAGATACATTTACCATTTAACTATTTGTTACTCATTCAGCTGATCAGGATTGCGACGGCAGCAAGGATGTGGGACATGCGGATGTGGATGGATGTGATCTGAATGCCAACGAAATGATGTGGTACTATAACGGTAAATCCTGTAGTAAAATGTTTTATCTTGGCTGCGGTGGCAATAGAAATCGCTATTGCTCTGAGTTCCATTGTCAGCTCTTATGTGAGCGTGTCTATAATAAAGAATCAATGACATGGGTTCATAGATACCATTAAGTTGCCAGAAAATAATTCACATTTTTGTTAATTACGTGAATTTAATCTTATTAAATAGTTGAAGCTCCATTTAGATATTAGTTAAAATTAACCACATTTTGAAACAGCTGTCGCGAAATATTCTTTAATTAAATTGCAACCAACAATTTGCTATGTAACGCACACATTTCTACAGATTGAAATCAGTCTAAACAGAGCTGCGTTTTTCTAAACTTCTCTTCAAATGAAGCTCGTTCTAATTTTTGTTTTCCTGGCGATCTACGCTGTCCACACTCAGGCCATCAATTGTCGGGGACGTCCTCGTGAGTCCATAAATTTGTTTACTTATCTAGTTGCAACAAATGTTTGATTTTCTTTCATTGATTAGTCATGCAGAGCTGCGATGATGCTAAGGATAAAGGTCATTCGAATCGGGTTAGATGTAAGGCCAACAGCAATAATAGAATGTGGTACTACGATAAGAGCAAACACGGCTGTAGGTTCCTGAACTTTGAAGGATGTGGAGGCAATAATAATCGCTTCTGCTCTAAGACAGACTGTGATTCAAAATGCACTGAATAGTACTTAAAAAAAACTTTAAATATACAAAAAAATTTAAATAAATCATATTTGATTGACATTAAATTAGAATGTGAGTATACTTATACATATGTATGTAAATTTGTATATGTAATAATTCTTGTCAAAGCACTACAAAATTCCCATCAAAACTTAGAGCGAATATTCGTGTTTATACAGGGGTGCCACAGAAATCGCTTTCGCTTGAATTTCACATAAATTTCATAAGTGAAATTCAAGCGCAAGCGATTTCTGCGGCACCCCGGATACATTCGAGTAGCTTAAAGCTTTCTAACAAAATTGCTGCGTACTTTTTGGCTGCTGTTAGCGTTGAGAAAGCTGTTGTCAGAGCTTGCAAGTTAACAGTGCACTGTTAGTTAACTGTGGAAGACACCACGCTCACTGGCAGCGAATTCACCATTTCATATGTTCGGTAGCGGTTAAGCAAACAAGCAAACAAACGGAGCAAGCGGAAAATTAATAAAGTGAAAAATACGTTAAGTTTTGAACCTTCAAGTTAATTGTTTATATGTTTATATGTGAAAGATAATCCAATAACAACTCGTTGGGCTGCTCGTTACCATTAAGTGAGTGCGTTTTCCAAACGGAATGCTTAAATATTTGTGAACTGCGAACTGTGACTCTTGATACGAGTATTTCGACATCTGCTTTGCTAGTCGGGATTTCTGACTCAAGGCCAGCTCTGTGGCATCCGTTCGAAATCGGAGCCTTGGATATAATATTGCCTGGTCTGGTCTGGTCTGGCCTGGCAATTAAAATGTGATTTTTATGGTTTGCAAAGAGAGCAAGAGCTACCCACAAGTTTGAGTTGTCGCTTTTGCGTTGCTTTTTTTTGTTGTGTCTGTGAATACTACATACTTACTGAATCTTTAAATCTTTGACAATATATATATATGTATGTAGTTGCCGGCACTTGAAATTCAATGTTAAGCGAAAAACCAGTTTTTTTTTAACTCTCGTCTTCGACAATGTCGAATATAATTCGGGAATACCATGGAGTAATTTCCCACTCCCTAAGTATTGATCCGGCAAAATGGCAGAGACTCGTTTCATTTTATGGCTTTATTAATATTCGCATTTGTTTATACTTACATATTCAAATGTTTATAATAATTAGCAATTGAAAGCTTTTGGCGAATCGAATCAGTCGAAGACCACCCCGAAAATTATTTTAAATTCGTAATCTTTCTGTTTCTCTATTTGGATGGCACCACAACCGAAATTATCGAATTAACCTATTATATCATAATGATAATTGCTTTTGTCGTAGCTGACTTTGAACACGTACCCAGGCACAAGGCAACTTTAGTATATTAACCATGTTTACTTTTAAGCACTTGGAAATCACCCTACGTGTCATTCATGGAGCTACATGGAGGCAATGCCAAAATCGCGTATCCCAAATAAACCGTTTTCTAGTCAATTAATTTTAGGATATGGTATGAGTAAAAATGCAATGCTTATCTTTTCCCCACTTTTGTAACTGTATACGATGCATTTCAAACTTCTTACAATGGCAAGCTGAAAACAAAGAATGGGAAAAAAAAAATAAAAACAAGCATACAGATATTTTAAGGCAAGCCGAAGTTTGAGTACGCTTCTAGATATGTTGACTAATGTTAGTATAATGAATTCTGTCTTATAGATAACGCACTGAAAGTCTAGAGAACTTAAAGAAATGAATAGATCCGACTATTTGTTGGGTATTTTAGAGCTAATTGAAATATACACATGTTATTCAATTAACTCAAAGTATAATTAATTCCATGAGAATTGCGATGAGACTACAGAGATAGTCAGATTTACAGTTAATATTGAGCTTTCAACTGTCACAGTGCAAACTCGCTTGAAAAGCTTTACCAAGTGCTGATCTTTGACTCATTGTAATTAGTTTGTTTTCTTGTGAGCTTTTTGCCAGCTTCAGCTGGCTAATTGAATTGCAAGCAGTGGCAATTAAATTGATAAATAGACAACATCAAAACACTTGGAATCACAGCTTGAAACTTTTTGCCCCAGGCGAATAACATTTGCTTGAGAGCAAATCAGCAGGTTTTTTTTGACCATTCAAAGTATTCATTCACGGTCCACTTATCGGTTTGTTTACATTTCAACTGGGCAACTGTTGGCGCTCGTCTATCAATTGGCATGTGGCTTTTGTTTTGCCACCTACACAATGCGTGAGGAAGAAATTTTAACAATGCGCCGAAAGTCTGATAACAGCGCGGGTGTCTTAACATTTCAGATTTCGCTGACAATGTGCATTCCATGCTCGATCCACAAGTGCAATTGCATTTCACCTACGCAAGGTAGTTTAACAGTTGCGCAGTTAACAGCGCGCCAACATTTATGTGCAATAGTTGGCAGTGCAGTTGCATCCACACACAGTCCACTCTCTGTAAGGTAGAGAAGGAACTTTAACAGCGCACCAGCATTTACAAGACAGTGCAATTGCATCCACACACGATCCACTCACACGCCTACGTAAACTTACGAAGGAACTTTAGCAGAACGGCAAAAGTTGACTAACAGTCAGTCAGTGTTGCCAACTCTTCGGGTCATATAAAAGCTAAACTAGCTAAACTTTGAAAAAAGCTAGAAATAGCCAGAACATTTTGTTGGTAGCTAAAAAAATCCAGTGTTTTTTCTACTCATAATTTAAACTTACTTTAATGAAAAGGTCATTCGAATTCCTTTTGAACGATACAAAGCATTCCTTAACCCCTTAGGTACCCATTTAAATTCTCTAATTTATGTAAACGTCCATTTTTTCAACTGTTTTTCTCGGTCTCAAGAAAAAAATGTCACTTGGAAAATAGCTATAATTCCCGCTAGCCGCCATTTTACAATTTATCCCGCATTTCCCAATTGCAACCCACTAGATCTAGCGGGAAAATAGCTAAATTGGCAACACTGCAGTCAGTCGTCTTAACGTTCAACAGTTGGCATTTAACAGAGCTGAACGCAGAGCAGAAGTTTATCAATTGGCGTGTCTCCATTTTGTGCTCAGTTCGCCAAAGTTCGTCGCGCGTTGTGGAAGCGTCGCGGAATTGAGAAAGAGAAAAACGTTGATAATAATAATGGAGTTGTTGATAACTCATTAATATTGTAAATTCACACAAGTTTTTGCTTTCTTAATTACTATGATAATCTAACCGGTTGGAACGAGCGTCACACAAACACGCATAGGTTGGTGATCAGAGTGATATAGGGGAATTACCTGGAAGCGCAATATAAATTATTGAATTTGTTGAATGATTTTGAAAGATTTGACATTGTGAGCTTCCCATTATCGAAGTGCATTGTGCGATTAATCCATATTTTATGTAATTTTGTCGACTAACCACACAGATTTCTGGTTTTGTGAGTGTCTCAACATTTAAATACAAGCCATTAGTACAACAGAGTTTTGCAAAAATTAATGCGATGTATTCACTTCAGTGACAGTATTCCCGGGTACTTGTCATCCAATGTTTATCAACAACAACACCAGCACAACAACAACAACAATACAAATCCAGTTTGCGAAGCATTTAAAAAAACCCAACTCAGCAAATACTTTAAAGAGAACCGCGAATCAATGCGTTTAACTGTTGAAGCTGTCTTGCATACTGAACATCGGAGGGTTTAACACTATTTACTATCAGTAATATACATACATATGCACAAATCTATGCAAATACAGAATTTTGTGAAGGTTTTTTTCAACTTGAAAAGTGACAAAAGATATTTACAAACAATACTGAGAAGTTAAAAAACAACGTTGAGCAGAACAAACAACTTGATTGAAGCAAATATTCTATATACATACATATATCAGAATATATAGACTTTAGGTAAGTGCAAACGTCTAAGAGATAACGCTTTGTTGAACCAACTCAAGAGCATTTTATAAACGTCACAAATAGTTTTTTTAGATGCCATTCTGTGGGCGTTTACAGACAAAATAAAATATATAAAAATAATTATTAGCACATTCATTTATATGAGGTATTTCCGGTATTTAGGTTTATCTGACATTTGAATCCCTTGCTAATTGAAGATGATATTATTTTTGGAATTTCATATATGTCAATTTATTTTTTATTTATCTAACTATTTGTGTGGAATTTTTGTATACAATATATTGGTTAAAAGCCAATTTATTTAGAATTTCCAAAATTTGTTGATGATAATCTATTTTTAGTCAATACTCTAATAAACATGCCTAAACAAATGAGTCTATTTCTTGAGTAAGCTATTGCATCTATTAACTTAATCTCTCATTAATTTAGAATCTATTTTGGCAATTAAGTTTCTGAAAATCTTTTGCTGTCGTTTCAAGAAATGGGATCATCAGATAACATAATCTTCAGCCAAGTGTGATAATTAATTTGATATTTCTATATTTGCTAATTGCCCATTCAATGTATATTTAATTTTTATGGTTCATAAACACTAATTAATGGACTGGTATATTACTCGAATATCAGATTTGGACATATTTCGTTAAATGGGAGTTCATTCACTGAGTCAGTCAATTAGTTAGTTGGGAATTCCTAGACAGCTGTTATATAGTTCGAATTAGTCGTGCTAATTGCATGTCAAATAATTGCTAAGTGTCTTCAAAAAGCTGTTTTCTTAACTGGGCTAATATCAGACACTTGTTGCATTTGTTGTTGAGTCATTGCAGTTGCCATTTTCCGGGAGCAATCCACTCAAATCAATATGAAACGCTTTGGCCCAACCTAGAATTTTGATATGGGGAAAATTCACCTTGAAATTGTTGTACTCATCATTCCCATAGATTCCATTCCGTTGCCACTTCTGTTTCCATTCCCCTTTTCCGCAGCACTTTCAACTCTTTGCAAACTGAATTTGTTTACAATTTGCACATTTGGCGATTGTTCATATGTTTTCTTCTATTGTTTATTGTTTGCCTTCACCTTTCAGCTATTCGATTTGTTTATTTCCATGCCCCTCATTTTGCCGGCAATAAGTATTTGAATCGAATGCACGGCTTTTTCAAGAAGTGCAATTTAGCCCGATACGACACGTCTCTTTATTTTTGTAAACACAATTCATCACGATAATTCTCAAATATGCATAGTATAATATTTACCATATTGTTGGATTATCTCCAATGACAATTCAGCTGCACTCAACTGCTGTTTATCACGCAGGTGGCAGCTCCTCTGGGCTGCACTCCTTGATAAGCGTAATTAAATTACACTTTAATTAGTTGAATGTATACATCTATCTCTCGTGCTCTCTGTCATTCAAATTTATTACTGTACATAACTAATTTATGGCTTTTTGAGTGTCATTCAAAGACAATTCCTTTATCAAATATGTATCAGAGTATGATTTATTGCTTAAGCCGAACTGAGTTTACTCAGAAAGTGACCGTGGAGGATATGTGGACTTAAATACACTTTATAGCTGCGTTGTTTATTCTTCAAACACTTAAGGAATTTATATATATTTATTATTTCGAAATAGTAGAGATTTTTAAGAAATAGTATATGTTATGATAATTAATTTATCAGTAATAGATCTGAAGAATTGATAGTGAAAATACACGATTTCATTTAAGTAAAGCAAATTTGAAAAGTGGAAATTCAGTTCCAATAAAGCGTACACATATTTTTAGTGTTTCCTCTTGATTGATTTATGGGACAGAATGGAAACACATGGAAATCGAGGTTGAGGTGCGTTTATGTGTTTAATTCGTCTGGCTCTATTGCTTTTATAATATTTGGCAAGTTGCAAATTACCAGAGAAATTGGGGATATCCCAGAATAATCAATTTGCTGGACAGGGTTTGGCCAAAAACTGTTTAAAGTGGACAAGTGTGTGTGTTTTTTAGTGAGAAAAGCTAAAAATACTTGGAAACATATTTGTATTTGAGGAATTTTCACGCGAATGAAAACTAGAAAATGAGATGGAAAACCGTCAATGGGTCAGACCATAACAATGAGAACTTTGGGCCATGTTGTTGCCAAAACGTTTTGTGTTGAATTTGAAAATAATCGCACAAATACAAACACTTGTAGAAATACTTTTGAAGGTGTTGATAGTTGTTTATCAATCTCACCCCGACCTTGTGGTGGGTTTCAATTTTGAAGTTCTCTATCTTTCAGTTTATTTTGCGGTTGCGATTGCGATTAGTTTACTTTGCCTCTCGCCCTGACCAAAAGCGTCAAAAGCCGTCCGCACTGATAAAAGTGCACAATCGAAATGGCGAGCGACACATAATTAAACAATAAAGAACTAAAACAAAACTCAGCTATCTGACATCAACAAGTATATAATATATAATATACTCGTATGAGTTCAAGTGCGCGTTTTTAAAAATTAAATTAGAAAACATTAACATTTGGAATTCAAATTCCCTGCGCGCAAAGTAATCATAATTGTTGTGAGTTTCATTTAATAATACTATATTTTATTTATTCCGTGAAATTCTCAAGTGTTACACTAATTAGCATAGAGAATACGTAGGAAATGGACCCCTGAGACAACGCAATCGTTGTCGCTTACAGAATTCTAATACATAAATTGCGCATACGCCGCGTGACTCGTTCCAAGTTCTCGTATCGTCCGTCGACATTTTATCAACAGCCGCGTCGATAAATCTTGCCCCGGGGGCTTTATGCATTTTAGCATACATAATTAATAAATGCGTCGCCTCCATTAATACCACGACTCTTCCTTCCAATTTCCCCCTTTTACGCAGCTGTGACTATTTAACAATAATTTATATAATTTCTTTGATCAAAATTGTTGTTAGAATAAAGAAAAGTATTGCCAAAAGTAAAGTGTTTTTTATATTTTAATGCCCAATGAATCACAAAGTCTTTAGTTATCGTTGTTATCGAAGAAATTTAAAAACTTTGCATTAATCTGAACGGAAGCAATTAGGCAACATAATTGATTAATCATTAACCAGATCAAATTATTGCATTGTTTTTGTTCTGTTTCGTTCAACTTGAAAATATATTCTGTAATTGGCGAGTTCTGGGAAATCAATGAATATCTGGTAAATACTCTTTGTCTGTCATTAGCCCCTCTTGGCATTATCTTATCGATAACAATTTCACTTCTCTCTCGCTGTCTCTCTTGCTTCGCATTACGCATTGTGTAAACTTAAATTGTACATTTTATGTTAATAAGTTGATTCTCGTGTTATTGACATTATCTGATTATATAAAGTATCCTACGATTAGCATTCACATAGAAGAGAGAGACAGACAGACACACCCATCACCCATTACCCATCACCCATGAATAATGAATAATGAATCATGAGTCGTAAGCTATGCTTAGCATTTTAAATCAATCGATGGCACATCTGTTTTCCGTATAAGCTGAAAGAAATCAGAGCTAACAATAACAATAACAGTTGTTGCATTTATTAAACAAATAACAATAAAATTATTATTATTCCACAATTACAAATTTCATATGGAAATCCGGGAAAATCGTAATATCAATAGCTGCAAATGCCGCTCATAATTTAATTTAATGGCCATAATTCTGGCAATTTTCGAAATTGTTTTTTTTGATTAAGAGAGCAAGAGAGAGAGAGAGAGCGAGGGTAAAAGAGAGATAGAGGTAGCTAAAGGGGGGAATAAATGTTTTGATTGGAGTCAAAAGTTCGGTGTTGAAATTTCAATTGCACGCGAAGCGATTAATTATGCTAATTTTACCAAATACCATACTCCCACCTAAATATCTATCTGTTTACCCATTGGGCCCATAAATTTAACGATAATTCTTGGGTGTGCACAGCCCCTCTACCCCTACCCCTATCCCCTATCCCCCTCTTCGAGGCAATGTCAGTGTCGCCAATTGTTTACTCTGGAGTCCACAATAAATGCAAATATATTGCGATCAATGTATTAAGCCAAATTTGACTTTCCTTTATAAGTACTTTGTTGGGCCCTAATGATGTTAGCCCGATAAGATAGTGGCCCAAACAGGAAGGGGGTTTGTAATGAATTTATTGTGCGGCGTATTGGTCATAAATTGAGAGAATGGGAAATTGGAAGGGGTTATGGAGTGGGAGTGGAAGTGAGAGTGGGAAAAAGAGTGGGAGTTGTTAACGCAAAACAATAGACTGAATTGGCGGTAAAATGGAAAGTGGGAAGGAGCGTCTGACAGGATATTGACAGTTCTCGGCATTTAGTATCAATTTAACAGAAGTTCATATATATTTGGTCTGTATGTTTTAGGATGATTAATGCCCCGCAGGACATCAGGACGCCCATTGCGAGTGTCCTCTCTATTACCTATTGGCTTCTTGTCCTTGCTTACGTTAAAACATGTCCCATGTGACTTGTTACCCTAATTGGTGTCAACTCAAACTGACGCCATAAATTTACAACTCCCTCTGCTGCTCGATAACCTGTTGAAAAGCTTTACGTAAATGTGTTAAAATGAGACAGCTGAGTTTAGACGGAAGTTGACTAGCTTTAAATCACACTTTAAGTTTTTTAAATAAAAGTATTTTGAATCTTATTTGATTAAAGAAATTATACAATAACCTGGATATCTCCTAAAAATTTCATCACAATCCGATAATTGAAACAATTTTTGTATATAACCATAACTATCTTTGTTACCCAAAATGTACAGAGTCTCTCAATGTCAAGCTCGCTCAAATTTTATCAACAGGATAATGCACTTAAGAATAAATTCTCTGTAGGGCAAGTTTTGTTACCGTAATTTTATTTTCACACAATAATTACAGGGTCTCTCACAGCCGAGACCACTCGACTTTTATCACAATATGATAATACACTCGAGAAAATTATGAATAAATTGTTTGCAGTACAGGGTCAGTAAGCAACCATTCTTTTGCTTTTCAATAGTTACAGGGTCTCTCACAGTCGAGCTCACTCAACTTTTATCTGAATAGAATAATACACTCGAGAGAACCAAGAATCAATTCTCAGTAGGGCAAGTTTTTGTAACCATAATTTGATTTTCCCACAATAATTACAGGGTCTCTCACTTAGTTTTCTAAAAGAATTTGATTTTTTATGCTTTTGCAGAGTCCACAAAATGCGAAATCAAATCCATCACAGAAGTGGATCCCTCTACTGTGGCGTCACAATGATTGGCGTCGTCTTCCTGGTCCTGTTCCGCCTGTTGCCCGCAAGTCCCTTCGGGGTCCATGCCCTGGGGGAGGAGGGCAATTATCACGATCGCAATGGAATGCACACAAAGTGCAGTTTCTTCGACACGGTGAATGTGACGGGATATCCGTCGTTTCCCAATGGCAGCTACAGCTATGAGGGAGTTCTCATACCAAGACATTATGTGGGCACCTTTGACTATATCTACAAGGATCTGGTGGATCGAATTGATGTGGCGCCGCACACTCGTGGTTGTATCTGCAAACTGAAGCCCTGTATTAATATCTGCTGTCCCTGGGGATATATCTTCAACAACACTGAGTGCTTTAAGGATACGAACACGAGTCGACTATGGCCGGAGCCATTGATAAATATAACACTCGGAAATGGATCCATGCAGAGTGTGGACATGTATGAACGATTTGTGGTGCAGAGTTTTAGACCCTGCCGAGAGATGTTCTCTCTGAATCCGCAGGCGTTCCAGTATGATAGCTACAAACTATTTGAGAATGGCACTTTACTGCGCGAAGACGATATGCTGTATATTTACAAGAACGAGTTCTGTCTGGTGCCCACATATGCCAACGAGACGGATGTTTATTACCACATCAATCCCGCCAATTGCGACATGGTAAACGAGAACACCACTGTGAAGATCATCAATGGATTCGGTAAGATTTACACTGATAAAAGGAATGCATAACTAAATATATGTGTATTAACTATCATATTTAAATCAGCTTTAAAACACTTTGATTTAGCTTAAACCATGCTTAGATGTCAAAGTCAACGATAATCTGATAAACACTAAAAATTAAACAATATTTTATTTATCGCAAAAGTAAATTAAACTGAATTCAAATATTTTTAATGGGATTATTATTATTTTTTTAATTTCACTCAGAGTTTTTTTTATTTTATTTTTTTTATTTGTCATATTTAAACTAGAATTCTCAATCGGTTCTAGTTTGTCTAAATGACTGAAAAACTCACAATATAATTTTCTTTTATACTAACTAAGTGTAAAGTATATATTTTTGTGAGACTTACTGTTAATTGTATTTTTTTCTTTTAGCTATGCTTTTTTCCATACCCTTCATGCTGCTGACGATTGCCGTGTACCTGCTGATTCCGGAACTGCGCAATCAGCACGGAAAGTCATTGGTCTGTTACCTGTTGGGTCTGACAATCGGGTATAGCCTGTTGTTGTGCCTGCTGTTGCTTCAGGACGTTGATCCGGATGGAATACCTTGCAAGGTCTTCGGCTATACGGCGTATTTCTTCTTCATGTCCGCCTTCTTCTGGCTGAATGTGATCAGCTTCGATCTGTGGCACAATTTCCGAGGCACTCGGGGCGTTAATCGATTCCAGGAGAAGAAGCGATTCCTTCTCTACTCACTCTACTCGTGGGGATCGGCGCTGGTCTTGCTAGCTTTTACGGTCCTGGTGCAGGAATATGCAGACTGGTCGAAGCAACTGAAGCCGGGCATTGGAGGTGGAGAGTACTGTTGGCTGGACATGACCAATTGGTCGGCAATGATCTACTTCTATGGGCCCATACTCATTATCCTTATGGCCAATACCGTAATGTTTGTGATGACGGCCTTCAAGATTCACGGCGTGCAGCGGGAGATGGCCAGGATAATAGCGAGAGAGGATAGCACAAAGAATCTGCGCACCGAGAAGGACAAGTAAGCGAATCATTATGTGTATGGAATTGAAATCTCACTCACACTCAGCAATCCTTTAAGATTCGGACTCTTCTTGCGACTGTTTCTGATCATGGGCGTCACCTGGTCCTCCGAGATCATCTCCTACTTTGTGGGCAACGACAAGCAGTGGTCCAAGCTCTTCTACGTCTCGGATCTGTGCAATGCAATGCAGGGATTCCTCATCTTTATGCTCTTCGTGTTGAAGAAGAAGGTTAAGCATTTGATATCGAACAGGTAAGTCATTGTTCCGATTAATTCGATTATTTCGATTTCTTCGATCTCGATTGTATTGTCCGTATGTCTAAGTTCATAACTCTGTGTAAGTCCTCGAGTCTGAGTCTCCTCCTTGAATGTCTGTGCATCCGAATTGTATCTGACTTGTATTTTATTGACTCAATTGATCATTTGTCACCTGTCGCATTGTCACCTGACCTACTTGATAGAACGGTGCGAGTTCGTAGTCTGCACCAGACGGAGAGCGTCACAGTCGCCGGGAGCAGCTACTCGATGCGTCAGCGATTCATGGATGCCTCGAATCACATTCGAAAGATGGTCGTCATACGCAATGCATTTGCCAACTCGACGAGCGCTGTTCACTCCCACAACGTTTAAGCCGCGAAAGAAGAAGAAGCCAATGTATCCACCTGCCAGTAAGCAGTGATCTCCCTTCTCTCGCTCGCTCGTTTGCTCGCTCGTTCTCTGCTTCCTCTTCGCTTTTGAGTGTTGTACAACGTGACAATACTAATATGACGAGTGTCGTAGCCGACAGCTGTCGACTGTCCGTATTGCATGCTAATTTTAGAATTTTAGAAAGCACTCAATCAGTTTTAAGTATTTCTGCAGCTAGTATCTAAATTGTATCTCTTGTATTTCGTTGTCAGAATGCTTTCGGTATCGCTAACGCTAAAGAACCGCAACAACAATATCAATACCAATACAATACCAATACCAACAACAATACAAAATCACAAGACATAAACCCAACAATACCCAAAAAACAAACAATAATAATGAGATTGCAAAAAAAAAAAGACCTGCAAGAGGCTAACACCCAAAAAAACCTGAAACCAAATCCAAGCCTAACGAATAAAATCCGTCCATTAATTGTACAAAATAGCTAATACCATGTAACCAAAATAAAAGTAAGCTAAGTACCATAACTACACACATACATAGTATATCCATAAATGTACATCCAAATATGTTATCGTCGTCAGACTCTTGAAGCAAAAGTCACCAAGTTCGAGTCAATCGACCTCAACGAACTCAACATCGACCGACATTAGTTCGCCGCAGGATAAGTTAAAATTGAAGACATCCTCAGGCAATGGCAATGGCAATGGCAAGAGGCCGATCCACAACAACAATCCTCAAACTAGATCAAATACATAAATCAAAAAATAAAAAAAAGGTAAAGCCTCCCAATCTCATGTAGTGCTTCGAGTAGTGTTCGACAATACCGTGAATAACCAGCATTATATTCAACAACTCAACAAAAATGCTACTAAGTATCCCTACCAATCTCTCTGTTGCTATCTATGTATGCATATCTATGACTAATCGCATGTAAATCAATTCAAATTGTATTACTATAACTAATTGCTTTGATTTCTGGTTGGTGATTGCTGATTTCCATGTATAACCCTAACCCCTTCATAACCATTTGCATTTCCAGCTAACACTCGAATATTAAATATCATACACTTATCGCATTCACTAATTATATTTATCGGTGAATCGGTTTCTCTTCTCTTTCTGTGTTATCAAACCATTAACTATTTGGTTACGCTTATTTCTAATCTAATTCCCCCGTTTTCCCTCGATATCAGATGCTCGAGTGTGCGCGAGGGAAGCCATCAACGTCAGAGTCAATATTCCACGAAGACCACGTCCAGCAGTGTGGCAAATCTATCGCTGCACGAGAAGAGTTCCGCGGAGAAGCCTCTGGTGTCAGCTCTAGACCAACAACAACAGCGTACTACCAGCTTCCGTTGAGCCTGGCCCATGACCATGATGACGTCACTGCGTCGTGCTTATCATCGAATAGCTGGGATCGGGATCCAGTGCCACCTCCCAGCAGCCATATTATATCGTAGACTTACTTACAAAAGACACTACTTCTAAACATACATCTACTGCTACTAATACAACTACAATACATGCATATCCATTTATCTGTATGTGCGTGTGTGTGAGTGTGTGTGTCTTGTTATGTTGTTATCATTGTCTTATTGCCATACTATTATATGGCAGTGATTTCCTAATACTGAAATTACTTGGATCTGTCTACACTCTCTCTCTCTCCAGCGCAAATCCTAAACGTATTACCCTTGTTAATCACATACTCACGCACATATGTATATTATAATTATGTATGAACTATGATTTACCTAAAATAAAATACTATTTTATGTGAATTTTAAATAAAAAGCCAAAGAAACCAAATTCAACTGTTTCGAATTTAATTCTTTGAAGTTAATGAATTTACAAAACTTTTTATTTTGTTGTTTTTTTGAAATTGTTTCTCAATTTTTATAAAATAATTCTTGAAAATTTCACGTTATCATTTCAAATTTTGCGCGCACAAAAAAAAAAAAAACAGTTTAAACTGTTCCCGCTTAGCTAAAACAGCGTGCTCAAAAGTGTTCCCCATCGATAGCATGTTAGCCAAAACAACAACCAAACTGGTGCTGTTACTCGCTGTAACATAAAAGCTTTAAACTGCGCATACAACTTAAAGTTTTTAAATGCCAGCTGAGCTCATTGTTGTTCTGATTCTCACTGTTGTTGTTTTAACTACCAACAACAACAAGAACATTGGCAAGAACAACACAAATGAATTTTGAATGAGGCTCGCACACTTGGCGTTGGCTGAGATTCCAATTCGAAGCACACACAATCGGAATCGACTGGGCATTGAATAAATGTGCATGTGTGTGAGTGTGAGTGTGAGTATGTAATATATGTATGTGTGTGAGTCTAGGGCTGGCTCTGTTGCTGTTGCTGCTGCTGTTTTTCTGTTTCTGTCGCTGGGACTTTGCTTTTGCTGACAGACTGGCTAATCAGTTAGTCTGTTTTTTATTCTTGGCCGGCATGGAGCGTTGACGGTTTGCCGGTCGTTCGAAACGCGAGAAAACCAACAACACATCAGAGTTCGCTTCCCCCTCCCTCCCGCTCTCTCGCGCACACAAAGATACACGCGTCTCTGTGTTGTCGCAATCATAGCCGTTTTTAGACGTCGCCGCATGCGTCTGCGTCAACGTCTGCGTCAGCGTCGCATTGTTGCTGTCAATTCGTTTCGTTGCTGTTATTTGTCTTTTTGTTGCGCTGACTGTGCGTGTGTGTGTGTGCATGCGTCGCGTTAAGACCAAAAGCTGTGAGCATCCAAAAACGATCGCAAGTGTTTATTTATTTTATTAACATCGACAGCGACGCCATTCACAGTGACGTCACAGGCGTGCAGAATTAAAAGTTTGAGCCACAAACAATTACCACAACACACCTTGCCACTCCCCCTGCCCCCCGCCAACCTCACCCCTGCCAAATTTACAACCACAGCGTGTTTAATTGTGCAATTAGCAAAAGATCAAAGAAAACAAACAGAATGTGGGCGATGCTCGTGGGGATTATCATGCTCACCATTATTAACATGGGAACAGCAGCAACAACAAATTTAACAGCAGCAACAGTTAACAGTGCTGGTAAATTTCCCTGCGCCTATGCGGATACTGTTAACATAACAGACGGTCTGCGGTTCAAGGATGGCTCCTATTCGTTTGGGGGCGTGGTTGTGCCGCCCCATCTGATGGCCGAGTACAACTTCAAGGTGATCGATGGCGTCGAATATCGAGCAGCGAAACATTTGCGGGGTTGTGTCTGTCTCATCAAACCCTGCATTACCTTCTGCTGTCCGTCCGGACAAGTTTTCAATGCGGAAACTTGGAACTGCACGAAACCGGAAACGGAAAGACAATCGACGCACATTGAGCTGACCAACAGCAATCGCAGTGTGGATCAGGTAAAGATCGCCGATCGTTTTGTGGTGCGCACGGAACTCGGCTGCCACAATAAATTCATTGACAAGAAACACGACTCCTTCTGGCAATGGGATCTCTATGAGAATGGATCACTGCTCAGGGATGGTCGACTCTGGAGCACCGATGAGTATTGTTTCACTGCGTTGGAGCATGACAAGACCTGGACACTGACACCCCTCAATTGTGAGCGCTTTCAGCGTGGCTATCGCATCTGGATCTATGCCATCTGTAAGTCCAAACTGTAGTCCTGGCCAGACTTAATCCTTAGCTAATCTCTTACCTTGCAGGCAGCATCATTGCCATACTGATCAACATCTTTATACTGTCTTTGCTGAGTTCGATCAATACGGCACGCAAGAGTCATTATGGCCAATTGATCATTTATTATCTGCTCTCGGTGATCGCCGGATATTCCCTCCTCGTCTATCTGACCCTCAAGAATCCCATGAATCTATCCCACGAGGCATGTCGCAATATTGGTGAGTATAGAGCTCTGCAGTTTGATCTGTTCTTTCTCTAAGTTTGATCTTTTTTAGGGTTCCTCGCCTACTTCTTTATTGTGCTCTCGTTTGTCTATCTGGCCCTGTGCAGCCTTGACTTCCTGCTCAAGTTCCGCCTGAAGCCTATTCGGAATTGGGTGCGCACTCTGTGCTATTTTATAGCCTTCGTCTTTGTGATCGCGTTGCGGTTTCTCGTCTCCTTTGCCCAGGACTCCAATCTTCCCAAACACTTCAAGCCCGGCATTGGCGAGGATTACTGCTGGTTCGATGGTTTGTAATTTATCTCAAGACTATGATAATTTCAAGAATCCTATCTCGCCTTCATACTTATGTCTTTGATCGTATTCCGCTATGATCATTTTTTATTTTATAATTTTTGTATGATATCAATAACTATGGTATAATAATAGTATCACATTCAACTTTTGTTTTTATGATCTATGATAACTTTTCTTATTTTATTAATTATATCGTTTAGTGTGCTGCGATCAGTGATTAAAAATCTTCTGTTTATTTTTATATTAAATCTATGAAAACTTTAATTAATTTAATTATTTTTTTTTAATTAATTTTTTTCATTCTTTTCTAAGATCTTCTCATACAATGTTATGATAATTGCTATTATATTCCATTATATCCTTTTGAATATATTCCATATGACCGTTGATCGTTTCAATTCTATCTATTTAAAATGAATAATAGTTTAAATAATTTTTTTGTCTTTATTTTGAATATTCTTAAATGATCTTTATTTTTATATGTGTTGATCTCTTGACTTTTGTTTTAGTCTAATAACTTTTCTTTACTCTTTCAGTACGTCTCTGGGGCTTACTGATCTACTACTACGCTCCCATTCTCCTCCTGCTGATCTTCAGCATTGGCTGCTGCATCAAGGCGTATTTCGCGATCTTTGAGTTGCCAGCAGACACTCAGTATGTGCTGGGAACTCAGCTGCGCATCATGAAGATTCAGTAAGATATCCCAAGTGATCCATTCTAAGTGATCACTCCAAATCAAAACTTTCTCACATTTTTCTCTCTTCAGCTTCTACGCCTTCACGGGATATTTGGTGGGCGTGTTCGCCGTTTGGGTGCGTGAGATGATTGTCTATATTTTGGCCCGAGTTCGGGAGCATTTCTTCATAATAGACTTCTGGAGCGGCATTTGCATTCTGGGTCTGGCCATAGCTGGCTTCATACTCCTCCTGGGCAGGAACATGCACGTGAAGACCTGGTGGTCCATCAATGTGTAAGTGTTATGATTAATTCACCGATTACCTTAACCGATCTGACTCATTTCTCTACTTACTTTTAGTGAATCAAGTCAGACCGATCTGAGCATTATAAATGCGCGTGTTTACAAATTCGATGAAAAGGGAGATCTCAAGTCCCCAGGTGGGAAAACGTTGCCCAAAATTTTAAAACTTGTGCTAATTGTATTCAAATTAATTTTAATTATAGATTCACCATATAGACCAACGGTGACATCACTTTAAATGACAAACAACTGCCTCAATCTGAACTCTGGTATTCACTCAAGATGATTCACCTTTGATTCATGCTGGACGATTGCAATTATTATTCAATATAAGCAATATTAAGACTTGTTATACTACTTAAATATTAGACATCAGTTTCTTCTCGAAAGTATTCCTTAAGCTCAAATATTATCAAGAATTCCACGTAAACTAAGAATAAACACAAACAAAACTATAAAATTTTCAATAAATGTCGATTAATAGAATACTATGTCATTTTATGTAGACAGTTTCTATTGAGCCCATTGTAAGGAATAGTTTAGTAGACATTTTTATATACCTTTTATACCTTTTTTACCCTTTAGTTTTCAAGGAATCAGGCATATAATTTTAGTTTAAAAATGTTCTTATAAAATTTATTTTTATAAATTAAATCAATTTATTATTATTAATCAGTTGACGGGTCTATATTTGACATTTTATAAATAAAAAAGTATATAGTACGAATTCCCTCTTGTCTCAAGTTTCATTTTTTCATCACTTTAATATATTTGTTTAACGTTCTCTAACATAAAAGAAAACAAATTTATAACCCTAACATTCACAAAGATTCAATAAAAATCTCAGAAATTAGGGTATCTTTTAGCAGGACACTCTTAACTGAATAAAAACTTTCACATCAACCCTTTATATGGCGATTATAAACCACAAAGAGTTCCAGTTTTGCCATGTGTTATTTCCCTGAATAAATTCTTGACTCGCAAACAGTTGACGAGCCCCCAAAACTTAAGTAAACCCGACAAGTGTCCACTGACCAAGTTAAGGGACAATAACAAAAGAATGATTGAAAGTGGGAGGTTGGCGGTCGGGTTGCTTAACCTGATCAACGGAAGAGGCAAGTCCTCAGTCCCAGACAAGTGGCTCGCAACAAATGTGCTGTTAATGACGCAATTACCAACTGTCCGTCTCCGTTTTGTCCCATTGACGACCTCACAACTACGCGGTCTGTGTCTTTTTATGGCTCTCCCCCACAATTCGAATACTCTCTCCGTAAGGAAAGTTCTATACGAATTGTGAAGACGCTGTAAAGGGGGAAGTTTAGACGAGCTTAGTATTGGATTGAACAAGTTATATCTTATTATTACTGAATGATTATATTCTATAAATATAGAAAATAAATATGAAGAGATGAAATAGATTTTAAGTTTGGAAATGCGGAAAAAAGCGGAAAGGAGAGTAAATATAAAAGAGTTCAAAAGGCATTACGACTGATGGATAAAGAAAGAAGATTTTGCCATGACTATATATTTATTGAATGTAAGCTTATAATTCTAACGCATAACATTTTAAGAATAACTCAATGACATTTAGATTGTCCTCAACACAAAAATATTAGACTAATTTTTTTTTTTAAATTTATACTCGTTAATGTGGCCGAAAGCCTCTGCAGCTAACGCTATATTTTTAATACCAATTGTTAGTTTTAGTTTTTAAGCTTAACTATCAATGTTAATAAATAAATAAATAATTTTGAGCTTGTTAGGGGAACTTATTTTGTGAGTTACCTGACAAAGATTGCAGATAGCTTAGATCTTAAAGATCGCAAGGATATTCTCAAGGGTCTTCCAATAGTAGAGCAATGCCAAGTCCATAAAACTCTTTCCGTTGCTGATGTTGTATGCTCAGTTTCGGTTTTCTTATTGCCCAATGTTGTTGTAAACAAATCGCCGGCAACAACAACAACAACAACAACAGTCTGTTGTTTTTGGGTGTGTGTGTCTGACCAGACGTTCCATTTCTTTCCATTCCATTCAATTCAATCTGATTTAACTTGATTTGGATTTCGCTCAGTTCAAGTTGAACCTGTGGCAGGTGCGGATGATTCTGATTCAGAATCCAAGTGGCCAAAGTTTTTGCCACACTTCCCAGTTGAGTTTTCAAACAGTTCGTGATTCAACGTCATTGACAGTGCATTAGGATTATTTTCGTCAAATATTTGATATACGATTATTTAAGATAAACAAGCATAAATTGGCACAATAAAGCGAAACCGAAAGCGAAAAATAAACATTTGAGGTGATTAAACAAATACAAACATGCTTTCGACCACGACGCATTTGTGGCCTTTAGTGTTTGGCCTAATGTGGCTCGTGAGTCAGCGCGGCACGTGTGGCAGCTACCACGAGGAAGGTCGCTATCCCTGCGCCTTCATCGACACGGTCAACATCACAGGCAGCTACAGCATGGGCAGCACCTTGAACGGCTCCTACGTCCACAACTGGACGGTCATACCCAGGGAACTGGTGACACCCTATGACTTTGTGATCGAGAATGGCATCAGGATTCCAGCGACTCGACACCTTCGTGCCTGCGTCTGTCGACTGCGTCCCTGTGTGCGCTTCTGTTGTGCCGCGGGGCAACTCTATCACCTGGAGAGACGGCGCTGCGAGGATCAGTTGAGTGCTCCTGGGCACAGTCACATGGCCATGGAGCTGCACAATGGCACTCAGCTGCAGCAGGAGCTGCGATCCTGGTTCAGTGTCCACGTGGAGTTGCCCTGCGATCACATGCGCGCTGTCACCAGGGACTCGGAGTATCTGCACTGGACACTACACGAGGTAGATACAGTATAAAGATACACTCACAAAGATATACCTTACTAAACTAACGTTGAATTCTTAAATTAAGTATGAAACGATCTTGAATTTTAAATCATAATATTATGATGCACATATTAAAAAATTCGATTTAAACCGAACTTAATTATACATAAATTCTGTGGTAATGTAAATATTGAATATTTTTTAAGATTGAATCTAATTAAAATATGAGAAAGGAGTTTTTTGTCTAACTAAACCCAAAACGTATTTAAAGTATCTCAGAAAAGTCTTATTTTTAGATTTCCGTTATGTGAAAAGCGAAATTGAAATAGGATTTTTTTAAATCTTCCCAGTCCGCTTTAGAGATCGTTTGTACTTCAATTTATCCCCGTTAAAGTGTGATAATTTTCATTATTTTTGCGAGTGTAGGTAGATCACATATATAACTAGTATATATTCTCTTTATTCCTCCTAAAGAACGGTTCCATCACCCATCGGGAGCATCTGTTCACCAAGCACTACTGCTTCACCCCTCTGCTGATTGGGAACAGCACCTGGAGCTGGCAACCCCTCGCCTGTGCCCCCGAGAAGCTGCACTTTGTGCTGGGAGTACGCGAATGGACCTATGCTATATGTGAGTCAGTGTATCTTGCAGATACAACACTTAATTGCCACTCTCCTCGGACTTTAATCAGATTGGAAAACTTTGGGGAATGTGCGAGAGTCTGGAAGACCAAAAATAGACGCAGATTGCCAATAAAAATAATTGTGTAGATTCTCATGCGTGGCGATCAATCCATAATCATCAAAAATTTATTGCCATTGAAATTTGTGAGAAAACAAGCCAATTTAATGGTTATGGCAAATATATATATATGTATTTTAGGGGTAGATTGGACATTTCAAGATGAAATGGAAACTCTAGTTAGTTTTTAAGAACTAACTGTCAGGTACTTAAACTTATATGGGTTGATGAAATCCAAAATAATAGTTAAAATAGTTGGAAATGTGAAAGGATTTCAGTAGTGGATATTTCCTTTGAGGAGTACACTGAAAACAAAGAACGGTTTACTACACATATTAAAAACCTTTGTCTAAAAAACGGGTAGAGGGCGAAAAATTTTTAGAAATGGGAAACAAATCTTGAAATTAAGACCAATTATTTTTTGGTCTTTCTTAAATATTTTTAAAATGGTCCTATCTTTCAAAATAAATTACAATTGTTAGCTTCAACTATAAAGTAACCTTAGGTAATCACAATCGATCTTTCGATAATACACGCTTGATCATGCGTTTTCCAAGAATTCATCTCTCTCCCAAAGTAAACAGGAAAATTAAATATGAGTACAAATAAAGAGATCTCAGTAGTAGTAATAGATTTAGTCGTTTTCCCAGAAATCTCACTGTTCTGCCCTCCCATCGATCTTTCAGGTCTGCTGATCTGCATCATATCGATGCTAATAGTGCTGGCGGTGCATTTGATGTGCTCGGATATGCGCAACAGCTTCTACGGCGTGGCGATCAAGGCCTATACGTTCTGTGTTATCTTTGGCTATGCGATGTTGGCACATCTCACGCTGCACGATCCCGCCAATCTGTCAACAGTCGCCTGTCGCATTCTTCGTAAGTGATTTCGTCAATGCGCTAAGCATTTGATTGGTTGATTGACTGATCTTTGATCTTTAGCCAGCTTCACGTTGCTCTTCTTGGTATTATCCTTCTATATACTGAGCTTCATCTCGTTTAAATTGTATCTGAGCTTCAATGGCGTTGTCCTTACCAAGTTGATGTTCTGGCTGATCCTGGGCCCGATCGTCCTGATCGCCATTGGTTGGTCCTTCTTTGTGGGCTTCAGCTATCACGGCGCCAAGTTGGTCTTTGGGGGCGACACCTGTTGGTTCGATCGTAAGTGCTTAAAGTATTTTTATCTTCAGTTCCTCAAAAGTATCTTTTTTCTCTTCCCAGCTCGTAACTGGTCTGTTATGGCCTATTTCTTTGCTCCCATTTTTATAGCCTGTGCGATCAGCACTTTCTTTTACATCCTCACATTGATAAGGATCAGCGAGGAGCCTTACATAGATTCGGAAAAGAGCTTCGACTACCTGGAAAGGAATCGCCTGGAGTCCTTTTGGAAGTTCTTCAGCTACACAGCACTCATCTGGTTTGTCTTCGTCTGCTCCTTTGCCGTCAACTATTATCGAGGCGAGAAATCCCATTTGAATTATGCCGTTTGCCTTTGCACGGCCTTCCACGGTTTTGCCGCGCTTTTTGCGCTCATCGGAAAGAATCAACAAATTCAAAACTTTCTGCGTCGCATGGAGAATAAGTAAGCTCCAACCACTCCTAGAAATTTCTTTGAAATAATCGATTATCTCTTTTATCTTAAAGCGATGAGGACACTGTGGAAAACTCTGTGCCAATGTACATATATTGATAACTGTATGATTTACCAACTGGAGTGTTTTTTGAAATTGTTTCTCAATTTTTTTAATTGATTTTTGAAAATCGAAAAAATTTCATGTCAAATTTTGCGCGCTTATGCAACTGGAGCGTCAAACTGTAGCTGCAGTTTTGTTGACACTGTACAGTTTTAGAGTCATTGCATGCAATAAATCGTGTCTTCCACCTTTCAGCAACAGACAACAACTGCGCTTTAGCCGAGACACGAACCAACGAACAGCTTTCATTTTGGTTAGTGCAGCGGATAAAAGTTTTTCAGAAATGAACGGAAAATAATTTTTAAATTTGAATATTTATAATTAAAAAACAAAGTTGAACAATTTACAACATAAATAAAACATATTTGATAATGGTTAATAATGGTTAAAAGAGCAAATTGAGTAAAGTTTTAAATTAAACATATAATTTTATTGGTATTTCAAATTTCCAGAGGTAGAAGAACGCTCAAATACGAAAAAGAGCTAGGATCTTGAACATCATTAAGGATAATTAAAAAAGAAATACTGCAAATAATGGATAAAAAATAAATGAAAAATCTACACATTAAAGTAAATTACGTATACGTCACGATATTCAAGAAATGCAATATCAACCTGCACATATTGAAAACAATTACGTATACGTAATGGTATTAAAGAACTGGAATTTTAGCCAGAACTTTAAAAAAAATAAGAATACTTCACAATATTGGAGAAAGTCACAAAAAAAATAGAAATTCTCAATTAGATTTACTTAAATGGCATTTTAACCGTGGAATGTTGTGATATGCATTCAACAGATTTCAACAGGATAACAGAATCAGTGCTGGATAAATTAAGCATGTTTAAAGTGATTCGGGGTGTCGGTCAGACGAACGGACGGCTCGGCATTTTGTGGCGCAACCCTCAAAACAAATACAACAAATTTGTAGCTGGTGCCGGAGCTCATTCGTATCGAGTTTAGCATCCCGAGCAGCCCAAGGCCCAAAAAGTATACACAATACATAACGTAATTTACACAACAAAAGCAAACTGCCGCTGGCCAGAGCAGCTAGCTCGAGAGCGGAGCTTCCCTTACCCCCAAACCCCCTTTACTCCAACCCCTACCCTGATGCGGAAGGGGGATTGGGTGGAGGGGGTTCAAACTCAGGGCTGGCATCGTTTTTCAACTACGAGTTGAAGTTGCCACTAAAGTTGCATGAGAGTTTGCGCTGCCCGTGGACCGTGGCCGAGAGTTTGAAACACAATCCCCCCTCTTCACATCCCTTGCCATCCCTTTTAGCTGCCTTTCCCTTTCCCTTGGCCACTATCACTGCAGCATATAATAAGTGCACGCCGATTTTGTTTGACATCAGAGGTCAATGGCCGCTGAGCGAGAGAGACAGAGAGAGAGAGAGTCAGGCTGCCGCAAGGGAATGCCAAGCACAGAGCTTGCCACAGCAGCCCTGCCACATGCATCCTGCATTGACTGCAGCAGCGACAGCAACAGAGGCAGCGCCAGCAGCAGATCCCCCCACCCACCCATTCAAAATCAGCCGCCCACTGTCGCTCTGTTTGGCTGTCAAGCGCAAGGAATCAAGTGGAAAGTGAAACGAGAGCGCCAGCTAACCATGCTTTCCCTCCCCCCACTCACTTACGCTCACACTGTCGCTCCCTCTCTTGCTGCTACTGCGGTGGTGCTCTTTTGATGTGGCCTCGCCCTCGGCCTCGCTAACTAACCAGACTCCCTCTCCCACTCACTGACACTCACCTCGCTCTCTGCGTCCATCGCCTCTCTCCCACACACCTTCCACAACTGAGCTCAGTTGGCGTTTCATCTCGTCGGCTGCCAGCAGCAACAACACGACTTCGTGTTTCGGCTCCCATCACAACTTCGTGCTACGCTTCGTGTGTTCTGCTCTTTTGGCTGGGCATGCAGCAGCTTCTCGTGCTCCTTTGCCAGCTGCGTTGTGTATCCATACACACACAGCATGCACAATTGGATCGATAAAACGTAGTAAAAATTCGTAGTATTGGAAGCTGGAAAAGGCGGCATCATTTTTGCCGCTGCATTCTGACCAAAGGCAGCAAATGGCGACGGCGACAGCGACAGCGACTGCGACTGAGGCAGTGGCAGCGACAGTGACTGCAGCAGCGACTGTGACAGCGGCATCGGCATTTTGTGTCCTGACGTGCGCACTGGAAATTCATGCGAGGTAGGACATGTTTGGCGCGTTTTTCAAAGTGCACACACACCGAGTATATATGTGTGTGTGTGAGTGTGTGTCTGTATACAGTGGAGTTGTGTGAGGCTGCTGCAAAAGGTTGTTTTACAGTTTGAAAGGCAGGCACAGGAGCAGCAGCTACTCATAGATGCATATCAGAAATGCGTGCCTGTGTATGTGTGTGTGTTGGTTTAATATCGCTATCGGTTACTCACACACACACACATACATTTATATTTAAAGTTTGAGTGTTTGGGAAGACCGCGCCCCGTTTTTAGCTCTGGGCTGAGGGGAAACAGGGAACACCTGCCTTTGGTCCCGAGCATGTCCTGCTCCTGCTCCTTCTTCCTTCCATGTGCCATTCGACAGAGCAGAGCATGAAAATTAATTACTAAATGACTTTATGCTTTTTAATGGCTTGCCCGGCAGTTAAGGGATATTAGACAAGCCATTTAATGGCTAGCTAACTCCTTGGCCAGTGCCTTAGCCTTGGCCACGCCCAACTAGCTTTGATTGGGAATTCCCATTTTGTTAGTTTCGATTTTGTTTTTATTCCCATTTTGTCAACTTGGGAATCGCAATTGCATTGAACCGAATGTTTTCCATGGAGAATTTCGGTTGGGGGATCACAGCTGATGAAAAACTTAAGCACAAAAATGTGTAATTAAAGTTTTTACAGTTATAGTCACACTTACAGTTACAGTTACAGCTACAGTTAGTGTTACTGTTATTGTTAGTACGAGTATTTGGAGAGAGTTTCATTTGCATTTTCATTTGCTTTCAGTATTATGTTTGCACTTCAAGCTAGAGTTACAAGTAATTTGCAAGTATTGCATGAAATAAATTAAATTAACATTTACCAAACATTTTTTATAAAAATATTGAGAATACACATAATAATATTTGTTTAAATATTTATTTGTATGTATGTTTAAATTATTCTATGATTTATGAAATGTATTTATTATCTCATAATTTTATTTGCAGATTATATTTAATAATATGTGGATCAAAATGAAATCAATTATTTTTATATCATCATTCCCATATTTCGAATATTTTCAGTACCATCAAGACAAGAAATACAGAAATAATTAAATAAACTATTATCTAAGATAGGGTGGAAAATATGCCGCAATAAAAGGTGGAAACCCTAAACTAGACCAAACTCAATTTTGAGTAAATCGAATGTTGATAATGTAAATGCGTTTAGTTTACGTTCCGCTCGATTTCACATCGTGGGAATCCGTCGATTGTCAAGTTGAGTTTTGTACTGTTTTTTTTTGTTGTTTTTGGCTTTTAGCTTGGCCCATTTCCGGTCACATCTATGGCTAATGACTTGTTTAGCACCGAAACGAATGGAGTTGCCAGCAATCCAGCTAATCAAGAATGCGAAGCACGCAGCTCAAATCAAATGCAATAAATTATTTATAATTAAACATTTCGAAAAATTTACAACTCGAATAATTTATGTTCATCATATTATATATGTTCAACGAGCAATTGACCAGAATTCTATATAACTTTTTTTTTTATTTATAATTTATGAATAATGACAACAATGCTTATCCAAGTGTGGAACGTGGAGCGAGAAAATAAACAACAAATACGCCAAGAGGTGTAAGTGTAAGTACGTGTTTGATAATAAGTCAAAAAACAAAGAGCCTCAAAGGAGAGCCAAGTAACAGCCCCAAGGGTAGGAGGAGAGGAGACAGAGGAGGGGTAGGGGGCACCCATGGGACCATCATAAATTCATTCATGAAAACGCAGCCCCAACAACGTTTCGTGTGCAAACAAAATGTTGCTTTGCCTATGAAACTGACGGAGAAATACTTGATGTACAGCCAAGAAGAAAAAAGAAACATATTATTTAATTAACGAAAAGCGGCAATACGATACCCAGCACGTAATCAGCTGGTTCACTGCGAACTACATTAAATTAATAAAAATGCCTTAGATACCCTAAAATTACAAATTACTAAGAATATTACACACAAACGGAGATTTTAAAGCTCTTTGCATTTATATTCCCAGCAATAAAAAGATCTTTGAGCTTTTACAGCAATAGAAACTTAGAGATTTTAATCAATTTTGATTAACGCTGTCATCATAATGCGCTTTTCTTGAATATCTCTGAGAGTTTATTTTTTAGAGACTTTTAAAGTTAATTTTTTAATCAATAGTAAATTTTGAACCAATTTTGATTAAAGCTCTAATAAAAAGCTCTTGAATATATCTGAACGTTTATTATTTCAATTAAAGATCGATTGAACATTGAAAATATTTATTTAACTTTTTCTGAATGATTATTTTATTTTTAATAATGATCGTAGCTTTGTCATTGTTATACCCACCATGCACATTTTACAGGGTACACAAGTACTTTTCACTTTTACACATGTCGCTCTTTCGGATTGCACTCGTATTTTTCATTTCCAAAAATGCCCAAAGGTTTCGTCCTTAACTTCGAGTTCGTTTTTTATTTGGGTTTTTTGTTTTGGGTTTCGGTTTTGTGTTTGTCTTTGGGTTTTTTTGGGTTTTGGGCTTAGGAGTTTGGAGTTTGGGTTTGGGGCAGACGCGTGTGCTCCCATTTCTCACCTTCAATGACACCTTGCTGTAATAATCATGAAATTTATATACATATGACTTTGCTTTTCTTTTCTTTTTCACCTATTTTCTTTATATATTATTTTATTTCACATCTTGTTGCTTTTTATTATTTGTTGTTTGTTTGTTTGTTTGTTTTCTCATTGCTCTTGTTGTTACTTTTATTGTGTGTGTGTGACTCTTGAGATTTATTTCGTGCCTTGCTCAAATGTTACATTTGTCCAACTTATGCTACGAAAATTGAAGCTCCAACTCCAGTTCTCCCACCAGTTGCGTTTCGTTGGAGATTTCAACGATTTGGTTTGTGGAATGCCCTAACTGAATCGGTTTTCGACAGGTGAAATTCGAAATTAGCGAAAGCATTTTTAGTTTTTCTGCTTATTAATTTGATGTACCATAAAATATACCTCACTACTATAAATTTTTTTTATTTTTATACATTTCAGTTTAGTTTATCGAGGAATATTTTAATTTATTATGTTTCTTACAAGACTTTTCATATTGTCCATTAATTTGATTATGAATCGTATTGTAGATAATTATTGTAAATTATGATTAATATTTGTTCTTTTATTGCATTAAAGTTCTTTTATTGCATTAAAGTTTATATACTTTTTTTAAACTTTATTTATAAAAGATCTCTTTCATCTGAACTTTGCTAATAAATTTTATATCTAATTTTGAGCATCCTATTTCATTTAATCATATTTTATGATTTCAATTAAATTTTTCCTTCAAATGGTGATTGATAATTCTATTCATGGATTGTATTTCGATTAATATCTGAGCTTGGATCAGATCGGTTCACATGATAAAAGAAAATTCAAATGCATCCCATTCCTGAATCAACTCGATTAAAGTAGTTCTTCTAATGATGATGATTGGCAGATGTGTTTGTGGATCGTCTATATCTGTTTAATTGTAGGGCAACTGTTTCAGCCTTCAACTCTTCTTGGCTGTCATTTATGGCCAACGCGCGTGTAAATACTTAACACAATTTTCGTGGCCGTTGCTTTGGTTTTTGGTTTTTGACTTTTGAGTTTTGTTGTTGTTTCTTTGGTTTGTCTTTTTTTCGGGGTCTCTTTGTTGTTATTTTGTTGCTTTCGTTTTGCTTTCTATGACAATATACGCAATAATCGTTTTAACTGTATAAATTTTAAGCTAAAGCAATTAAACTTGCACACAAATGGCACTAACTGGGCCAAGAAGATGGCCAAATCGATTGAGAGATTCCAAATTCAATTTCGATATCAATCTCGATTCCGATTCCAATTCCGATTGGGATCTAACGGCCAGAGATTGGAGAGTGAATAACTAGCACTCAATTAAAATACTCAAATGCCAGATATGGCAAAAGTAAGTCGACTTCTTTGTTGTTGCTGCGTCTGTTGTTGTTGCGGTTCAGCTTGCCACATTCCCATGCAACATTGTTGCAGCGCATATCTGAACACATCTCAGAATGAAGAAGACGCCGACGATGGAGACGACGACATTTCTTTTAGCCTTTTTCTCTTGTCGAACTTTTTTGCGGGTCAACGCAAAAGAGGCGAAGTCTTTTGTTGTTGTTGTTGTCTTTGTTATTGTTATTGTTGTTGTTGCTGCTGCGGATCCATTAAGCCAAGTGATGTGCAGCCTCGTACTCGCACACAGAAAAAAACATCAAGTATTTAGTACTTAGATTGAATTAAGATTGAAATTACTAAAGTCAAGTATTTCAGTCTTATTTCAAGTACGATTTTTTAGGTACAAAATCTAAGTATTTGGTATTTTCAAACTTAAAATTACTTTAAAACGTACTTGATTAAAGAACAATTCAAACTTAATTAAAGTCCTTTTAAATCTAAAATAAATATGAACATAGTACTTGATTTAAGAATACAGCAGACTTATATTAAAATCGGGTAAACTTGATTTACCTACAAATGTTTTTAAAATAAATATATTATGATTATCAAAAATTAAAAGCTAACTACGGAAATTAACCTGTTAAATATAGTCTTAATTTCTAAGTGCCCGTCTAAGCAAAGCCAGAACCATTTGGGAATTCTAAGCCAGAGAACTTGATTTAACGAACTTATATAAGAATATTTGTACTTATTTTTACTTGATTTAAGATTCGTTGCACTTATATTAAGATTGTTGGTACTTGGCTAAAAAATTTTTAAGCACATTTTCAGTAATTCGGTAAACATATCTAGTATCGAAAATACTTAAATCGTGTTCATTCGAACTTTATTTTAGTACGGCTTTTTTTCTCTGTGTACTCATACCTCACCAAACGAAGCCTTGCGCAACAAAGTTGCAACTCGCAGACGACGACGGGGAGCTCGCAACATGGGGCAGGCAACCATGGAATGGGGGAGGGCGTCGCAGTCTCAGTCACAGTCTCAGTCGCATTCAGAGTCCCAGTCACAGTCGCAATATGCAATGCATTAATGAAGTGATTTGCACTTTTTACTCGAGCTCCTTTTGACCACCAAGAAAGAGAACTGAAAGCCCGCGTAAACCACCAAACGATTCCGGGAATAGTCCCATCAAGTGCCCAGCCGGAGGTAGGTGATATTTATGACAGCCGTTGTGGATCATGTCACTGTCAGTCCAGCTCGCCACGAACGATTCTCGAGTGCGCCCAACCAGATTAAGTGTCCAGAGACTGAAACTCTGACTGGGATTGGAGTCTGAGCATGAGAGTACCCTGGCTAATTGAAGTGATCGCATTTTATATGCAACTGATCTTGATGAGGGAATTTACGGTACATTTTTATTAATTTGCAAGATTTTAAAAGTGAGGTAAATATTTGCATGGTTCCTCAATTTAAATATCAGTGGACATAAAGTGGAGCATCAGTTGAATGATCGTTTTGGCAATAAAGTAACTCTTTAGAAATTATCAAATCAAGGCATTGCATTTTCAATTTAAATATAAGCAATGATCATTTGAATGAAATTTTTTTCAATTATTACAATAAAATGCAATAATTTAAAAGCTTTAAAAATATATATATAAAATTAAATATACTTTGAGAGCAAGCGAAAGATCATTTGATTGATCAGTAATTACAAATGTTATCGTAACTGGTCTATTTGTCATTTTTGTATTGAAATTGGCTTAAATTTATCTGTATAGTCAGTTTAATCGATCGTGATCTGTTGATCTCTGGTGAATTATTAACTAATCTTTATGCGGAATGTCAAATGTAGTAATTACAAACTTTAATAAAATTATAAATTAAACAAATATTAATCTTAAGTTAAACAATCATCAGATAGCAAGTGAAGATCAGTTTATAGATCATTTAATATTAGAGTATGTCTGTCCGATCATTACATTATATACATATACTACACTTGCACTTATCTGTTTGATCTGTTAAAAAGATCGTGATCTATTGATCTCACATAATGCATTGTTTTTAGCTTCTGGCACACGATCTCACGAAAAAGCCTCGATTCGATTCCGATTCCTTCGCTTCGATCCTGTCCTGTCATCACCGTCAGCAGACCGAAACCACATTGTGCGCATAATTCACATTTTCATTTCGATTCCCATTCCCGTTTCCTATTCCCAATGTCTGTTGATCTGTCTTCTGGGCAAAAGTGGACATTGACCGTCTGCAAGGCGAGTCAATGATCTTCAAACGTGTCAACATTAAAAATAGCGAGCAAATGCTCCAATCTGTCTGTCCGTCTGTTCACATGTACCCAAAGTGTACCCAGCCCCAGTCCCAGTCCCGGTCCCCTTCTCGTCTCTCCCCCCCCCCCCTCTGCAGTCCCCTCTTCGCCGTCGCAGTCTGTGCCCCATGACAGTCAGATATGTAGACGTGCAGACGTTTGCAAAATGCCAAACCAAACCAAACCAAAGACCAAAGACACAATCGAGTCAACAAAAAAAACAACAACAACGGTCACAGACATGGCAGCAACAACAATAACAACAAGAGCAACAACAACAGGATGTTTGGCGGCGCTATCAACGGAATTCCAGCATTTGATCGGGGCAAATGAACAGCGCGGATCGCGAGGATCGCAGACAAAATGCAAAGAATCAAAATTTATATATGTACATATGCTTTTAAATATATATAAATACAGTTGAAATTTTCTAAAACGAACTTCTTTTTTGCAATGCATTTTATATATTTTGTTATCGTTGCAATAAAATTCTAAGCAGCAAATTGATCTGATAATCAAAAAATGTTGCTGATCGCACTTTTAAACGCCTGCTTATTTGCCTTCAACTAATTACACATTACAACACTGTATAGGGGAAATATTTATAATGACATCAGGAAAAATAAAATATTTTTAATGCAAATTAAATGTAATATTAATTAAAAATAATTATTATAATAAAGTTACAAAAAGAATTAATGTAAGTCTCATATGCATGAAAATGATTCAAAATCAAGTGCTCACAAGCGATTATTTTTAAAAAGTGCAAAATGAGCATAATATCAGTTTAATAAGGTTTTTTCTTTCTGGTCTACTGTAGGGAGGTACGACTGTATAAATATAGCGATATATTTATACACACCCGATATACACATGTTGTGCAGACTGACAAAGCCATTAATTACTGATTGCCGATACTCGACGCTTGGCGCTCAATGAAATTTGCAGACACTGTCAAGGGGGCGGGTCAGACAGAGCAGGAGACGCAGAAGGAGTGGAGAGGGAGCTGGGGAGAGTGTGAGTCAAGGGGCATGTTCATAAAGTGGAAGTGGCAGCAGCAGCAGCAGCCGACGACCAACTTCCAACTTTGTGGCGCTAAGCGAAGCAGAAAGAACCGCAACGGGGGCCTCGTTGCAAATACAACTACAACGCATTCGCAGACATAAATCACAGTTCTCATTCACGATCTCTTTCTCTTTCTCCTCTCTCACGACTCTCACTCTCCCTGCAGCGATCTCTCACTCGCTAATCGTTGGCTCTCTGACCGTTATGACTTCCGCTCGAATTGAGATGAGCTCAGCTTCAAAGTCAACGATCTCCACACAAAATTCAAAGCTTTGCTTCGTTTTGTGCACTTTTCAATAAAAAATATGTGTGTATATCAGAGAGAGATAGAGAGAGGGAGTGTGATAGAGATAGCGAGCGAAATGACGACGACTTCCCGTGGTATATTCGATACGTCGCATTGTCCTTGAGCGTTTAGTCGAAATTTATGAAATACATTGAACTCCGGCCACTAAATTAGTCACTTAAGGCAACAACAACAACGACAACGAAAAAAAAAATACAACAAAACGCCAAAAGAAAAAAAATAAGATATACAACATAACAAAAGTTTTGCCGCGCGTCGCATTAACAAAAATTTCGTTGCATGTTCTTTTTTTTCTTATTTCATTTTCTTGAATTTTGAATTTGTTGTGTAGACACACACACACACACACATTTGTTATGGATTGTGTGTGTGTGGCTGGGGTGTTGTTGTTATTGTAGCTGTTGTTGTTGTTTTTGTGCTTGCAATCGTTCAATCAAGTCGTTGACCGTTGATTGCTGCCGCTGTCAGAGGCCAATTCAAACTTTCAAATGCAACGATCATCGGCCTTTTAAAAAAAAAGAGGCAAACCGAAGATCATATTGTGGGAAACAGACACAAGTGAGATATTATCATATATACTATATTTCAATAACAGTTTCTTATGTAACTTTGACAGAGCTTACTCTCATATTAATATTCTGGGTGGTTCTCTTTTGAAAAACGAATAACTTAAAAAAAATAATACTATAGTCAATTGGTTAGCTATAAATAAAATGAAGTAGGTAATATATTCTCATTGCTTATCAATAAAATACTAAATAAAAAATTTCTAACTTGGCGTTTTTCCCAACTAGTCTTACAAATAAAGCTCCTCAATCAGTTACAGAACTGAAAATTGGTTAACTTTAAACTCGAATCTTTTAAGGATACGTTTTTTAAAAAGTCAGAGTAAAGATCCCATAAGGTGAAAACTAAGAACTTTTAAAACATTTTAAATGTGCAATTCAAAATTATTTTTAACTAATTTTTATTTTTATGCACGTTTGCTAGATTTGAGGAACTCATGTAAAGTAATATAATATTATCTCGAGTTGGAATAAATCGATCTTAAGCAATTCTATTCGTAGTTTGAATCACAATAATACTTAATTTGCTTCAATTACTTTCTGATTTCTGAATACTTTACTTATTGCTTTTATGATATTTTTAGAATATTATTTCTTACCAAATCTTATTAATACTCGAGTTGAATGCGAGTAAAGTAATCGTGTTACCTTTGCAATATTTTCTAAACTTGTGCTAGCTTTAAGATTTGTGCTCCTGCTTTTAAGCACAGCAGAATTGACATCAGTTACTTCAACTCCGTTCGCTTCATGAAGGCCGCTTTATGGCAGATCCCCGTTGAACAGTCAGTGTCATTATATTTAATATGATGGTGTGTTTGTCTTTTGGCATCGTCTAGCTGCGCCCAGTGTTGCACAACATCAAAAGGACTACGAGTATTGTACTTATTTTGGCCTAAGCATTGTACACGGTACGGTACTTGGTTCTAACCTCTCCCATGTTACCCATTTCGTTCCGTTGCAATAAAAGTCTCATCAAAGTTAATGCGCCAGTTCATAAGCTCCCAAAACTGCACTTTTGTATTGGCCACCTGGGCTGAGCTGAGCTAGCCATGTGGCACGTGGCATGTGGCATGTGGCACGCCCCTAAATATGCTGGTCCGCTGCTGGCTTGGCTGAAAGCTAAGCGGCTGGTAAACTTTGTCCTGGCCAAGGACTCGCATGGCAAAATCCTTTCCTTTTGTTTGCGCAAAAAATTGCATTAAACTTTTGCGCAAATTTCCTCTCCATCTCCTCATTCATCCTCTTCCTTATATTGTTGTTATTCTCCTTTTTGTAGTGCAGGAGAAGCATTTTTCTACACGTAATTCATATTTATGATGCTTCTTGGAGCTCCCAGGATGCGACTTACGCGCGCCTCAAAGTATGCAGCGGTTGGAAAACCAAGGGAAACGTGAAACGCTTGGGATGCCAATGAAACGGAAAGGGAAACGACAGAGGGGGGTGCTTCAGGGTGGGGGGAGGCTAAAAACTTTGCTCAATTTGAAGTCAAGTGTCAACGCAAACTCCTCAAAGGGGCTCAACAGCTATCGACTCTTCAAGACCTCTTTGACTAGCAATCTTCACCTTCTTCTACCTCTAGCTCTTCCTCTCTTCCTCTTTCTCCCCGCTGCGCTATTTGCGCGCTTTGACATGCAAAACGCGCGCTTCATTTGACATTTTCTTACATTTTCTAGTTTTTTCCCTCGATTTTTTATTTTTTTTTGTTGTTTTTGCTTTTGATGGAAACGCGACCGGGATCGAGTTCTTGCTTCATGCTAACCAATTTGCTACCCCTCAAATTCAGGTCCCGTTTTTTGCTGTTTGCTTTCTAAACCCTTTCATCAAAGGCGCCACGGCATTTTTTGCGGTTGCTGTTAATATGATTTTCCGCCAGCGCTTTTCCCTTTTTTTTTTGCTTTTCCTATCATTTTCTTTTATTTGGTGATTTATTTTTTTTGTATTCTTAATTTGTTAACTTGTTCAAATATTTAAGACAAAGTTCTGTTTGTAAACTTGAAACTATGAATGGAACGATGGAAATGAATTGAAACGATGGTATGTGAAACAATTGAGCATAGTTTCATAAACTTTCTGTAAGTTCCTGTCAATTACAAAAGATTATTCAATCAGTTGTATCCGGAACGTTGAAAATGAAACGAAACGCATGGAAATGAAACACTTAAGAGACTTAAACTCTTTTTAATTACAAGCTGTCAATTATGATTTTTTAAGATATCTTGCACCCTAATGTTGTCTAGGGTTACAACGCCTGGCAGGTGTGTGAAGTGTCATGGCAACCCTGTCGAATTGAGCCCGAAATTGTCGCCTCGTTCAACCCCTTATCACTCATAATTCTTTTGCCGAGCTAAAGTAATTGGCGATGTTCCGTCAATGAAGTTGCTGTCAAGTGCAAGAGGCCTAAATAAAGTCGGCCCCATTCGTCTGGCTGGGGGATTAACTGTCACGGCAACAACCTGTCAATATGCTACTACCCGAACCCTTCAGCTACCCTTTCAATACCACAAAATGTGTGTAAAGAAGAGAGAGAGTGAGAGAGAGAGAAGAGAAGATCTCGGCTTGTATAAACAAGGAAATCAATTGTTATGCCGACCAACGGCAGCAATTGGCATTAATCTTAACGGGAACCAGGACTTGAAATAGGACTAGGAATGGAGTTATTGCAGCAGGCAGCAGTGCTCAAGTTCTAGTTAAGCTATTTGGGGCGTGGCAGAGAGAGAGCGAGCTCAGAAAATGGGACAATGCGCTTTGGAAATGAAATGAATTCAGATGCCTGAATCGCATCGGGAGCAGAGAAAGCACAACAACAGCCAAAGCCAAAGCCAAAAGGGAAGCAGGACGAAGACAAAGTTGAAGCTAAAGACGAGCAAGCAGAAAGGAGAGAAGAACGATGCCAAAGTACAGTCAGCGAGCGTGGAAAACAACGGCGGCCATAAAGACGTCTGCTCCAGCTTGTGGGCGAGAGGAGAGCGCGGGTCGGGGGCAGGCAGAAGCTGAGCTGCTGCTGCTGATGTAAACAGCACCCCCACCCCCTATCTTCTATGCTGTTCCCACACAGACGACATGCTTGTGACTCGACATCTGCCCTAATCATCAGTTCGCCCCCCAAGCACAGTCCTCCCTTCCTCTCCCCCCTCTCCCCCCTCTCGCTCCTCGCTCTCTCCGCGTGTTAGTTTCATGAAAGCTTTTAGTTGTCTGCAAAATTTTCGGCGCCCTTTTTTTTCTGCTCATCGTGCGTGTCTGTGTGTGTGGGTTTGTGTATATTTTTGGGGGTTGAATTTTTGGGTTCAGTGATAAGCACCAAGACAGGCGCACAGACGACAAGGAGAGCATGCTTCGCTCTGTCTCTCTGCCTGTGTATATGTGTGTGTGTGTGTGTGTGCGAGAGCTGTAAGCAGGGCATTGCACTTTTAGCTCCACACTCCACACAACTTCCACCCTCCACACGCCTTCCACACTCCACACTCTCCTCGCTCAATCCACATTCGACGCTTTCGCATCCCATTCGAATTCCACGCTGCTCTCAAAGAGTTGCAAAAGCTCTTTTGTTACTTTATGTTCTTGTTGTTGTTCTTTTAGTTAGTTTTTACTGTTGGTTTCATATATTTTTGGACTTTTTTGGCATTTGCTTTGGCAGCGCTTAGTGCTTTTCGTGAGCGTAAATTTATGCCTTGATATAATTACAAGATAAGCTTGGCAAGTCAACGGCGCACAGAGTTGTCGCAGGTGTCGATTTATTTGGAGCAAAATTCACTCCTACTCTTTGCCTGGTGAATGAATCTTAGTGAAGCTTACTTGTGAATAGAGGAGTACTGAGAGAAGTGTGAAAAGAAGAACGATAGTGAGGTAGGGTGAGAGCTGAAGTCGACATCAATAGTTGTAGTTAATAAGAGCTAATAATTGGATAAATTCATATTGACATAGTATTTGTATTTGTCCTGCAAAAAAAGTTAATATTTTACCTCAGTGAACATAGTATTTCTGAAATCTGTTGTGTTTACTACAAATTTTCTTGTATTTATTTTTAGTGTAAATAATAATAAGTTTAATTTTAAAAATTTAATATTTTGTATTCTTGAAAGTGTATTGAATTTAAGTTGTGAGATTTTTGTATTCTCTTTTTTATCTCAAAAAGTCTTTAATAGTTTAGTGAATCCCTTTTTTCTGTGGTATTTCATGAAGTTATAGATTTTATTCCGAACCACTATTAATTCGTGTTTTTAAATTTATTTCGGGCTTAAAAATATTTAAGTTAAATTAAATTAAGTTGATGAGCTTGTTACTTAACGCAGGATTTACTTTGAAATGAATTGTTGCACTGTCTTTGGAAACGTTGACAACCCTGGCAAGCATGCAACAGTGGGCCACTGAAGGACAGACTCCTTCCTATTCACACTCATACTTCAGTTCTTTCTGAGATACTCACACTCAGATTCATTCAGATCTATCGCATTACGGTTACATTTACAGTTGCAGTTACAGTCACAATTACAGTTATGAGAACATTTACAGTTACATGGCCTCGTGCAGGATTCAGAGTAAAAGGAGCTCAGGAAAACGGACAACTCAATGTTACAATGCGAAGAGAAGGAGGAATGTAGCGGGAAGCGAAACGTGTGGGGGCAGGAATGTTGTGGCAACTGAAACAGGAGTAAGAGGAGTAAGGGGGAGGAAGTAAGGGAGATGGAGGAGGTCGAGCAAAAGCCGAGCGATTTCCCGCGCAGCAGCAGCAGCTGAAAATTGTTGTGCAAGAGAAAACAGGGAAAAGGGAAAAAGGTAGTGGGAAAAATATCGATTGGTTTTTCTTTTTTGTATGTTTTGTTTTGTGCTATTCTATTTTCTTGGGTGGGTGGGGTGGTAAAGAGGGGGGCAGGTGACTGGAAAGAGGCCTGTTGGAATTTCCGTGTTGTGTTTGCTTTGTGGCAAGCAGCAGGCGGAAGGGGCAGGCAGGGGCGAGGGGCAGGCAGGAGGTCGCTGTATGCGTATTCGTTGACTTTGGCGCGAATTTTCGATTAATGAAAACGCGCGCGCACAAAATTTCCATCAACGTTGTTGCAACAGCGGAACAAGAGAAAGCCATGGGGCAGCTGCAACAACAGCAACAAAGAGCTGCACGTCTGTCAAATGATGCTGCCACGGGCCATGTGGCATGTGGCATGTGGGGCAAGGAGACAGACAGACTGAAAGGGGAATTGGACACATTCCAACTGCGCTTTCAACTGCCAACGATGGACGCCCGGCGAGCAGAGAAATCGCACAGACACCAAAATCGTTGTGGGGATAAAGAACTCGCGAATTGAACAACAACAACAACAAGAACAACAACTGCAACAGGAACAACAATAACGGAGAGAACAAGGCGAACAACGACAACAAAATCTGGCAGTCAGAAATGCTGACATTTTCCCAGCGACAGCTGTCAAAAGGACGAAATGCCAAGGGAAGGATGCTACGATATGGACAGGGATAGGGATATATATATGTGTATATGTATGTGAATATGGCCACGGATGTGGCATCAACCGAGGCTACTTTAATGTCTTGCGGTAGGTTTCGTTCTTTCGGGCCTGCGTCTCTCTCGTTATGCAAATTTTATTGATATGCCATGGCAAACGATAACGATTATGTAAAAGTTTTTTGCATGGCTAAAACGATTTTAATACTCACAGTTTATGGGATTCCCCCACGACCCCTACCCCCCGGTTTACACATGGGAGCAATCCTCGTTTTCCCACTTGAGTCCAAACAGAACTGAGGACTTTTCATGCTAGCTGATTATGACATGCCTAGGAACGGCCAATGGGAGGCAAGTATGAATAGGGGAGTGGGGTGTAAAGGGTAAAGGGCATGGGTGGTAGCGGGTAGGGGGTAGTGGGCAGTAGGGTTGCAAGGTTCACTTAAATTGTTTGTTTATATATAAAGCAGGCGACTATTGATTAAAATTGCGCTTTAAAATTCATTAAATGGTCGCTTAGTTCAAATTGTACACCAGATACACACACACACACACAATCAACATACGCACAGACAAACTTTTGCACACATACAGAACGAGCTCCGTGTTAAAGATGAGCCTTGGGGTTGCCTCATTGCGGTTTTTCCGGGTGCACATGTTGAATGCTCCAAAGCCTTTAAGAGCCGCCAAAATATGCTGGGAATTTATGGAAGAGCGGATCAAAAAATCTGTTGAAAATACCGAAGGGAACTTAAGAAATTTTTTCGTTTAGAAATTAAGGAAAAGGCTATAAAAAGATATATTTTATCAATGATTTTATTACTAAACAAATATTTCTAAATAATAATTTTAAGGTATCATTTATTAATAAAAACTATAAAAAAGTTGAAGTAGTGAGAAAAGATATAAAAAAATAAAGATAACTTATAAGAATGAGGATGAAAATTGCAAGCCGATGGGGAAAATTTAAAAGCCGAATCGGCAAGCTGTTTAAAATATTCAAAGTCGATGCTTTCTTCAGGTTCTCTCCAGTTATATTACGTATTCCCATATTATATAATATAATTTACTTTACTTTCCCATAAATTAAAAGAATTCACATAATTTTTCCGATATATTATTTGAGCTAATCTAAACTACACCAAAAATTTTCTAGATTTCTCACATTGAAACTAATGTTGAATATTATAAATTTCTACCTTTAAAAATGTACATGCATTATCTTGCGCATTTCTCAGCAAATCAAAGAAAAGTCGATCTGTCATTTAAGTTAAACATCCATCAATTGTATCTTAAAAACTCCAAAATTTCGTCAGCTTTCCATCTATAAAAATCTTTTAAAAATTCTCGAATGCTAAACATTAGTTCACTTTCAACCCTATATCTCATAAGTATTTATTTTCCCCTGCACTTAGGAAAATTTACTTATTGCCTAACAAAATTTGATCGATGTTTTGTGATTTACTGAATGAAAAGTATTTCAATGAAATCGTGTGTTTTTTTGCCCCGCCCACTAATGGAACTTTCATGGGTCGCTTATCAGTTCTGCCGCTGCTCGCTTATCACTGATAGGTGAAATTCCCCAAAAGGCAGCCGGAAGATATGAAGAAATTCATTGAGGAAAAGAAACTTTGTTGTGGAAATTACGAAAAATGTCAATAATCAATTTGACGATGATAAGTTATCGAAGTAGCTCGTAACTGTAACTGTATCTACAGCTGTGTAACGGTACACTGTAAATGCACCCACAGTTGGGTCTGGAATGCCAAGGGGAATGGAAAGGGGAATGGAACTTGGACTGAGACTGAAACTGGCAAGTGGATGGATTTGACATTATCTGCAATAAAGATTACAAGTTGACTTCTTGTTTGGCTTTGGCTTTGGCTTTTGACTGCATGTCATAAAAAGGTTTTATGATGCCAACGTCAATGGAAGGAGGAGCAGAAAGAGATGGTGGCGTAAGGGGATAGGGAAGGGAGGGAGGAAGGGAGGAGGAGCGCCTGCAGGTGCCCCAAAGACGAATTTGTTGCATGTCTTTCGCTCGATTCGGTTTAGAGCTGTGATTATGTTATCTTGATTTACGCTTACATATTTTTTAGTGGCACTTTATCCCTTACCCCCTCCCACTCCCCTCCATTTCATCAACAAGTGAAAGTGCAACGTCATGCCACTAGACGAACGGAGAGCAAATGAAGTGAGCAGTGGGAGTTTTTTCAGAGAGTTGGAGGTCGTTACAGACAATTTCTGGCTTATCTTTTATTTGCATTAAAAAATATTTACACAGCACTGTGAATGAAATAAACTGTGGAAACTGTGGAGTTGGAGCATTAAGGGGTAGGGGAAGGGGAAGAAATGCGATAAGAAGAGGCTAAGGAAAACCGTCGAGAAAAAAGGTTTAAAAACAAAATATGCTGGTAACTCGAGGATAAACGAGCGGAAAAGTTAAGAAGAGCCCAGTTGGAGGGTTACTCAAATGAAGATAAGTTTACAGGAAAAACAAAAAAAGAAAAGAAAACAATTTCATGCAATATTGCATTTTCCAAGTGAAAGAAAAACAATTGGATTCCCGTCACAGACACCTTAGAAAAAACAAATCATTTAGGCATATTTTATTTAAAGAGCTATGAATTTAAATTAACAGCTGATGTAGAGAAACAGCAGCTTATTGTGAATAATAGAAGAATTTAGTACCAGAAAATATTAATTGAATGCAGCGATTTTCAATATTTTCAAGCATACACATCTTTACCAAACCTTTACCGATATCCAGGTAGAAGGTCGATTCAATCAATTTATGAACTCTAGATTGATTCTGTCTCTTAATATTGTTCAATTTAGGAATTTTAAATTTTTTCATATTTTTCCATACTTTTCCTTTAGCATAATTTAAACGATTTTGATAAATAAGGTCTTTTTAATTATTTTTGGGCATTTAAATTAATTCTTCATCTAAAAATGTTTTATTTTGGGAATTTTGCATATTTTAGAAATTTGTCTATTGTGAACCAGCTTCTTCAACGCACATACAACGATTAACTTTATTTCTCTTCTTCATATTTTAACATTACATTCTTATGTATCAGCTGACTATCGATAAATCATCGATATCAGTGTTGCATAACTTAATAAATTACCATGATATGTTAAATACAATATGTTTACTTAATAACTAATATTGCACCTGCTATTATACTATGTTATACTATACTATTACTACAGCTCGGCCGTCCTGCTTTAAAGAATCACCCGATTCTAGCCGATCTACTTCTTGTCATAATTATTTTTTCGTTTTCTTTACTTGTACATACATTTTCATTTTGTTGTTTTTTCTTAACATTTATATTTTCATTAATTTCTTTACATTTTGATTTACTTCTTGTAATTACATTTGAATTTTGTTCCATATTGTCTATTGTATTTGTATTTACCAACTCGACATTATTATCTGACTCTAGATCATTTGCTTCATTCAAATCGTTGACTTGTTGCTCTTTTCCCTGAAACCATGGTTTTAAATTGTGAACTGCCCATATTCCTTCATATGGTCTTTGCGATTGTTGAAAATTTTCAACATCCTTAATACAATATCTATCATTGTCTAATACTTTTGTTACTTGATAGGGACCTTTGAATTTTGGGATAAGTTTGCTTGAAGCGCCGACCGTTGAATCAAAATTTCTGATCATGACATAATCTTTTTCTTTATATACATTAGGTTTTTGTCGCTTAGAATCGACATAAGCTTTGTTGTAATTTTGTGTCTGTTTTTGGGTTTCTTCTGCTCTACATCGTATTTCCTCTACATTTCGATCGTTACAAATTTGCTCTACTTCTATAACATTTTCTTTTAATGTGTCAATATCTTTTCCTTTCTGTCCAACTCCGAATAACATTATGCTTGGATGTTCCTTAATACTTCTATGGATAGTGTTGTTCATTGCGTACTCCACTTCGGCTAATTTTTTGTACCATAGTTTGTTTTTTTCGTTATCTAGTAGTTTACTAATCATTGGTCCTAAATCTCTGTTTATTCTCTCTACCTGCCCATTCGCTTGAGGAGATCCAGTTGCTACTTTGATGTGATTAACATTATTTGCTTGTAAAAAATTTTCAAATTCTTCCGACGTAAAACACGTTCCTCTGTCTGAAACAATAGTCATTGGTCTACTATACGCTCGAAAATAATCTTCTAAAGCGTCTATCGCTTCTCGTGACTTTGTTGTTTTTGTTGGGTATAATCTGACAAATTTCGTGCATGCATCTACTATCACTAAAATATGCTTCTTTGTAGAGTCTTTACTGTTTATTGGTCCATAATGATCTATATGTATTAATTGGAAGGGGACATTGCCTTTCGGTATAACATGTAAGAAACCTTCTTGTTTTCCATTTTTTGCCGAAAACGCAATGCATTTAAGACAGTTTCTTATGTGCTCCTCTACCTTTTTCCTGATGTTTGGAAACCAATAGCTTTTACTTATTACTTCACAAACTTTGTCCGTTCCAACATGGCCCATTTCATTATGGTATTTAAAGAGGACATGCTCTTCCATTGATTTAGGAACGTAAAAAACTAAATTATCTTTTATTTTCTTATAAACAACTCCATTTCTCATTTCGTATAGTTCATGTTCCCCTGTACTAAGTAATTCCTTGATTTTGTTTATGTTTTCGTCTCTGCCCTGACATATTACCAGATTGTCGTCAAATGTGTTGTCTTCTATTATTAATATACTGTTACACCTACTTAGTGCATCAACGTGCTGCATCCTTTTACCTTCTCTATGTTCCAGTTTATAATCGTAGTTCTGAAGTTCTAATGCCCATCTGGCAATTCTTGGATTCAATTCTTTTTTACTAAGTGTCAATGTAAGCGAGTTACAATCTGTAACAATTTTAAAAGTGACACCCTGCAAGTATACTCTTAGCCGTCTTAAAGCATATATAATAGCTAAAGTCTCTAACTCAAAGCTATGATAACGTGATTCAGCGTCCGTTGTTCTTTTTGATAGGTAGAAAATGGGGTGAAATTTATCATCGTTTTTTCTCTGTAATAATATTGCACCAAAACCTATTGAACTTGCATCGCAATGAAGTTCCGTTTCATGTGTCGGGTCATATAGCGCTAGGATTGGTGCATTGAGTAACTTTTCTTTTAAAACATTAAAAGCTTCTATCTGTTCGGGACCAAAACTAAACTTCTTGTCTTTTTTCGTCAGGTCATATAAGGGCTTTGCAATAATTGAGAAATCTTTAATAAATTTACGGAAATATGAACACATACCTATAAAGCTTTGTACCTCCTGTACTTTTCTTGGTACTGGAAAATTACTAATCGCTTTTATTCCATCTATGTCTGCTTTAATACCATCACCAGATATAATATAACCAAGGTACTTTACTTCACTTTGCAAAAAACTGCATTTATCTAGTCTAAGTTCGAGTTTATTTTTGACTAATCTATTGAAAACTTCTTTCAGTATTTTTAAGTGCTCGTCTAAATCTTTCGTTGCTATCATAATATCGTCTAGGTAAACTATAACTTTGCCCTCTTTCACCATATCGCTAAAAATCTTATTTATAAAACGTTGGAAAATAAACGGCGCATTTGTCAATCCGAACGGCATTCGAAGATATTCAAAGTGGCCTAGGGGTGTTATAAATGCTGTATATTTTACAGAATCCTCATGCATGTACACATGATAGTATCCATTCTTGAGATCTAACTTTGAAAATATACTTTTATTTGCTAAACAATCTAAAAGGTCATCTATTAACGGTATGGGAAATTTTGTCTTTGTTGTTATTTTATTTAATCGTCTAAAATCTACGCACATTCTTAAATCTCCTGTTTTCTTTTTAACTAGCACTATGGGAGAAGCGTACTCCGATTCACTAGGTCTAATAAATCCATTTGCTAAATTTTCATCTATAATTTCTTGAACTTTTGCTTTTTCTGCATATGAAAGTCGTCTAGGGGCATAGCTAAATGGCTTTGGATCTTCGATTATTAATTGCATTTCGCATTTTATTTCCGGTTCGATTGGTCGGTTTGGTTTTATATAATATTCTTCAAATATTTCTACAAACTTCTCTTTTTGTTTCCAATTCAATTGATCTCCAATTTTATACTCAAACTTTTCTTCGTCATATTCAATTGCTAGTATTTCTGTTTCAAAACTATCGATACTTTCTATCACATTTACATCGTTGTTTTCTACTTTGTTTTTAAATTCTGTAATGGATTTCAACTGTACATTTTCTTTCTGAATTTGTTTTTCTACAACCATTTCATTACTTTTTGTATCATTTACTTCTTGATTTTCCTTTACATTTTGAGTTTTGTTAGGTTTACTTACATTGTTTACTTCGATTAATTTTACCTTACTTTGAGTTAAAAAATCTCTTCCCAATACGATTGGGTATACCATGGATTCATTATCAACCACCATCAGCTTTGTTATAATATTTTTATTTGAAAACAAAATTGAACAATGTAATACTCCATAAATTTTAAGTTTGCTCTTATTAATTCCAAAATAAGATTTATTTTCTACTTCTTGTAGTTTAATTCTGCTTGGAACGTAACATTTCTTAATAAAGCTGATAGGGCTTCCTGTATCCATTAAGCATTCTATATATAGGGGTAATTCTGTATTAGAATCGTGAATAAAAGTTATTTCGAAGTAGCTTACATATTCATTTTTCTCCTGCTTGTTTGACGGCTTCTTGTAAAGGCTACAATCTTTGGCTTGGTGCCCTTGTTTACCACAGGCGAAGCAGGCGCCGTCCTCTCGCTTTGGCTTACGACACTCCTTGGCCATGTGGCCCTTGCTATTGCAGTTGTAGCATTTGACATCTTGTTTGGGGGCGTTGACCACTAGATTCGAATGTTTTTGTGTAGAATTGCCCAATTCCACCTTGGAGAAAGCTTGTAATAACTCCGTTTTGGATCCAAAATGTTGGAGTTTAGCCGTGTTGCGTAAATTTGTGTCTGGAATTCCCTCGACGACGTATTCCAAAAACTCATCCTCTGCTAGGTTAAGGCCGTTTGATAATACAAGTTTAGCGTTGAAATAGTTACCAAAACTTTCTTTCTTCTGCCATATGCGTTTCTCTAGATTTTGACGCATAGCCAATTTTGACTCCTTAACACCGAACGTATTGGTCATATCATTTATCAGTTCATCTACCGATTCAGTCATAAACATTGGGTTGGAGAATATCCATTCTTGTGCTTTGCCCTTAAGTCTGTTGCACATGAGCAAACGTAGCATCTTATCTTCCACTTCATAATTTTCGCGTACATTTTTTAATTGTGCCATCCAAATCTTAAAGTTGCCAGTTCCATCGAATACTGGTAAAAATGCTTTAAGTGTTTCCAATGAACCACTGCCGGTGATCGGATTTGTTGTTTTACTTTCCATTTTCATTCTTGCCAATTCATTTTCCAGACTTAGAATTTTTTGTTGTTTCTTCAGTATTTCAAATTCGTGTAAAATACTGTCGAGATCTTCACGTTGTCCTTTTTTAACTACCATTTCATCTGTATCTGCTATCTCGCTCGTTACTTTGTCATCGTTTTGCTCTACGTTTTCCTTTACGTTGTTGTTTTGCTCTACATTGTTGTTGTCTGTTTCACTCTTTACGTTGTCGTTCGCTTTGCCAATTGTCTGATCGTTGTTGTTGTTGTTTGCCGAAAATGCGTCGTTCGATTTGCATGCCGGCGCCTCCTTGGCGGCGACGCTGACAATTTCATCACAGCTTCCAGAAACTTCTAATTCGCCTTGCACTGTCTTGTCGTCTTCCATATGAACTCCGGTAGAATATTGGGAATTCTTAGTGATATTTTCGATGTCTGTGTTTTCTTTTACATCCATCTCGCTGTTTAAATCAATTAAACACTTTTGCAGTTGATTCTTGCGTACACTTTGGAGTCTTTTTATTAAAATGTTTTTTGTGCCGCTTGTTTTCAAGTTGTTTTTGCAACACAGGGACTTTAAGTCCATTAGCATCAATTTATTAATGTCTAATGCTGACATAAATTGTTTTTAATTGTTTTTTATATTTTTGTAGTTTTATAGGCGTAAATCACTCACACTTCTGATCTGTGAACCAGCTTCTTCAACGCACATACAACGATTAACTTTATTTCTCTTCTTCATATTTTAACATTACATTCTTATGTATCAGCTGACTATCGATAAATCATCGATATCAGTGTTGCATAACTTAATAAATTACCATGATATGTTAAATACAATATGTTTACTTAATAACTAATATTGCACCTGCTATTATACTATGTTATACTATACTATTACTACACTATTATTTTATTATACTTATTCACTTTGACTTTGACTTTCATTTGCTACAAAAGAACTCTTAAAAACCTTTATCCAATGTTCTACAAAATAATTTTTGTTAATCTTCTCAATTCAGTGAATTGAACTTCCAGCCATAAAGTCATGTTTTCTTTCGATTTCCTTTCAATTTGAATTTGTCCCTAAGCAAAGTAGAACAACTTGCGGTATAATTAGATTAACTATTGCCAAATAAAATTGTGTGATTTTAGCGTTATTTCCATTTACTTTCCCTAAACAATTAAAATGTTTCACTCCTCGTATTCCCAATGCCTTTGTTTTGTCTTCTCTTCCGTTTGCAATCATTAAAATCGCCCAGTTGCCAGTTGGGGAATCGTATGTTAAACGGGGAAAACTCTTCGATATGGAAGCCCTCGAGGGCAGCCAAGACAATGACAGCACTTAGAGACATCAAAAAGCGATGCAAAAGGCTCTTAAAGGCAACCAGTTGGCATTTGTCTTACCCCCCCCCCCCCCTCTAGTGTCCCCTGTCCCCAGCAGTTTTCCACCCCCTCCCACTCACAACCATAATGCCAAATGCGTCGCCCTTTTCATTTAATATAAAGCAATTTTCCTCTCAAATTCACTTCAATAAACAATTTTAGGCAGACACACACACACACACACACACACACACATGCACAGATCAAAAGCAAACAAAAGCGCGACTTTTGAAAGGTCCCACCGCGAACTCTTAGGCCTTCCCTTGCACCACAGCACCACACACTTCTCAATTACTGCACCACAATTGAACTAAGAGTAGGTGGAATAGTTTAACGGCGATAATTAGGCGCAACTCAACCAATACCAATCATTTTCATATCATTTTCCATTTTCACCAACTGCCAAGGGATTTGAAGCTGGAAGTTTCTTGAGAAATTTAAAAGTATCAAGAAGTCAATATTAAATTGTGTTTAAACTTCGGTTTTATGTTAAGAAAGTCAAGACGTTCAAGAAGCTTTTGTGAAATGTTTTTTATTAAATCCATTGTCACTTAAATGCATTTATTTCTACACTCAGAAAAATGCAGAAAGATTTGTTCTTTGATTATTCTAGATTCATTGAAGAATTCTTAATTCCGCCATTAAATTTCTAACTTGAAATTTTGATAACACTCGACTGATTTAAAGATTTTATGTATGTACATAAAGTGTAGTTGAATCTTCTTTTCCAAGGAGAGATTGTACTTTAGTTGTTAAAATTTAAGCTTATTTAATTTTATTAATTCCCTCCACGCACCTCCATTGTCACTTTATTGAATTTATTTCTGTACACAACATTCTGTTACAACATTTCAACATAATGTAAATTTTTCCATTTTTAAAATATATAAATTTATAAAAATAAGCATATTTTCTCTCCAATATGCTATCACCTCCATTGTCACTTGAATGGTACTTATAATTAATTTATTTGACCATAATTTACAACTTAAAATGATGTTAAAATTCTGATTCATTTCATGATTCTCGCTCCTTGCTCCATTATTAGCTCAATTTCAGCATTGACTTTTATTTTGATGTCCTCCATGTTCACATTCTTCTATCTCAACTCTTACAAATCTCATTTCTTTTTGTGTAGTAAGCTTTCAATTGGCATTCCCACGCACTCTGCATATTACAGGGTAGTTGATTAAGTGGCAGATCTTCCTCTTTCCCACTCGTCTCCTCGTCCTGTCATCCTGCTGTCCTCTCTGCCTGCTGTCCTGTCATTTCTTTGCTTGCTTGCTCGTGGCAATTATTGAAAATTGTCAACTGTGAAAACAACGCATGATTCACAGGATGCGATGCTGCGACAGGCGAATTGACAGGCGAGGACAAAGCACGGAACGCGTCCTTAAATGATGAATGGGCGGATAAAGGGGAGGAGCGAGGGGAGGATTGGGGATTGTGGGGTTGGGTGGGATGTGGGGACTAGTTATGGAACTGGCGCAAACAACGTCAGACAAGTGGCAACTGCTTGGCCTCGACATGACTAACAAGAAGAAAGTCGCCCAGAGTCCTTAGTCCTTCGTGCCGAGTCCTTGGTCCTTGTTCAGTGTGTGTGTGTGTGTGTGTGAGTGTGTGTGTTTGGTTGGCTCATTGTGCTGCCGCTGACTCGTTGTCTGTCTCAAGTGGGAAAAACTGTGAACCGTTTATAAAGCACACACACACACGCACACACTCACACACACACACACAAACTTGACCCAATTCGTGGGCATTGTGCGTGTGTTTATCCTTGACGCTGGTGAAAAATGGCGTTTATGAAGCGCTTATTGTGTTTGAATTGTGGCGCCCGCTTTTGGAGCTGCTTCCGTTTCCGCACTTGAATGGCGTGCGCCACAATGGACACACCAACTGCCCCCCCCTCCCCTGTCAACCCCCTCCCCGGTCACATTTGTTGCTGCTGTTGTTGTGTTTGGCATGCGCCGTTGCCTTTGTCCAGTTTTTGTGGCACGCTTCATCCTCCCGCCACATTCCCCAACTCCAACCCCCCACCCCAGTGGCATCCTTAACATTTTACGCATCTATGGTCCTACCCCCCACCCCTGTCCCCCTCCACCCTCATTGCTGGACACTTTGACAGCCACCGGAAAACGGAAGCGGAAATTTCGTGCCCATGCGTTTTCATTTTTCGTGTTGACACCGCAAAGGGCGGCGGAGGGGGGAAGGAAAGCGGCGAGAACACATGTGTGGTGGTTATTTGTGGTATAGATTGACCAGCCATCCCCTCAGTTTACTTGTCCCCCCTCCCCACCCCGCCCTGCCTTCTTCGTTGCTTCCCACGGCATAAACAAGTCTTAACAAGACATTGAAAAGCAAACCGCAAGTGCTTCGAGCACAAGTTTTGTGGGTGAGTTTTCCTTTTCACTGTTTGCTTTTCAGTTGAAGGGAAGGGGGGGGGGGGGGGGGGATTGAAAGTCGCTTTTTGAAATTCCTAACACGGCAAGGTCTTCCTTTTTTTTGGAAGATTTTTGTAAACTTTTGTTTCGATCTATTTCGTTTGATTTGTGGGCCTGTCTCGACGCAGGACAAACAACAGGACGAAGGGGGACTGAGGGAGGGAGTAGTGGCTTGGGACGAAAGCGAGTCTTGTCTGAGACACCCTACGATTCTAAATTGGGTCATGTGAATTGACAGCAATGGTTTGTAAATGTGAAAGGGGGCAGCAGGAAGAGAGCACTTATTTTAAGTACTTTCTTTTTTATTCACTTTATGAATTGGAAAGAATGATAAATACTATCTGACTAACTTCTAAAATCTGAGTTTTAAAATATTTTAATATTATTTAATATGAAGTATTCAGCAATGTAATTAAAAAAGGGAGGAAAAACCTTTTTCTACTTTAAGGGGTTACATGGCTTTCACAGCCTTTCAAAATCCATTTTTTGCCTTATTAAATTCTATAACATCTCTTGAGTATTGTCTCAAAATTTCAAGACGATCCGAGTTATAGTTTTGGAGATACAGCCTGAAGAAGTAGCGCGCTCCAGGGTAAAACTTTAAAAAAAAAACTTTAAACGCTATTTTTCCAAAACTGTGTTTTCAAAGTCGGTCGTCAAGATTTCTCGAGAGCTACTCAACCAATCTTGTTGAAATTTTAGACAGGCCTTCGAAATACAATTTGCAAAGGCTTGAACGAAGGATTTTTCTTTTTTTTTTTCAATTACAACTATTAAAAAAATAAAAATGCCGCGAAATTTTATCCCATTTTTTTTATTTTTTCGTAAAAATATCTGCCAAAAATCCAATTTTAATATTTTGTTTGTTCCTTCGTTTTAGTTTAAGGTCTTAACTAAACATATAATTTTATTTTATTTTTATTTTGCATTATCCTGCCTGGAATTTTTGCTATTAACGCGGACGCACCTTTTTCCCGAGAACTCGCCGGAAGTCGGAAAAATTGGCCGGAAAATGTCAGTAATCCATTAATTAAATGTGTATCATTAAGAGAACAAAAAGTGCAGACTAAACATTTAATTTTTTTTATTAATGTAACCATGTATCTATTCACATCCAACTCCATTTAACTCTCTTCTTTCACTTCCTCTTTAAACATTTTCCGTAAACGTTTCATCATTAAACTATCAGTGCCTTAAAATCAATAGTTGAACTTCCCATCTCCTCAGTTCTTTTCCAACTGTCAAGTGTGATTACAGCTCATTCCCAATCTCCAACATGCCGATTCCCTTATCATCCTCTATTCTGTTCCCTCCTCGTCCTCGTTCTCCTTCTCCGTCTCCGTCTCCTTCTCCAACTCAAGCTCAATCCATTTCAAGAAATTCTTTAATAAAATGTAAATTATGCGTCCTCGTTTGATAAATGTCAGTTGAAAAAGTTTTTTAGTTCAATGTGTTGCGTTTGTTTTTGTCTCTTTTTTACAATGTGTGTGTGTGTGTGTGCGAGTGTGTGTGGTTTTATGTGTGTGGTTTTTCAGTGGCTCCAATATTTTATGCATAGTTGACACGAAATGCGTAACAAATCGTTTCAAAGTCGATGCTTCTGCCACGGCATTAAATTTATAGTTCTTGCCCCACCCCCCGCCCCCTACACACGTCAGGGGTGTAGAGGGGGTTGCCACTCTGAGGGAGGGGAAGTGGGGTGGGGTATTGTCGTAGATGCTGTGTGGCAGATCTGATGGCCATTTTCAAATCAAAAATAAATAAATATAAAACCAGTGACAGGCAGCTAGAAAGCTTGTACGGGGTGCAAGAAGGGAGAGAGGGGAGTTGTGAGTAGAGGGTGGTGGACAAGGGGGGTTTAGGACGAGATACGTGGATAACTAGAAGCAGCTGGGCTAATAAAAAGCGAATTTGCATTGAATTTCCACGCACGTCTCGCATGAGAAATGCAGAAAGAGACAATGAAGACGTGAGTGAACGACTTGTTAATACCCTACAAAAAGGATATAGCTAAGAATACCCTGCAAAACTTGATCTAATTATGTGGGAATATATTTAGATAACAATTTATTAATAGTAGTAGTAGTAGATTTTGGAATGCACTGTAATAAATTTCGTTTTACTGTCTCTCTATCTACTGTCCTCCATGGTCACTTTGTAGTCTATAGTAATTCCATTACATTTTAATTTTAATTAATAGAAAGTGAAAATTTTTGTTTAGAATTGAATTTAATTTAGAATATATAATTCATTCTATAGATGTATGATCTAATGCTCCAATCCTCCGTTGTCACTTTAAGTCAAGGTGAATATGATGTTATTCTACTATCCTAACTTGTAAACATGATACATTTTGTTATGATCTAAATTTTTTCCTCCCCCCTCTGAATTTAACAATTTTTCCGACTTATTAAAAAGTAACTCTACTTTTCCGATCTTATCTTTTCTAAAAACTAAATCATGTACTCTTTTGTTATATCAAAGAGCATCAGCTCAGTACACTTTAGCATGTTCCTTGTCCTCCTCTTCCTCTTCAGTTCTTTACCTCAACCAAAGTTCCCAATTTGTGTATCATCTGAAAAAAAAGAAAAGCACAAAATGGGCCATCAGCAAAGTTGGTTTCATTCGGTTTTGTTTACAAACAAAACGTTGGGACCAAACAAAAGCAAACAAATCTCCAAAGCTAACCATCTACCCTCCCCCTTACCCCTTCTTATTATCCACTCTTCAATCTGCCTTCTTCCTCTGAACACAGTGCTTAAACCACAAATCGAGTTGCCCAAAAAAATGCAACTCTGCATTTGTCTGCGCGCCTTTTTCGGGGCGTTCAATTTGCGCGCCAAATGCAGATAAGGCAGAGACCGAGAAGGGCAGACAGGGAGAGGGCAAGAGTGAGGGAGAGGGAGCAACAGCATTGGCCTCGCTGCTGGATATCGGGTTACAGCGCCAGAATCTCCCCAAGCTCCGCAATTCTCGCTTTTAATTGAAAATGCCCGTGCGAGGCGTCGTCGTCGTCGTCGTCGTCGGAGCTCGTAACTTGACATCGAAGTAGGCGACAGTGGCAACTGGCGAGTGTGGACAGAGGAGAGGGGAGAGGGATTGGGGGGCAGCTGTAACTGTGGCATCTGCGGCAGCGCACGTGCAACGGCTTTTGTCAAAGTGTCGCCACGTCGACGTTGCAAATTTCGCGCTTTTGGCGGGAAACTTTTGTAAACAGGCGGCAGTTAAAGTTTCCCTGCTCTCCCCCCATCCCCCCGCCAGTCTTTGGGCTTCATATTTATTCACGCCAACGTGGACAAATGAAGCAGACTGTACCGAGGCGGAGGGGGAATGGTATAGAGGGAGGGGGGCGAAAAACATGTCAGATTTTATGAAACCCAAACATTTGGTCGGTTCATGTGAACCCACGCTAATCCATTTTCGCAAACAGACAGAGACATGGAAAGGAAGGGGGAGTGGGGAAAGAGAGGCAACTGGAGAGGGAAGAAGTGGGGAACTCAACAGAGACAGCTACAGAAAAGAGTACAGAACGCGGGAGAGAAAAATCAGGAGGGGTGGGGTTAGGTCTAATGCAAACAGATCTGGCGTTATCATCCAGTGAGAGGGAGAGGAATAAGGGGTAGGGGTGGGGGGTAGGAGTAGGGTCTGGGATCTGGTCTGAAGTCTGGAGTCTAGTCTCCGGTCTGGGTGGCGACCGGTTATGTAAGCCGACGACCATTAGCCGTCTTTCTCATTCGCATTCGGCGAAATTAGTTTTATGCAAATGCTGAGCACATAAATTTGCTCTATAAAAACTTGAGGACGCACTAGACGCACAAAGGGGTTAAAGGGGGGGGGATTGCATACAAAGCTGGTTGCAATTGGTGACCAATACGACTTGGACTTCCACTTTCGCCTTGATGTCTTTGGCGGCAAATAAATATTACACTGTGTGGCCAGGTGGGCAATCCAGGTGTGGAGTTATTGTGGGACCCACAAAGCCGACGAAGATGATAGGATTGGATAAAGCTCGTATTGGATTGAAAGAGTCTGTGGAAAAGTGAAATGGACGCAGCTGAGAGTGTTTGATTATGCAATGGAGGAAAATGCTTTTGTGTGAATCAATTAATCTATAAGTTTAAGGTCTTCAAAAATTACTTTAAACTTAGACTCTTCCAAAAGACTCTTCTAAAGGTATATAAGGTATATTTCTAGACCTGATGCATGAGATTTTAAAAGTAATTTTTTATTGGAGCAATATTTAATAATTTAGGGTATTAAATTTTGTGTCATTTTAACAACTGTTGAGATTTTACTTTTAAATATTCGCTGAATAAGTCTTCAATTCTGATAATATCATTATGATCTTGAAACTATAATGTTTTAACGCCCCGGAACCGTCATATTACAGTACTTAAATTTATGTTTTTGAATAAAAATCAGTGAATAACTCGAATTTTAAATTTGTAAACTCAAAATTATGGCTTTATCATAAGGACTATCTTCCCTTTTACACATTTTAAAAGTCTTTCGTTCACTCAAAGTTCTTCTACTGCATCAATTTGGTAAGCTGTCATCATAAACAGCTCAAAGTTCAATTCAATACCAATTTCACAATTTCAATTCCAATTCCCTTTAAAGAAGCACTAAATCCACCCCCCTCCCCGCTGCTGTCTTTACACTCCCGGGGACTAACCCAGTTCCAAGTGAGATATCAGAAATCTAAACAGGCATCCAGAGTCATAAATCAGCTGATGTCTCATAATTCAGTGCCCGAGTCGGAGAAGGAGAGTAGAAAAAGCAGTGGGTGTAGTGGAAAATGGAAGGAGAGAAGTCGGAGGAATCGAACGCATTTGGAATTCCATTGCTAAACGATCGTTTAGCGAGTGGAATGGGGACGGAAAGGAATTGGAGGACACACGCACAGATAATAATTCAGCGAGAAAGAAGGAGGAGAAGAAGAAGAAGAAGAAGGAGAAGGAGGAGGAGCAGTTGGTCACCTTGTGAAGTCAATAATAGCCAAAGTGAAGTTGTTGGTGGCTTTCGGTAGTGCGTGTGTGTTCCAAGTGTGTGTTGGTGTGTGTTGGAGTGTGTGTGTGTGTGTGTGTGTGGCAAGCAGCCTGTCGACAGCTGAGTTATCGCTTTGTTTACATGATAATGAAAATGCAACGCGGAGTGTGAAACTCAAATCGGAGTGAGGCACGCAACGAATGTCACGTACGCATGAAAAGGGAAGGGCAATGAGAACGGGCGGGGGCGGGGCAGGGTGACCGTTGCGACAGCCCCTCCCCCGTCCATGCCTCACCTGCCGCGTCTTGAGATTAACACGTCCACCTGGAGCGCATCCATCACACGGATTAATGCGGCGATTTGACACGAAATTGGGGCGACCAGAACGGAACCTGGAACATCCCAGATAATCTAAATATGAGAGGGGAGGTAACACTGTACAGTCTACAGTTCTTCCCCATTTCACTTTCCCAATGTTTGACCAGCGATTGAGTTATCAGAATTTGTTCATTTTTGTGCTGGTTTTTTATTTATAAAATTTTCCAGTGTGAAATGAGAAAATTATTTAATAATCCCCCATTTCTTACAAAATAAACTATTTCCATGCCTGAATTTGGGAAATATTTCAAATGCAACGGAAAAATTTGGGAGAAACTGTCGTATGGAATATTTTAAGTTTCAAATTAGTTGTCAAAGATCTATCATCATGATTTAGATCGGAAAATAAATGCGATTCTCGAGCTGAATAAAGTTTTTATAAAATTGTTTGGCTAACATTTTTATTTTTAATGTAATTGTAAATTAATTAAATTTAATAAAATCTGTACATTATCTAAAAAATAAAACTTACAAAAGAGACAAAATATAATGCAATAAGCGATAATTTAAGTCCAATCTATGGGACAGTTTTAAACGAAATAACAGTTTTAGAACTAGAATTAATTATAAAACATTATCCATCAATAATATAAATTAACTTTTGTAATTTTATAATTTTTAATAAACTGTACCTATTTAAATGCCCCGTAGTGTCTGTAAAAAAGTCACAAATTTCTTGGCAGATCGTCAAATCTGGTTGACCATTTTGGGCTATTAAAAAGGAAATGAATTTCCCAGAAGCAGATCTGCTTACCACAAGTAATACCCAAAAAAAAAAAAAAAACAAAGCAAAAACAATTCCCAGATGTTGTTGATCTTTGAGAGAGAACCAAGATGTGGTTCCAAGTAAAGGCCTATCGAATGGACTATCGCGATATATCGCCTATCGGCGGTGTAATTCCAGAATGTTCTGCTCGCTACACGCACAAAGCAGCGACGCGTCGCTCTGCCCACACACACGCAAGCACACACACGGACACATAGAGCGCAGTGGCAATCTGCACAACAACAATGCGCCGTCAGCAGTGTCTGCTTCTTCTTCTTCTTGTCTTCAGTTTTTGTTTTTATTTCGCTTTTCGTTACGAGACCTTTTACACGCGCGCACACAGTTAAACAGACGTACCGTCTGCTGCCTACCCACCCCGTCACTCCTATCCATACACACACACACACACACATAAACAACCATTAAAACGTTGTAAAATTACAACAGCGAACGACGAAGCACAAGTGAAATTGGCACGAGGCGCTTCGTCGGCTGCTATTGTGAAATTCTCATTCCACGCACACACACACACACACACTCTCATACATACAGAGAGCAGCAGCACAGAGAGACTCGCTCAGACGCACACAAATTATAATTGTTTGTTATTCTTTTGTCTCGCTCGCACGCTGGTTATCGGATTTCAGAAAGGCACAGAAGAAGCAGCAACACAACGCAACGCAACAGAGAGACAACTGAAAATATACACAAATACCAAATACTACTGCATACTACTACGACAACAATAACAACAACCACCACCATAAGCGAGTTGAGTTGAGTTCAGTTCAGTTCGTTCTCTTTAACTGTCGCCCCATCTCTGTCTATCCGTACACATACACACAGCGACAGAAACGAGGCCCCAACCATTCCATTCATCGTTGGGGCATCGCGTAGTAGAGCGAGACAAAAGACCAACAGAGAGGCGAGTGCGAGTACAGACGCCGCCGCCGCCGCTGTCGACGCCGCCACCGCAACGAAGAAGAAGGAAAACAAAATTATTTACGATTTATTTTGATCCACCGCTTGTGGAAGAGGGGTTTTTATGTCAGCGGCAAGTCGGGGGTTGTCTGACTCGAATGGGAATGGAAACACAGCGGGTACAGTTGGCAATGGCACGCAGAGAGTGCGCGCGAAAACCGTAAGAGAGCGTCGTAAAATGAATTGTGGAACGTAAGTGTTCATTTGCCAGCTACTCTTCTGTCCCATTGCCGTGGCATTCCTATGAGGAAACAAAATGGCAAACGAACACGCGGTTAGTGCTCTCTTTTACTATGCATACACTTTCGTAACAATGCGAGAGAGTACGCTCTTGCGCTTGCCTGCTCTGTTTTTGCTGCCGTTCTGTCTCTCCCCACTCTAGTTCGTTACAAACTGCTTCTTCTTGCGCCGTCGCTGTCGCTGGTGTTATTGTTTTTTTTTTTGTTGTAAACTGTACGCAAATGGTATTTGTTTTTGTTATTGTTCGTTTGTACGTCCATACTTACGTTTGTAAATTGATCAAATTTTCCTCTATTTCCCATCGTCATTTTCAATTCCCCTTCCATTACGAGTTCATAAAATGGGAAATGTAAAGTTTATTGGCGCGCTTTTTGTCCCCCCCACAAGGTGTGTATACACTGAAAAGTTCTGGGGAAGGGGCATTTTGTGGAGGGTCTTTTGTCTCTCTCTCTCTCTCTCCTTCTTTAGCTACTCTTAAAATGCACTACAAATCAAAATAAACAATTCTCGTGTTCCTATTTTCTTCTCAAAGTTGAATGAACCCCGCCCCGCTTCAAGGGGGGGGAAATCTTCCAAGCTTCTAAGATGATAATGATGTTGTTGTTCTTGATGATGATTATGTTTTCAGTCACCAAATATGCCCAAAAATTTAATTGCCATTGACGAGCAAACGACGCAATATATATGTAAAATAAGGGCGCTGGCAATGGGGCGTGGCATGCGTAAAGGTAACGTTATCTATTTTTATAAACAATACGATTTGAATAAATGAACGTGAAATGAACTCATAACAATCTGCATAGAGAGATACTGTTACATGCGATGGCGAGGGGAGGCAGAGGGGTAACTCCCTGATAAGATACAACACAAGGATATACAGTATGTCTAGTAATTATTATGACAAAATAAAAAATTCTTTACTTTCTTGAATTTAGTATATTGTATATTTGTGAATCTTACAAGTAAAAACAATTTTAAAAAATTAATAATTGAACTATGCTTTTATTCTTTGTCAGAACAATTACATGACATACTGTACTTCAATAACTTGGCTCATAACTCAGACTGACTTCTAGTTTATTATAAACAAAATCGTTTGAATATTTATTAGCAATAAAAGACACAAAACGAACAAAAAACACACTAAAAGAAATCAATCAAAAACAACCCTGAACAAAAGGAATAAAGAAGAATATTGAGAGACAATAACAACGACAAATATAAATACAATATAAAACGAAAGAAAAGTAAAGAAATTAAAGCAATGAAATGTGCGTGATGAGTGCCTGAATGTAACTGTAAAGCAACTGTAACTGCAACTGGAATGGGGAGGGGAAGATGGCGGGGAACTGGAGTGGGAACGTGGAATTGACACTGGCTCCATTTATTTTCTAGTTTTCCAGATATTTACATATTTTAAAACATCTGTTTTGTCAATTTTTTTTATTTTTTATCAGAAATTTTTAACTATCTACATATATTTTTATCTAAATTATCCTAGATAGATTTAGCTATAGGTAAATGTATCTAACTTCTTGCTCATCTTCTTTCTTACTTTGAAATCTATCTGTTTTTATCTAACCTATAAGTTAATATACTGTATCTTCCCACTCTCACTTCCAATTCACACACATTCACTCACACACACATGCATGCGCACACACACAATTTCATATTTTGCTTTGTGTGCTGTTCCAAAGTCCAATTCCGACTTGGCGCGTTTTTTGCTTCCATTTATTTCCAGCTGCAGCTTCAGTTACAATTTGCAGCTGTTGTTGTTGTTATTGCTGTCTTTTCTGCTTTGTTATCTGCTTTGGCACATTGCATAACGGTTTATTAGCGAAGGCTGTTAATACAACAACAACAACAACGACAACGACAACTGCACCAACAACAACAACAATAAACAAACAGATACCGAAGCACGTTTCCAACAAATTTCCAATGCCACAATTTTTATTTTATTTATTTTTTACTTTAAAAAAAAAATTAAAAATAATAATATTTATAAATATTATATAAAATTCTTTATAAATTTGTCTTTTGAAAGTTTTTATTTTTATGGTATTTTTATGAACCGCATTTTGATAGTTATTTTGAATTTACGCAATTTTATATGCAAGTTTGTTATTATAATAATTTTTTAATTCCTGTCATTTGTGTGTTTTTCCAGCAAGCAGATTAACATTAAATACGCCAACTTTCTGTATTCTCAATAACAGAGAAAAATGTATAAAAATAAATCATCGACGAAATTCGCAGAAATTCATTCGGTTGAAACAACAAAAGCAAAAACAACAAGTCATCTGGGAAAAGCCAAATCACAATCAGTAACTGGTACTGACTTTAGGAGCGAGACAGAGCGACTGAGAGAAAGAGAGATACTGTGGCAGAGCGAGAGAAAATACGAAGAATTGAATTGGAGATTTGCAGCTGGTAGCTAAAAATACAATTATTAAATACACACAAGTGCATATGTATTTATGTAACTGCAGTATTTTAAAAATACCAAAGCGAACTTGTTTCGTACTCCATTGAAATATCAGTTGTCTCTGTTGATCGGAATCCATTAACATAGATCTCCATCTCAAACAATTAAGTGCAATTTTACATGACTTTTGAACAGTTAAACTATGAAAATCTATATAAAATATATAGTATTTAATTGCGACACGTGTGTAGTTAGACTAAAAGTAGACTTGACTCGCTTTTAAGAGTAAGTTTGCAAGTTTAACTAAAAGAATTGTAATCTACATATCTGGAACAATTTAAAAGTCTTTTCAGACACCGTTTGATATTGATGTGAATTTAGTATTTTTTTTTACAATTATTTCAGTTTTATAGATTTCATACGTAGAGTATATCAGAAATTTGAAAAGACCCAATGTTTCATATTGCGTATTTATGAAAATACGATGAATTGAAAAAATAAGCATGTTACAAGTTTTAATTAAAAGAAATATTTAATTAAAAATAATAAATTATATCATATTAAATAAAAGCAAATTAAGAATTTTTCTAGAATCTCTTTTTATTTCTTTTCATTAAAAACTTTCTGGAAATCATTTTAAGTTAATTTCATTATAAAAAATTCGAGTCAAAATTGAGAAATTTCTTTAAATGAATAATTCGATGAATTGAAAAAGCATGTTACAATTTTTAATTAAAAAAATATTTAAATATAAAATATAAATTATATAATATTAAATTAAAGCTAACGAAAAGTTTTTCTAGAATTGCTTTTTATTTCTTTTCATTAAAAACTTTCTGGAAATCATTGTAAATTCATTAAAAATTGAGAAATTTCTTCTAATGAAAAATTTGATTTTTAATTAAAAGAAATATTTAATTGTATAATATTTAATTAAAGCGAACTAAAAATTGTTGTCAAATTTCTTTTCACTTCATTTCATTAAAATCTTTCTGGAAATCATTGTAAGTTCATTTCATAATAAATGAAAAATTCGATGAATTGAAAAAGAATTTTAGCAGAACTTGCGTGAATTTCATTTCATGAAAACTTTCTGGAAATCATTGTAATTAAATTCATTTCAATTTAAAAAAAATCGATTCATAACTGAGAATTTCATTACTTTGCAGTCGATTGCAATATTATACTGCAAAATGTTGTGCAACTTCTGAAATCTCCTCCAAATTTCGTGCTAAATATAAATCCTCTTGAAACATTTTCAGAAATTGTGATTCATTTCGACGTCTTCTTCAGTTGCTGCAATTAAGCAAAATGTCTCAAAGCATTTGGCTAGAATAGTTTAGTTTTCATTCTTTAAGTAGTTTTCCGACAATTTTCGCCCCAGCCACGCCCCCTGGCCAGACGTGCAATCAAAGGGGGGCGCATCGAGACTTCCGGGTTTATTAAGACAGATGACAAAAGATGACATGAGAATTTCTGTGTGTGTCAACGTAATTGACAGCCGAAGGGTGAGAGTCAAAATACGTAGAAAACAATAAATACTTTCTGCCAAAATACTAGGAAAATAGCAAGGCAACCCCTTCCCCACCCCTTTTGGCTGTCACTTTTCCGAGGCGAACGGCAGCGTTGACCAATTACTTGGAAAATGCAACAAAGTTGCAGCCAAAATGCCCAAGTTGAGTTTTCTCTCGCTGGCTTGGCAGAAAAAGGGGGCACAAATGTCAGCCATTAAGTGACAAGCTGCGAGGGGCAACCGAGGCGTGCAGGAAGGGGGTAAAGGGGCAGCGGAGATTTGTCGCAAATTCAATTTCCGCAAACAAGAACAACAAACCGTGACACAAACTGTGGACTGGCAACAACTGTGGCAACAACCGAACAGCCACTAAAACCTCAATGTGCCTCCCCTCCCCCCTGCCCCCTCCCCACTCGGAACGTTCGCTTTGCTCCTCTCTGTGTCCCTCCTTTTACTGCCTGGTCTGTGCTTCTTCCGTCTCCATTTTTGGCTTTGGTGTTAATTGCTGTCACATGGCAGGCGACAAACGGAAAAGGATGCAGATTCATGCGGGCTGCCTTCCCTCTACCTCTCCTTCCTTCTCCCTCTGCTACTACTTCTCCTCCTACTCCTTCTCCCCCCCATTTTGTAGCCATTCGCCGCTTGATGTTTCAATTACTCGAGCAACAACAACAAGAGCTGCCCTCGCAACAGTTGACACTTGTCACAGACTGCGATTCATGTGCTTCAGTCTTCTCCTCCTCCTTCGGCCCTTTCTTCTCCTTTTTCGCCTGTCATAAGTGATTTGTACAAAGTGTTTGTCTGCGTGAATTGTTGCACTTTTTCGGGTTTACACCGTTGTTTGCCACGTGACATTCGCTTGACACTTAACGGACACTTGTCAGTCGCACCAATACCCTCCACCTCCACCTCCACCTCCCCCTCCACCTCCTTTGCCACTTCTTTAAACTGCACACAGGAAATAAAAACTACGCTCACATTGCGCATACGCCCCGTTATGCTGTGTCCGCTGTTCCACCTGCACCTTGTTTGTTAACTTAAACCTGATCGAATTTTTGATACCCAATTTATTGATTGGAATTATTACTTACCAATAGCTTATTTTTTAAGAAACATTTTGATGTATATAAATAATGTTTATTTTCGTATAAATTTTTTTTCAATTTATTAAATAAATAAATAAAATCAAATACATTTGATTTTTCTTGTAGACTTTTTTTTAGTTCTTTTGTTAGCTATTTAAATATTAATAACATAAATATTATTGCGATTTTAATTATTGCTTACTTCATACTTCTTAGTGTTGATTTATTCTAAAGTTTTTTATATATTTACTTTTACATATCTTTTAAGGTCACTTAAGTTTATTAATTGATTTTTTTGTTCAACAGAATCTCAATTTATCGACATTTAATATTTAATTATTATTGGTATTTAAAATTTTTATGCTTAACTTATATACATATATATTAGTATTTCGGCTGCTTTTTGATTAACCATAAAAAAATAAATAAATAATATTGTTATTTTTTTATACTTTACTCTCTTGGAAGACTCAAGTTTTGTCACTCGGAAGTTATATTTCAAACGTTTTCCAATGCACGTAACTTTTCCGCACTGCATCGATTACAGGGTATGCATGCAAATAATGAGTGGACAATGCAAATGCTGACAGATCCATTTCGTTGACTTTGTTGCCAGTGTGCAACATTTTGTGCCGTTAGTTTACGGCAATCGATTGTTGTTGTTGTTGTTATTATTGTTGTTGTTGTTGCTGGCAAACATTGTCGCCAGCAGCAAAGCTGTAAAAACCATGAAAAGTGCAACGCGGCGTATGAGTAACGATAACGGACGCAACTACCTCGGGGATTATATCACCATGACGCCGACTGTGGCGCCAGCATCGCAGTCAGCGCCGACGTCGCCGTCGGCAATAACGAGCAAATGTTTACGAGCTTAAAAATAAAAATTCACCGAATAGTAATAAAAGAAATAAAAAAACGGGAAGAGGGAAGCTAAGACGGGGGGTGAGTGTGTCGGGGGTGGAGGTTGGGGGGTGGTTTGAGTTTAGAGTGAAGGTTAAGGTGACCATGCAAATAACTGATGCGGACTGCAGCTAGAAATTCAGCTTAGTTAAAGTTGGGAAGTAGAAAGGGGATGAAAGTTGAAAATTGAATAAAATTTAAATTTAAAATATAATAAAATAATATTACTTTCTTACTTAAAATAAAATATTACTTACTATGTTAAATTAAAAATTGTTATTATGCTTTTGATAGGAATCATAGAAGAGAAATATTATCAAAATATTTAATAAGAAATTAAACTAAGTAAATATATTTATTTATTATTTAGCTGAAAAAAAATCGAAAAATCAAAATCAATTTTATTAAAGTTTAAGGACAGTTTTCAAAATATTTTTGAAATTTAATTTCCTTCAGACAAGTCTCAGCTGTTTAAGTTATTTGATTCACGAATATTATTTAAATAATCAATAGCAACAATCTATTTAATCAATGAACTTTTGCCATGCTGATAATCTCAAATAGATGAAACTGAATTATTGATAAGAACTCGTAAATTTTCCATATTAATTATAAGCATTGAACTTTGATTGCAGGTAATTAAAATGGTCGACTTGCCCAACTCACCTGTCCGAATCTAAGTGCATGAATGCAACTACAGATACCGCTACAAATACAGATGCATATACCACATTAACAAATACAGACACAGATACTTTGTATATGGGAATAATAAGTTTCTATAGTTTGTGGAACTGCAGAATAGATTGCAAATAAACTATGAAATATGTGCGGCATGTGCAGGTCGTAAGTTTTCTCATTCCCTTCCTTCCTCTCCCTCTCTCTCCCTCTCTTTCGCCACCTGTCTCCTTCTCTTTCTGTGCCTGTGTATATGCACTTGAGATACCTCGGGCCACTTCACTTTTCTACACGCGCAGTGCTGCCAATGCACCGCACTTTCCCCTCCCCTCGCCATTGGCATTGCCCCCACAAATGATCCACCCCCTTTGGACAGACCCCTTCCCCCTTCCACTATCCCCCCTGCAGTCGAGTCAAACACGCGCCTCTTTTTTTACGAGCAGAACTAACAAAAAAAAGCACAACAAACAGAACAAAATAGCAAAAACATATAATTGATCTGGTTGTGGTTTTCAACTGAACGACTGGCAGATACCCAGCAAATTCAATTATGAGGATTCTCAATAGTCATGTGAAAGGAAAAGATATTTAAAGATATTCATAAATAAATTCTGAATTTTATACCTACAAAAAAGATAGTAAGTAAGAGAAAAATTCACTGTAAATGACAGGAATAGATTTTGGATGCTTTCCATATTTTCTGATACATTTTCATGACATTTGTAATTATATTTAAAATTTGGAACCATTGAACAGATAAATAACTTCAAAGATCAAGGGAGATATTTCAAGCGTTGCCCCTTAGTTAGTTAAACTCTCTGTTAGGCTAGTTTATGACTACAGGGCACAAAGCATAAAAACAAAACTACGATAATGGCAAATGGCAGATAGAAGCAACCGAGACCCCATCGTCATCGTCCAGACCTGGGACCCATTTTCAACTAAATTGTTGTTGTTAGTGTTGTTGTTGTTGTTGTTGTTGCTGTTAGTGTTGTTCTCCTCGTTGTTGGTGTTGACGTTTTTACGCGCGCTGCTTTTTTTTTTGTTACTACAAAGTAAATGTCAAGTGCGAATCAGTGAGCGAGTGAATGACTGAGTGTGCGAGTGTAAGTGAGTGTATGAGTGTAGTGAGTAGTGAGTACTGAGTGCGATTGTGAGTGTGTGCGTTATAAGCATTACACCCGACGCTCTGTCGTATAGTAAATGGCCTTGGGAACGTTTGTTAACCTCATTTTGATAACCAAAACACAAAAAAAATCGTCGCTCGGCACGCAGGCAACACGCCAGGGGGCGTGACAGGGACAGAGAGAGAGAGAGAGAGAGAGAGAGAGATGGGAAGAGGTGCTGTAAATGTAAAGGGTGCGGTCAGGGTTACGAATGCTACCAGGAAAACATGTAACGCCAATAAGCGTGTCACGCAGTTAATATTCAAACAGAATGCGCAAAAGGAAAAACACAATGAAAAACAAAGCAAACAAACCGAAAACACATAAGAATATATGGGAACAAGAAAAGAAATGAAATTAAAACTAAAGCAAAAGCATAAACAAATAATGGACTAGCTAATATATATGCCATACTCTATGAAATCAGATCAGACAAGGCATATATTAACTCTGAATAAGCCAAAGCGTGAACTTCTAAATACATTTTGAAGAAATGCATAGAATTTTAAATATTACTTGAAATATAGATCAGATTATGGAATTGAACTAGGCAAATATATACATTTTCTTAGTTCATTTAAAATTAAATTCTAAATAAATTCGAAAATAAATTGATCTTATATCAGAACAAATCATTTACAATACAACCAACTTATTTATGTTAGCAAGACGAGTTCAATAACTATCGAAACTGTTGATCGTTTTAATAATTTAAAAATTTTATAATTTACATTTATGGATGAGCATTTACTATAAAATATGTTTGCGTAAACATAAATAGTTAGTTATAAATTTCATTTTAATTTATATTGTTAATAAATAAATAAATTATAAGTTATATTAAATAAATACAAATATTATTCAAGCATCTTAAAGTATTAATTGTGCCCTCCATTTGTAGGGTATTAGCAGCACCATACAAAAAAACTGTAGAGTTTGTAGTGCAGAGGGAGCTGAGAGTTCCTGGCAACATTTAATTGCACTCGATAAAAAGCTAAACAAAATGAGAACGTTGATTGCAAGTGTGTGAAAAGTAGATAAAGAGGAGGAGAGAAGGACAGTCGGAGGGGGAGAGGGAGTACAATGGTGCCACTATACGGGGGTGTGGAGTGGAACTTGGCCACTTCTCTATGTTGGCTAAGCACTTGGCAAATATTTATGACTCCAGCAATCGGCGCGCTATGAATGGGGAAAGGGATGAAAGGGGGGAAGTAGAGGTAGGGTCAGAGGAGGGGGAAGGAGGAAAGGGTTGTAGCAGGCAATTCATAGGTGTTTGCTTGCAAGTGTTAAGTTTTCACGCCCTCGAAGGCCACGTGAGGCGCCTGAGATCACGGAATTGGCCAGATCTTGTGACTTGGCCAACGGATTTCATTAAGTTTCCGCTTTTGCATTGTCGCGTATTTTTAACGAGTACCGTCGAGTGTCGAGTGGGCGGCAAAGGCTTTTTTCCCACCGTGCGACAACTTATTATGCAATGCCAATGGTCGTAAAAACGCCAGCAGATAAGTAAACACATAAATAAAGTACGTATACGCAGCGTAGTCGAGGAGCCGCTTGAAGTGGAAGCCAATCAGAAGCCAAGCACCTCACGAAAGAAAGGGAAGCGTCAGGGGAGAAGCTGTCAAATCAACCCACATTGAGTGTAGATCCATCAGAGAATGATCAGATGCCAATTAACCTGCAATTGACCAGCGATCAAGGCGCAGTTACAATAATTTACAGAATTGAAGAAGATCGAATTTTGTTTACCGTGTAACTAAGAACTGTAATGGCTGAGATGTTGTGAAATTTTATTATGGTATAATTACAACATAAAAGTTGAATTAATATTTAATATCCAGATTAAAAATTTAAAATTTTCGAAAAAGACTTAAAAGTCGAAAAGTAAAATATATCAACGAAATTAAATTAATTTGATTGCAGAATAAAATTAAAACCATGATCAAAAAATATTATTATATTAGAAAACGAATGTTTTCTGCTGCTACATTTCTGGTTCTGTTTTCTATTTTCCCGTTCTGCTTTGTGTGGTATTCGTAAACGTTTCAATGTGACATTGTCTATGCCAAAAGGTTTTAGTTGTACTTTGCTTTGCTCAGAGTATGAGTGATCTCTTATTTGCTCTATAATAATAAGAATATACCCTATTGGCGTGCAGCTTACAGGGTATGCAAGCTACCGTCAAAGTTCATTGGCTTAATTTTTGGCGCCAAATTTTGTTTTGCGACTCATTCAGCATTCAAAATGTTGTTGATGTTTTTTGGTTCTGACTTGCAGTTGTTGTTGTTGTTTTTGTTATTGCCAGCTCGTTTAGTTGTTTTTTCCTTTCGTTTGCTTCTTATTTGTTGTTGTTGTTTCTGTATTTCAACTGAGTTTATTGACTTGCAAGCCCAAATAGCAACTCACATAAAATGGAAGCAATATACGGCAGGGCGAGGTATAAAGGGGTGGTTAAAGGGGGCGGGGGTCAAAGGGGGAGGGGCGTACTGCTGCCGGGTCGGGCCAATAGAGACGTGGCCCCTTTTAATGGGGAATTTACCACCTTCGCGGCAAGCTTTAGCTTTTTTTTTGGCATTTTTTTTTTGGCTTTTTTTTGGTTTTCTTTTTGTGAGTGTTTTCTTCCTTTTTTAATTTTTGGCGTCGATCGTCGTCGCTTTTTGACCGCACATGAACCGCACAACACCATGAATTGGGGAATGTGCTGTGTGTAATCCAGCCCCCTCTGCCACCCCTTGCCTTCCCCCTCTCGGCCCACTGGGGCAACCCAGCGAGCGAATGTGAAGCCAAAACAAAACGGGCGCAAATAAAAACAGAAATGGGTAAATACGTGCGAAAAAAAAGCGAAAATTTTGTTGTCAGTGGCTCGAGAACCACAACAAAAGTGCGCGTTCGTTCCCAGCGCCAAGTGGCGGGTTAATGACATCGACAACAACAACAACAGCAATAATAATAACAACAAATATAAAAACAAGCAGCAACTGCCGAAAAAAGCCGCACACGAGAATCCACAACAAAGCGAACAGCAACAACAACAACAACAACAAGTTGAAAGCTAAGTGAAACAAAAAGTGTATTTAATATCGATGTCTTGGTTTGGTTCCGTCTAAAGCAAATGCTTCCAGCCCCCTTTCTAACCCCCTCTAGCTCTCTTCGCACTCTCTGTCTTTCTCACTCTCACTTGTGTCAGCTCTGCGGCTGAGCGTTTTGCTGTCTCGCTCGCACAGCAGCAGCCCCTGACGAAGAACCTGTTCGACGAGTCCAAATGCTACCTAGTCTTCCACCCGCTCTTCTACCCAAAGACATCGCTCAAAGCTCACAGCGTTCTTTGGACTTGGCCAAGAGCTGAGAACAAGTCAACAGCTGAACACCCTTACCAAAAGATATCCAGAGAAAGGGAGAGTGAGAAAGAAAGAGAGAGAGAGGGAGGCAGAGGAGATCTACTTAAAAATGGGTTTACAGAGAAAGGATAAGTTAAGAAATTTGAGTAAGTCAGCTCCAAATCCCTCTACTATTTACTTCTCATGAAACCATATTTCTGAAAATATTGATTACTTATTTAGAAAGATCTTTGTACTATATGTACTTGGCTACGTTCTAATTAGATTCGCATGAAATTAATTAAGTATAGTATACTAAGGACGTATACTGACTAATAGAAATATTAATCTCCAAAAGTTGAAAATATTTCTAAATGTGTTTGATAAGATTTTTATTTAAGCTAATATAGTTTTTCTTAATGCTTAATTTCAAATAGCAATTTCTAATCTCCAGAAATGAAGATTCCTCGATCTAATTTAATTTAAATTTCAGCTAAACAAAAACTAAATATTTTATCATTATGAATTGAATCCAGTAAAGTATTTGTTTTGGCAGATGATACGAAGGACAATGTTGTTATTATTCACCAATATCCTGAAAATCGAATAGTTCATTTTCTTCCCCTCTCTTTGAAGCGTTACAAACTCTTCGATAAAGTGTGTTTCGACCCGCTCGAAAGGGCATCGTGTAGTCCACGGCTCGTGGGCCGGCCTTGGTTGGCGGCAGAGGGCGGTACCACTCAACTTTTTATTATATGTGTAAGTAGTTGTCGTTGAACATTATCTATTTTGGCAAGTTCTCTTCTATCTGGCCTGTTCCCATTTTAACTGGGCTATTGCGACTTAAACCGAAAAACTGAAATATCACAACAGAGTCAAAAGAGAGAAATGTGGAGAACGCTTCAAGTTTTATTGAACTTTGGCAAGCGCTTAAGCTTTACCTACCCCTCTACCCCTCCCCTGTCCCCACCCTCTATCCTCCTCTACCGTAAGCAACCCCTGAAGATTGTTGTTGTTGTTGCTGCTGCTGCTGATTTTGCGAAATTTATTTAAATTGTGTTTCGGCTTTTGGTCGATTGCTGTTGTCTTTTTGTTGTTGTTGTTGTTTTTGTTTTTGCAATGAAAAGCGGCAAGCAGCTAATGATGAAATATTTACCACAGTTTGCACTGCGCAGTTTATTTTGCCGTTCCTCATGGTGTTTTTTGGGGCCAATAATCTTTAGCTGGAGTCTCTCTCTCTCTTTTTTGGTTGCCGCATTCTTGCGATCTATGGCAAATGGGGAAACGTGCCAGAAATTGAAATTTCTGTTAGTGTATGTTAAATGTGGGATGAGGTAAACTATGTATGCTTGTAAAGGTGTCACAGCAGTATCAAAGTCTACATTAAGAAAAACAGAGAGAGATAGACTGACAGAGAGAGAGAGAGAGATGGTTTACTGGTGGTTTACTGGCGTACAGGTCGTATGCGTAATACACAACACACTGCGGTTATTGACTTGCCTTTGACTTGGGACTTTGCTGCCGAGAATTGCGTACACATGTAAAGTGATCACAGATGAGTCAGCCATCATAAAGAATGTTAGTTCATCAGGTGCAAAACTACAAGTGATCTTTCAGTCTAAAGTGCTGCAAATTTCAGCATCGATTGAGAAACTGTCAGCTATAAACAGCGCTGAAGAATTGCAATAATTGTGCTTGAAATTGTTGATATTACATTTGATGTTCTTGAAAAATGAGTAAAAAATTCCTGATGTTGCTAATATTTGTTGTAAAATGTAATGAAAATATTAGGAAGCTACAAAATATTTTCAAAAAGCGAGTTGAGACTGTTTAAAATATTAAATTATGTTTAGGGTAATGTATGTTAAATTAGTATCGATTGGGAAATATAAAAACTGTTGAATGTCTTTGTAGATAAACTTTTAAAATATTTATGCTCATGTTTTCAATGATCAGTTAAGTTCTCAGTTAAGCAAGTGAAAGAAATTTTGACGTAATAACACTTTCTAAAATAACTTCCAACTAAATTATAAGTGAATCTTATTGATGTTTTAGTAGACATTTTGTCTTTCACATCAAAGAAAAACTGTTAAGAGATCTAGTCATCTATAATAAATGATGAATTTTTCCATTACCAATATATTTTATTAAACCCTTGTGACCACATCATAATATAGTTATATTTTTAACAGTCTATTGTGATAGTTGGATGTTAGTAAATAGAGCTCGTGACTGGTTCAAACCGGATCTCGGACACCCCCGTGAATTGATTGATTGGAGCGTCTGATTTCGCACATTATCTATGAATAGAATGGCAGTCAGAATGTTTTGCCAAAAGGTTAACTCTATTTGCGGATGTTTTGCCCGTTTACTAGTATCGCAATTGGCGCAGTTCGATAAAAATAGACGGAGCATCAACGTGATATTCGTATTCCGCAGTTGGTTCAACTGATTAGGCCCCGAATATGGAGGGAGGGAATGAAATGACGCAGTCAGAGATTCAGCTCGGAGTTCCCGTGAGTAAAAACTAAAGTCGCGAAATCAGTTAGCACCACAAAATCTATAGACAAACAGATATAGCCCAGTTTGTTGTTTACTGGTTGACTGGTGATTAACAGGCGAATCACTGGGGAAGAGGGCGGGGAATTGGCAGTAGACTGAAATTCATGGAAATTCAGACGAGTTGAAAACAAAACGCGTGCCGCAATTGGAATTCAAGTCGGACTCAAATTCGGACTCGGATTCGAACTATCGCAATTCACAGATAGACTCTAATCAAGTTGTTTGCTCTATAGTTTTTACACACGTAATTAACGCGATCGAAATACCCAAAACAATAACAATAACAACAACAGTTTACGAATATGATCTCAGTTGTGGGCTCAACATTTTTGGGGCAGATCGACGTAATCATGACTCGACTTAATTTTACAATTCTAGTTTTATTTTTTTGGAAAATCATAAAAAGACTAAAGCAAATGAAAATATTATTGAAAATGTTTTGCAGTTTTCACAATGTGTTGGACTTACTTTTTTTTAGCGTCAAGTGTTTTTGTGTTGCTGTTGTTGTTGTTGTTGTGACTGCTTCTGCGAATTGCGAAACGATGAGTTTATTTGTTATTGTCGCCCCGTGAGCAATAAATAAGTAAATTTACATTCAGCGCAAATACAAAAACAAATGCATAAATAAATAAAAGCAATTCCAAAAATTCGCACACGACCTCAATGAGTCACGAAAATGAGTCGCAAAACAGTCTCGCCACAAAAAAAAGAACTGAAATAAATACAGAGACAGAAAGTGCCACAACAAACACCACGGTGTGTGCTGTCATCCCCCATCCCCCCTTTCCCCTTTCTGCCCACTGCATCTACCTGCCACCTTGTTGCAGTTTCAACCAAAATAACATTTAGGCGCGATTCTGAGAGTGAGTGTAAAATAAATTCATGTAAACAATTTCTGAGTGCTAAAAAAAAACAAGTTGGCAATATTTATTCTTCCCTTAACTCACTCTCTCTCTCTCTCTCTCTCTCTCTTCCTCTCTTGTGAGTAATTGGCTATGATCAGTTTTTAATTGATCAAAATATACGAGTGAGTGTTTATTCATCCACTCTGCGTAGCTATAAATATGGGCAATTTGTTCGACAAGTTCAATGAACTGTCTCAATTCTATTCGATATTAATGTGATTGTTATTGTTTTTGTGATTGTTATTGCTATTGTTATTATCGTGGCAATCAATCACATCAGTTCTATAATTAGATCTTTTGCGAGTACTCGTAAGTACGCTCGCTTGAATAACTGATCTTTGACAGCGACGATGAGAGAAACGATAATCATTCAAAAATGTAACTGATCTAAGGCGATTTCTCTCTTTGCAGTTTCTGCCTCTTCTACCTCTCTGATTTGCTTAAAATTCAAATTATTTTGAAATCTGTAAATTAAACTCATGTATACTAGTTATTATACTATTTATTTTAGGCTGTTTTAGGATCACGTTAATTATTTAATTGTTGAATAAAACCTAAAAATAAAAGCCAGTTCTTGATTCCTTTTTTTTTTTGCATTGAAAATTAAATAAGAATAATTTTTTTGGCATAATCCTAGAAATTTGATTACTTTTGCATTTTTCTTAATTATTTAATATATTTCCCCTTTCTGATTTTCTATATACATTTATTTTAATTATGCTTTCAGTGATATTCAGTTTATTATTAAAAATATTATTTGCTATTATATGTTAAAAAAGAATTCTTTTCGTCTGTCATGTGTCAATATAAGATACTTTTATTTTTTCACACACAGCGTGCTTAGTCTCCTTTCACATCTGCTCCCTGGGAAAGTATCTCAAAGTATACATGATGTATCTTTAATTTTTGTCACATGCTGAGATACTTTGCTATTGACAATTCCACGCACAACTGAGTGCTCTTAAGCTGGCAAACAGCCTCGGATTTGTGTCGAGCGTATCTCGGGCTTAGGCTTTGACAGGATCTCGATTGTTATCCTTTTCATTAGCAGCAGGCAAACAGGCAACAGGCAACAGGCAAGGGGAGAATTTTAGGCCAAATGCCATTGCATACATAATTACAAATTACAGCTGCAGTTCTCTATACTCTGGACATTATGCATTATATCTGCAGGTAGACAGATGCATTCGCCTTCAGCGACCACCGCCAGCGAAACAACAACAACATCAAGGACAATAACAACAACAACCATCAAAAGACAACAACAAACTGTTTTTGAACCTGTGGCAGGTGCGCGAAATGTTGTTGTTATTTGAAGACAAATCGAAGCGAGATAAACCCAACAAGCAAATGCTTATTATACCCTACAGCTGAAGAGTGGAAGTGGCTATGATGAACTGGAGAAAGAGTTGCAATATTTATTAAGTGAGCTTAAAATGAAATACCTTTAAAAATTGTCTTCTTTAAAGAAACTTTTTATGGACACTTACAGGGTATGCTTGTAGTCGAACACACTGTGTGTAATTTGAGTACTGCTGCTGCTGCTTGTCAGCGCAAATAAAGTGGAAGTAAGTGGAAGTAAACATTGGCCAGGTCGCAGTCATGTAATTTGGTTGTTGTTGCCAGTTGCCAGTTGCCACAAAGGGAACTGAGAATGGGGCAGCACAGGACTGAGGATTGGAGAACTGGCAATCAGCAGTCCTGAGTCGACAGTCGACAGTCCGCGCTGCCAGCTGGTGTCTTTGATGCAACACGTGGCAGGTGTGGCAGCCACTGCCGTGACATCGGCAGCTGCTGTTGCCATTGTTGTTGCTGCTGCTTTTGTTCTTCTCCTGTTGCTGTAGTTGTTGTTGCTGCTACAGCTGCCGACGACGCATTTGGCAATTATGAAGTTGAGAGCGAGTCTCGACTGCGGCACAAGGATAAAAGTCAAAGCGCCTCCTTGTGTTGCACCTGTCCTTCAGTACAGTTGTTGTTGCCCTTGTTGTTGCCGTTGTTGCTGCTGTCGCGTGTTATTGTTAGTGCTAGTTGTGATTGGAAAGACTCAGCTCAGTTCATTTCTGGTGGGCTGCTGCTGGGCCAGCCAATTAGCACAGCTTCGTTATAACTCATTTGCAGCAATAAATGTCGAAAGCGGCAACGTGCAACAAGCAACAAGCAACAAGCCACAGGCAACGAGCAACATTCAACGAGCAACTCACAACACTCATCTTGGTCTGAGGGAGGCAAAGTGTAAGGCAAAGAATTGATTGCACTGTGGCGTGTTTGTTAAGTTTGTAGCAACAACAACAACAACAAAGTTGTTGCTGCCATTTGTAGTTTGGCTTTTCATTGCTGGAATGTTGCACTTAGCGCACGCCAGCAATAATGTTGCCCAAACAACAACAGCAACATGATTGACTTCCGCATTCCTCTTTAATAAGTCAGTCAAGTCAATGCAAGCAACAACAACAACCAACAACAACAATTGACAACAAAAAACGACGACAGCAATAACAATTGAAGCCATAGAAAATTCAGTTTTGAGATCTGTGAAATTTTTGTCTTGATCTTTGGTTTTGTAGTTCAGGAATGTTGCAAGTGGCAAGCAGAAAAAATATGTTAATTGCGGCATATTTTGCATTTTTTTAAGCTGTGGAGAAAGTCTTTAAAGGCTTTCTTTAAATACGCTGCAGAAAATATTAAAAAATATCTATGGATTTAGGAAATTTGGTTTTTATATTTTTATTAAGGACATGTCAACAAATCTTTTCTAATAATTAGCATTTATATTTATGAATATCGAACAAGCCTTCAAATATAATTGAAACTAATTCCCCATCTTAAATTCATTTATTTCGGTAAACCAAATATTGTTTCAAAAATATTCAACTATTTTTACTAACTTTAAGTTTTATTGTTCAGTTTCAATTGGCATCTTTGGATTTAATTCATGTTCCACTCGATATCTTTCACAGTGTTCAGAACTATATTTTCCACTTATGTTCCGTTCGATATCATTCACAGCTTGAGTTATTCTGTCAATCAGTTGAATACACAAATACTCAATGATCTATAAAGAAACTGTTATATCACAGCGAGTATCATGATGTCATATAAGTTTATCCGATGTCCAAATATTTCATTCACACATTCACATTCACCTGGGAACCATTCACAGTTAGTCCAAGACGTTGAATACCAACTCAGCCAAAATGAAGACGGCTGCATTCGAGTATTGACTGATTTGCTTCCTGGCCAAAAGCCCAAATGAGTCAGAGCCCAAATGTGAATACAATTTCAATGAATGTATTTATTTTTTGTTGATGCAAAAAACAATCCATCAAGCAATGGCAACAAAAAATTCGCGACAATCGTCACGAAAAGCTAAACTAAATTTGCAAAAATATTAGGAGGGGAATTTTTTGCTTTTGTTTGTGATGTTTTTGCCGCTGAATTTTGTTGTTCGTCATTAAGCTGCGGCCATGTGACTGCAGATATGCTAAATCTAAAACAACAAGGCTAAATTTGGCCATATCCGTAGGAGGAAGCAGACGTTGACGCCACTCTTAAATATTTCGCCATCGTCAGAGAATTTAGCAGAAGGTCAAGTGGCAATCGTTTTGGGAAAGCAAGAGTTTGAAGAACATAACCCAATCCAAGCACCCACATATTATGCTTATTTTGGGTTCTCTTTTCCGGCTAAGTTAGAACAACAAATCAACTAGGCTAATATTTCTTAGAAGGTCGAGTAGTTCTAGGAAAATAAATAAGTTTAAAGAAAATAATACTCCTCCAGCTTTTCCATTGTTTGTGCAAATCTGTAGCTAGATATGGCGGAGAATTCGTCTTAAAGTCTTTATAATATTGTGTTCATTTAAAGGAAATTTAGTTAAAGTTCAACTGGAAAGATCTGAGAAAAAAAAGTAAAAGTTTAGGGCCTCTTCATAGGCCCAAACATTGTGAATTCGAGTGCAAGAATGAGTGTGAATTATGAGCTCTTGTGATGTGTTGTGAGTGATGTGTGTTTTTTTTTTTGGGGACTTGCGAAATCTTATGAATATTTTGCTCACGCGCTGCCAACAATCAGTCATTTTGTTGAGGCGACAACAGCGATGACGACGACGACAGCAAC